>CM055819.1:19879817-19912463 GCA_029582265.1 Zoroaster sp. YZ-2022
AAAATTTTATCCCTCCTTTAAAATTTAAAAATTATTTTCCCAAACCCAAAAAGTTTTTTGTAAACTGTTAGTGCTTTTTGTTTTCGGGGAAACCCCATGCAAGTTGACCGTATTTTTCAAGGCTGTGTCCATGGAGGCCGTTTAAGGGAAAATAATTATCCCAAAATTTAAAAGTATGGGGTTTTTCTGAAAGGGAGAAACCCAAGCTTTTAAAGATATAAATTTTCGGGCCCCCTTGAAAATTTAAAAGTTATTCCCCAAACCGTTTTTTTTGTAAAACGTATAGTGTTATTTTTGCGGGGAAACCCCTCAAAATTACGTATTTTAAAGGGCTAAAAAGGGCCCTAGGGCCTTTGGTGAAAAATTCCCAAAATTTAAAAGTTGGGGTTTTTCTGAAAAGGGGGAACCCAACTTTTTGAATTTAAAAATTTTCGGGCCCCCTTTAAAATTTAAAGTTATTTTTAACCCTAGAAGTTTTTTGAAATGTTTTTTTATTGGTTGCGTGAAACATGCAAGTTACCTATTTTAAAAAGGCCAAAAGTCCATGGAGGCCGTTTAAGGTGAAAAAAATTATCCAAAATTAAAAGTATGGGTTTTTTTTGAAAAGGGGGGAAAATAAAATTTTAATTTTGATATAAAAATTTTCGCCTTTGAAAATTTAAAATTATTTTCCAACCCCGAAAAGTTTTTTAACACTGTTTTAGTGCTGTAGTTTCGTAAACCCGGGTCAAGTTGACCATTTTTCAGGGCTAAAATGTCCATAGGCCGTTTTAAAGGGCAATAAATTTTCCCAAAATTTAAAAAATATGGGGTTTTTCTGAAGGGGGGAACCTAGCTTTAATTTAGATATAAAATTATCGGCCTCCCTTGAGAAACTAAAAGTTATTTCCAACCCTAGAAATGTGTTTTTGTAACACTGTATAGTGCTGTATTGTTGCGGTGAAACCATAGTGCAAATTGACCGTATTTACAGATGGCTAAGTGTCCATGGAGGCCGTTTAAAGGTACGAAAATAATTATCAGAATTCAAAAGTATGGTGTTTTTCTGAAAGGGGAGAACCTAAGCTTCAATTTGGAAAATAAAATAAACCTCCCTTGAAAACTAAAGTTATTCCCAACCCTACAATTTTTTTTGTAACACTGTATATAGTGCTGTATTGTTTGCGGTTAAACCGCACATGCAAGTTGACAGTATTTACAGAGGCTAAGTGTCCTGGAGGCCATTTAAGGTACGAAAACAATTATCCAAATTCAAAAGTGGTGTTTTTCTGAAGGGGAGAAACCTAAGCTTTAATTTAGATATAAAATTATCAGCCTCCTTGAAAATTTTAAAGTTATTTCCAACCTAGAAATGTTTTTTGTAAAACTGTGCAATTACTTTGTATTGTTTGCAGAAACCGCATCCAAGTTGACGATATTACACACAGGGCGGCTAAGTGTCCATGGAGGCCCGTTTAAGGTGCAGAAATAATTAGCCAAATTCAAGTAATAATTGTTTTTTTTTCTGAAGGGAGAACCTAGCTTTAATTTGAATATAAAATTTATCGGCGTCATGAAAACTTTAACAGTTATTCCAACCCTAGAAATGTTTTTTTTGTAACACTGTATAGAGCTGTATTGTTTGCGGGAGCCACATCCAGGATTGACAGGTATTTTACAGAGGCTAAAAGTGTCCATGGAGGCCGTTGGGTACAAATAATTATCCAAATTCAAAAGTATGGTGTTTTTTATGAAATGGGAGAACCTAGCTTTTAATTTAGATATAAAATTATCAGCCTCCTTAAAGAATTTTAAAGTTATTTCCAACCCTAGAAATGTTTTTTTTTGTAACACTGTATAGTGCTGTGTGGTTGCGGTGAAACCGCATACAGAATGACCATGTTTACAGAGGGCTATGAAAGTGTCCATGGGCTGTTTAAGGTACGAAATAATTATTCAAATTCAAAAGTATGAGTTTCTGAAGGGAGAACCTAGCTTTAATTTAGATATAAAATTATCAGCCTCCCGAAATTTTAAAGATTATTTCCAACCCTAGAAAAGTTTTTTTCGTGAGACTGTACAGTGCTGTATTGTTGCGGGTGAAACCGCGTGCAAATTGACCGTATTTTACAGATAGCAGAGAGTGTCCTGGAGGCCGTTTAAGGTACGAAATAATTATCCAAATTCAAAAGTATAATTGTTTTTCTGAAAGGGAGAACCTAAGCTTTAATTTAGATATAAAATTATCGGCACTCCTTGAAAACAAAGTTATTCCCAAACCTAGAATTTTTTTGTAACACTGGCTATATAGTGCTGTATTGTTTGCGGTTAAACCGCATGCCAAGTTGACCGGTATTTTACCAGAGGGCTAAGTGTCCATGGAGGCCATTTGGGTACAGAAATAATTGTCCAAATTCAAAAGTATGGTGTTGTTTTTCTGAAGGAGAACCTAAGCTTTAATTTAGATATAAAATTATCAGCCTCCTTGAAAACTTTAAAAGTTATTTCCAACCTAAGTATTTTTTGTAAACTGTATGGTGCTGTATGTGTTGCGGTGAAACCGCATGCAAGTTACAGTATTTTCAGAGGGCTAATGTCCATGGAGGCCGTTTAAGGTACGAAATAATTATCCAAATTCAAAGTATGGTGTTTTTTCTGAAGGGAGAACCTAAGCTTTAATTTAGATATAAAATTATCGGCCTCCTTGAAAATTGTAAAGTTATTTCCAACCCTAGAAAAGTTTTTTTTTCAGTGAGACTGTACAGTGCTGTATTGTTGCGGTGAACCGCGTACTGAGATTATTAAGCGTATTTTACGAAGGGCCTAGTGTCCCATAGGCCGTATAGGTGAAATAATTATCCAAATTTAATATGGTGTTTTCTGAAGGAGAACCTCAGCTTTAATTTAGTCATAAAATTATCGGCCTCCTTGAAAACTTTAAAGTTACTCTGACATAAGTTTGTTTTTCGTGAACTGTATAGTGCTTTTGTATTGTTTGCGGTGAAACCGCATGCAAGTTGACCGTATTTTTACAGATGGCTAAGTGTCCCATGGAGGCCGTTTAAGGTGCAGAAACTAATTATCCAAATTCAAAAGTATGACGTTTTTCTGAAGGGGAGAACCTAAGCTTTGTTTGAATATAAATTATCAGCCTCCTTGAAAATTGTAAAGTTATTTCAACCTAGAAATGTTTTTGTAACACTGTATAGTGCTGTATTAGTTGCGTGGAAACCGGATGCAAGTTATTACGTATTTTAGAGAGAGGCTAAATGTCCATATGAGTCCGTTTAGGTGCGAAATAATTATCCAGAATTCAAAAGTATGGTGTTTTCTGAAATGGGAGCTTCAAAGCTTTAATTTAGATATCTAAAATTATCGGCCTGCCTTGAAAACTTTAAAAAGTTATTCCCAACCCTAGAAATGTTTTTGTAACTGTATATAGTGCTGTATTGTTGCGGTGAAACCGCATGCAAGTTGACCGTATTTACAGATGGATAAGTGTCCATGGAGCCGTTTAGGTACGAAATAATTATCCAAATTCAAAGTATGACGTTTTACGTTTTCTGAAAGGGGAGAACCTAGCTTTAATTTAGATATACATTGATCGGCCTCCCTTGAAAATTGTAAGTTATTTCCAACCTAGAAATGTTTTTGTAACACTATAGTGCTGTATTAGTTGCATCAAACCGGATGGAAGTTGACATATTTTACAGAGGGCTAGTGTCCATGGAGGTCCATTTAGGTACGAAATAATTACCCCAATTCAAAAGTATGGTGTTTTCTGAGGGAGAAACTAGCTTTAATTTAGATATAAAATTATTTGCCTCCTTGAAAACTTTGAAAAAGTTATTCCCAACCTAGAAAAGTTTTTTTTCGTAAGACTGTATAGTGCTGTGTGTTTGCGGGTGAAACCCGTACCAAGTTGACCGTATTTACATGTAGCTAAGTGTCCATGGAGGCCGTTTAAGGTACAGAAATAATTATCCAAATTAAAAAGTATGGTGTTTTCTGAAGAGAACTAAAGCTTTAATTTAGATATAGTATAACTCCTTGAAACTTTAAAGAAGTTATTCCCAACCCACAAATTTTTTGGTAACACTGTATAGTGCTGTATTCTTTGCGGTTAAACCGCATGCAGAATTGACAGTGATATTTTATAGAGGGCTAGTGTCCATGGAGGCCGTTTAAGGTACAGAAATAATTATCAATTCAAAAGTATGACGTTTTACCTGAAAGGGAAAACCTAAGCTTTAATTTAGATATAATTATCGCTCATAAAAATTGTAAAGTTATTTCCAACCTAAAATGTAACACTGTATAGTGCTTTATTAGTTACGTCAAACCGGATGCAAGTTGACCGTATTTTCAGAGGCTAGTGTCCATGGGGTCCGTTTAAGGTGCAGAAATAATTATCCAAATTCAAAAGTGGTGTTTTTCTGAAAGGGGAGAAAATAGCTTTAATTTGATGTAAAATTATCGGCCTCCTTGAAAACTTTACAAAAGTTATTTAACCTAAATGTTTTTTGTAACACTGTATATATAGTGCTGTATTGTTTTTGGTGACACATACAGGATTACAGTATTTTACAGGGCACAGTGTCCATGGAGGCTGTTTAGGTACGAAATATTATTTATTCAAATTTCAAAGTGTGGGGTTTTCTGAAAGGGAGAACCTAAGCTTTAATTTGGAGAAATATAAAATTATCAGCACTCCTTAAAACTTTAACAGTTATTCCCAACCTAGAAATGTATTTTCTGTAACACTGTATAGAAGCTGTATTGTTTGCAGAAACCGCATCCCAAGATTAACAGTATTTTACAGAGGGCTAAATGTCCATGGAGGCCGTTTAACGTACGAAATAATTATCAAATTCAAAGTATGGTGTTTTATGAAAAGGGAGAACCTAAGCTTTATTTAGATATATCATCGGCCTCCCTTGAAGAGCTAACAGTTATTCCCAACCTAAATGTATTTTTCGTAACACTGTGAAGCTGTGTTTGCGGAAACCACTGTCCAAGTTAACAGTATTTTATGAGGGGCTAAGTGTCCATAGATATTTAAATTTGAAATAATTATAATTAAAAGTATGACGTTTTCTGAAAGGGAAAACCCTAAGCTTTAATTTAGATATAATTATTTCCCTTGAAATTGTAAAAAGTGTTCAACTAAATGTTTTTGTAACACTGTAGCAGTGCTGTGCCCCGTCAAACCGGATGCAAGTTGACCGTATTTTACAGAGGGCTAAGTGTCCATAGGTGAATTTAAGGTGAAATAATTATCCAATTCAAAGTATGGTGTTTTTCTGAAGGGGCTGACTTTAATTTAGATATAAAATTATCAGCACTCACATGAAAACTTTAATTCTTCCCAACCCTAGAAATGTTTTTGTAATATATATATAGTGCTGTATTGTTTGCGGTGAAACCATGCAAGTTACAGTATTTACAGGGCTAAGTGTCATGGAGGCTGTTTAAGGTACGAAATAATTATTCAAATTCAAAGTATGGGGTTTTCTGAAAGGGAGAACCTAAGCTTTAATTTAGATATAAAATTATCGGCCTCCCTTGAAAACTTTAACAGTTATTCTATCCTAAAATGTATTTTTCGTAACACTGTATAGAGCTGTATGTTGTTTGGGGAAACCGCATCCAAGTTGATATTTACACAGGGCTAAGAAAAGTGTCCATGGAGGCCGTTTAAGGTGCAAATAATTATCAAAATTCAAAAAGTGGTGTTTTCTGAAAGGGGGAGAACCTAAGCTTTAATTTAGATATAAAATTATCAGCGATCCCTTGAAAACACAACAGTTATTCCCAACCCTAGAAATGTTTTTGTAACTTACTGTATAGAGAGCTGTATTGTTTGCGGAAACCGCATCAGAAGTTGACAGTATTTTACAGAGGGCTAAGTGTCCATGGAGGCCGTTTAAAGGGGCAGAAATAATTATTCAAATTCAAAATATGGGTTTTTCTGAAGGGGGGAACCTAAGCTTTTTTAGATATAAAAATTTTCGCCCCCTTGAAAACTTTAAAATTTTTTCCAACCCTAGAAAGTTTTTGTAAGACTGTATAGTGCTGTATTGTTTGCGAAACCCATCCAAGTTAAAAGTATTTTACAGAGGCTAAGTGTCCATAAAGGGCCCTTTAGTGAGAAATAATTATCAAATTCAAAAAATATGGTGTTTTTATGAAAGGGAGAACCTATTTTTAGTTAAAAAAAAGGGGCCCCCCAAAAAAAAAATTTTTTAACCCGAAATGTTTTTTCAGGGGGAATGCTTATTTTTAAAAAAGTTTCCTTTTTAAAAGGAATTCCCGGGGGTTTTAAAGAAATTTTAAATTAAAAATTGGTTTTTTTAAAAGGGGGAAAACTTTTTTTTGAATTTAAATTATGGCCCCCTTAAAATTTTAAATATTTCCAACCCCAAAATTTTTTTTCAAAGGGGTTTTTTTTTTAAAAATAAAAAACCTTTTTAAAAATTTTACCTTTTTAGGTTTTAAATTAAAGGGGGTTGGGGTTTTTGGGGGAAAAAAATTTAATTTAGAAAAAATTTTGGGCCCCCTAAAATTTAAAAATTATCCAAATAAAATTTTTTTGAAGAATGCTTATTTTTGGGTAAAAAATTTTAATTTTAAAGGGATCCCCTTAAAAAAAAATTTTAAAAAAAAATATGGGGTTTTCTGAAAACCCCCCTTTTAAAAAAAAAATGGTCCTTAAAATTTAAAGTTAAACCCCAGAAAATTTTTTGTAAAAGTATGGTTTTTTGGGTAAACCGGGTCAATTTTCCCTTTTGAGGGGAAACCCCTTTATGAAAAATTTAAATTCAAAAAATTTGGGGGGCAAAAGAAATTTTTTTTTAAAAATTTTTTTAAAAAAACCAAAAACCCAAAATTTGATTTTTGAATGTTTGTCCTGAAGGTGATTTCCCAAAAAAATTAAGTTTTTAAAAAAAAGGCCTTTAAATAAAAAAATTTCCTTAAATTAAATTTTTTGGGAAAATTTTTTTTTTTTAAAAAAAATTTTTTTTTGAAAAAAAACCCCCCCAAAAAAATTTTTTTAACTGAAATTGTCTCCGGGAAAAAAATTTTCCCTTTTAAGGAGGTTTTAAAAGGGAAATAAAAAATTTTTAAAAAATTTTGGAAAATTTTTTTAAAAAAATAAATTTTTTTGAAAAAAAACCCCCAAAATTTTTTGGGGAAACTTTAAAGGGTTTTTTTGGGGAAGGGATCGAAAGGGGAATTTTCCTTTTAAAAATGGGGTTTTTAAGGAAAATAATTTAAATTAAAAAAAAATTTGGGGAAAAAAATTTTAAAAAAATTTTAAAATTTTTTTTAATTTAAAATTTTTAACCCAAAAGTTTTTTTTTCGAAAAAATTCGTTTTTTTAAGAAAAAATTTATTAAAAGGGTTGGGTTTTTAAACAAAAAAAAAATTTTAAAAAATTTTTTTTTTTAAAAAACCCAAAATTTTTTTAAATTAATTATTTCCCCCGTTTTTGTAAACCCAATTTTTTTTTTTTAAAGGGGGGTTTGGGGTTTTTTGGGAAAAAATTCGTTTTTAAGGGGTTTTTTTTAAAAAAAAGTTTTTTAAAAAAATAGTTTTTTAAAAAATTTAAAAATTTTTAAAAAAATTTTTTCCCCAAATTGAAATTTTTAAACCCCCCAAATTTTTTTAAAAAAAAGCTTTTTTGGGAAAAGAGAATTTTAAATTTTTAAGGGAGTGTTTTAAAAGGGGGAAAAATTTTTTAAAAAAAAGTTTTTTTAAAAAAATTTTTTTAGAAAAATTTTTTTCATTTTAACTTTTTTTTCAACCCTAAAAAATTTTTTTTAAAAAATTTAAAAATGGGGTTTTGGGGAAACCATTTTTTTAAAAAATTTCCCAAAAAAAAAATTTTTTAAAAAATTTTTTTTTTGAAAAAAATAAACCCCCCCGAAAATTTTTTCCCCTAAAGTTTTTTTTTTTTTTTTTTTTTTTTTTTTTTTTTTTTTTTTTTTTTTTTTTTTTTTTTTTTTTTTTTTTTTTTTTTTTTTGTATTGTTTGCGGTGAAACCGCATGCAAGTTGACGGTATTTTACAGAGGGCTAAGTGTCCATGGAGGCCGTTTAAGGTACGAAATAATTATCCAAATTCAAAAGTATGGTGTTTTTCTGAAAGGGGAGAACCTAAGCTTTAATTTAGATATAAAATTATCGGCCTCCCTTGAAAACTTTAAAAGTTATTCCCAACCCTAGAATTTTTTTTGGTAACACTGTATATAGTGCTGTATTGTTTGCGGTGAAACCGCATGCAAGTTGACCGTATTTTACAGATGGATAAGTGTCCATGGAGGCCGTTTCAGTACGAAATAATTATCCAAATTCAAAAGTATGACGTTTTTCTGAAAGGGGAGAACCTAAGCTTTAATTTAGATATAAAATTATCGGCCTCCCTTGAAAATTGTAAAAGTTATTTCCAACCCTAGAAATGTTTTTTTTTGTAACACTGTATAGTGCTGTATTAGTTGCGTCAAACCGGATGCAAGTTGACCGTATTTTACAGAGGGCTAAGTGTCCATGGAGTCCGTTTAAGGTACGAAATAATTATCCAAATTCAAAAGTATGGTGTTTTTCTGAAAGGGGAGAAACTAAGCTTTAATTTAGATATAAAATTATCGGCCTCCCTTGAAAACTTTAAAAGTTATTCCCAACCCTAGAAAATGTTTTTTGTAACACTGTATATAGTGCTGTATTGTTTGCGGTGAAACCGCATGCAGAGATTGACAGTATTTTACAGATGGCTAAGTGTCCATGGAGGCCGTTTGGGTACGAAATAATTATCAAATTCAAAAAGTATGACGTTTTTTCTGAAAGGGAGAACCTAAGCTTTAATTTAGATATAAAATTATCGGCCTCCCTTGAAAATTGTAAAACAGTTATTTTCAACCCTAGAAATTTTTTTTGTAACACTGTATAGTGCTGTATTAGTTGCGGAAACCGCATGGAAGTTGACCGTATTATTTTACAGAGGCTAAGTGTCCATGGAGTCCGTTTAAGGTACGAAATAATTACCCAAATTCAAAAGTATGGTGTTTTTCTGAAAGGGGAGAAACTAAGCTTTAATTTAGATATAAAATTATTTGCCTCCCTTGAAAACTTTAAAAGTTATTCCCAACCCTAGAAAAGTTTTTTTTTTCGTAAGACTGTATAGTGCTGTATTGTTTGCGGTGAAACCGCATGCAAGTTGACCGTATTTTACAGATGGCTAAGTGTCCATGGAGGCCGTTTAAGGTACGAAATAATTATCCAAATTCAAAAGTATGGTGTTTTCTGAAAGGGGAGAACCTAAGCTTTAATTTAGATATAACATTATCGGCCTCCCTTGAAAACTTTAAAAGTTATTCCCAACCCTAGAATTTTTTTTGGTAACACTGTATATAGTGCTGTATTCTTTGCGGTTAAACCGCATGCAAGTTGACGGTATTTTATAGAGGGCTAAGTGTCCATGGAGGCCGTTTAAGGTACGAAATAATTATCCAAATTCAAAAGTATGACGTTTTTCTGAAAGGGAAAACCTAAGCTTTAATTTAGATATAAAATTATCGGCCTCCCTTGAAAATTGTAAAAGTTATTTCAACCCTAGAAATGTTTTTTGTAACACTGTATAGTGCTTTTATTAGTTGCGTGAAACCGCATGCAAGTTGACAGTATTTTACAGAGGGCTAAAGTGTCCATGGAGTCCGTTTAAGGTACGAAATAATTATCCAAATTCAAAAGTATGGTGTTTTTCTGAAAGGGGAGAAACTAAGCTTTAATTTAGATATAAAATTATCGGCCTCCCTTGAAAACTTTAAAAGTTATTCCCAACCCTAGAAATGTTTTTTTTGTAACACTGTATATATAGTGCTGTATTGTTTGCGGTGAAACCGCATGCAAGTTTACGGTATTTTACAGAGGGCTAAGTGTCCATGGAGGCTGTTTAAGGTACGAAATAATTATTCAAATTCCAAAGTATGGGGTTTTTCTGAAAGGGGAGAACCTAAGCTTTAATTTAGATATAAAATTATCGGCCTCCCTTGAAAACTTTAACAGTTATTCCCAACCCTAGAAATGTATTTTTTCGTAACACTGTATAGAGCTGTATTGTTTGCGGGGAAACCGCATCCAAGTTGACGGTATTTTACACAGGGCTAAGTGTCCATGGAGGCCGTTTAAGGTACGAAATAATTATCCAAATTCAAAAGTATGGTGTTTTTCTGAAAGGGGAGAACCTAAGCTTTATTTTAGATATAACATTATCGGCCTCCCTTGAAAACTTTAAAAGTTATTCCCAACCCTAGAAATGTTTTTGTAACACTGTATAGTGCTGTATTGTTTGCGGTGACACCGCATGCAAGTTGACCGTATTTTACAGAGGGCTAAGTGTCCATGGAGGCCGTTTAAGGTGCAGAAATAATTATCCAAATTCAAAAGTATGGTGTTTTTCTGAAAGGGAGGAACCTAAGCTTTAATTTAGATATAACATTATCGGCCTCCTTGAAAACTTTAAAAGTTATTCCCAACCTAGAAATGTTTTTTTTGTAACACTGTATAGTGCTGTATTGTTTGCGGTGAAACCGCATGCAAGTTGACCGTATTTTACAGAGGGCTAAGTGTCCATGGAGGCCGTTTAAGGTACGAAATAATTATTCAAATTCCAAAGTATGGGTTTTTTCTGAAAGGGGAGAACCTAAGCTTTAATTTAGATATAAAATTATCGGCCTCCCTTGAAAACTTTAAAATTTATTCCCAACCCTAGAAAAGTTTTTTTCGTAAGACTGTATAGTGCTGTATTGTTTGCGGGGAAACCGCATCCAAGTTAACGGTATTTTACAGAGGGCTAAATGTCCATGGAGGCCGTTTAACGTACGAAATAATTATCCAAATTCAAAAGTATGGTGTTTTTATGAAAGGGGAGAACCTAAGCTTTAATTTAGATATAACATCATCGGCCTCCCTTGAAAACTTTAAAAGTTATTCCCAACCCTAGAAATGTTTTTTTTGTAACACTGTATAGTGCTGTATTGGTTGCGGTGAAACCGCATGCAAGTTGACCGTATTTTACAGAGGGCTAAGTGTCCATGGAGGCTGTTTAAGGTACGAAATAATTATTCAAATTCCAAAGTATGGGGTTTCTCTGAAAGGGGAGAACCTAAGCTTTAATTTAGATATAAAATTATCGGCCTCCCTTGAAAACTTTAAAATTTATTCCCAACCCTAGAAAAGTTTTTTTCGTAAGACTGTATAGTGCTGTATTGTTTGCGGGGAAACCGCATCCAAGTTGACGGTATTTTACAGAGGGCTAAGTGTCCATGGAGGCCGTTTAAGGTAGGAAATAATTATCCAAATTCAAAAGTATGGTGTTTTTATGAAAGGGGAGAACCTAAGCTTTAATTTAGATATAACATCATCGGCCTCCCTTGAAAACTTTAAAAGTTATTCCCAACCCTAGAAATGTTTTTTTTGTAACACTGTATAGTGCTGTATTGTTTGCGGTGAAACCGCATGCAAGTTGACCGTATTTTACAGAGGGCTAAGTGTCCATGGAGGCTGTTTAAGGTACGAAATAATTATCCAAATTCAAAAGTATGGTGTTTTTCTGAAAGGGGAGAACCTAAGCTTTAATTTAGATATAAAATTATCGGCCTCCCTTGAAAACTTTAAAAGTTATTCCCAACCCTAGAAATGTTTTTTTTGTAACACTGTATAGTGCTGTATGTTTGCGGTGAAACCGCATGCAAGTTGACCGTATTTTACAGAGGGCTAAGTGTCCATGGAGGCCGTTTAAGGTACAGAAATAATTATCCAAATTCAAAAAGTATGGTGTTTTTCTGAAAGGGAGAACCTAAGCTTTAATTTAGATATAAAATTATCAGCCTCCCTTGAAAATTTTAAAGTTATTCCCAACCCTAGAAATGTTTTTTTCGTAAGACTGTATAGTGCTGTATTGTTTGCAGTGAAACCGCATCGGAAGTTGACATATTTTACAGAGGGCTAAGTGTCCATGGAGGCCGTTTAAGGTACGAAATAATTATCCAAATTCAAAAGTATGGTGTTTTTCTGAAAGGGGAGAACCTAAGCTTTAATTTAGATATAAAATTATCGGCCTCCCTTGAAAATTTTAAAAGTTATTTCCAACCCTAGAAATGTTTTTTTGTAACACTGTATAGTGCTGTATTGGTTGCGGTGAAACCGCATGCAAGTTGACCGTATTTTACAGAGGGCTAAGTGTCCATGGAGGCCGTTTAAGGTACGAAATAATTATTCAAATTCAAAAGTATGGGGTTTTTCTGAAAGGGGAGAACCTAAGCTTTAATTTAGATATAAAATTATCGGCCTCCCTTGAAAACTTTAAAAGTTATTCCCAACCCTAGAAATGTTTTTTTGTAACACTGTATAGTGCTGTATTGTTTGCGGTGAAACCGCATCCAAGTTGACGGTATTTTACAGAGGGCTAAGTGTCCATGGAGGCCGTTTAAGGTACGAAATAATTATTCAAATTCAAAAGTATGGTGTTTTTATGAAAGGGGAGAACCTAAGCTTTAATTTAGATATAAAATTATCAGCCTCCCTTGAAAACTTTAAAAGTTATTCCCAACCCTAGAAATGTTTTTTGTAACACTGTATAGTGCTGTATTGTTTGCGGTGAAACCGCATACCAAGTTGACCGTATTTTACAGAGAGGCTAAGTGTCCATGGAGGCCGTTTAAGGTGCAAATAATTATTCAAATTCAAAAGTATGGGTTTTTCTGAAAGGGAGAACCTAAGCTTTAATTTAGATATAAAATTATCGGCCTCCTTGAAAACTTTAAAAGTTATTCCAAGCCTAGAAATGTTTTTTTGTAACACTGTATAGTGCTGTATTGTTTGCGGTGAAACCGCATGCAAGTTAACAGTATTTTACAGGGGCTAAGTGTCCATGGAGGCCGTTTAAGGTACGAAATAATTATCCAAATTCAAAAAGTATGGTGTTTTCTGAAAGGGAGACCCTAAGCTGTAATTTAGATATAAAATTATCGGCCTCCCTTGAAAACTATAATAGTTTTTCCGAACCCTCGTCAGGATTGTTTTTTTCACACTGTATAGTGCTGTATTGTTTGCGGTGAAACCGCATGCAAGTTGACAGTATTTTACAGGGGGTAACTGTCCATGGAGGCCGTTTAAGGTACGAAATAATTATCCAAATTCAAAAGTATGGTGTTTTTACGAAAGGGGAGAACCTAAGCTTTAATTTAGATATAAAATTATCGGCCTCCCTTGAAAAATTTTAAAGTTATTTCCAACCCTAGAAATGTTTTTTTGTAACACTGTATAGTGCTGTATTGGTTGCGGTGAAACCGCATGCAAGTTGACCGTATTTTACAGAGGGCTAAGTGTCCATGGAGGCCGTTTAAGGTACGAAATAATTATTCAAATTCAAAAGTATGGGGTTTTTCTGAAAGGGGAGAACCTAAGCTTTAATTTAGATATAAAATTATCGGCCTCCCTTGAAAACTTTAAAAGTTATTCCCAACCCTAGAAACGTTTTTTTTCGTAAGACTGTATAGTGCTGTATTGTTTGCGGGGAAACCGCATCCAAGTTGACGGTATTTTACAGAGGGCTAAGTGTCCATGGAGGCCGTTTAAGGTACGAAATAATTATCCAAATTCAAAAGTATGGTTTTTCTGAAAGGGGAGAACCTAAGCTTTAATTTAGATATAAAATTATCGGCCTCCTTGAAACTTTAAAGTTATTCCCAACCCTAGAAATGTTTTTTGTAACACTGTATAGTGCTGTATTGTTTGCGGTGAAACCGCATCCAAGTTGACCGTATTTTACAGAGGGCTAAGTGTCCATGGAGGCCGTTTTGGGTACGAAATAATTATCCAAATTCAAAAGTATGGTGTTTCTCTGAAAGGAGAGAACCTAAGCTTTAATTTAGATATAAAATTATCGGCCTCCCTTGAAACTTTTAAAAGTTATTTCCAACCCTAGAAATGTTTTTTTTTGTAACACTGTATAGTGCTGTATTGGTTGCGGTGAAACCGCATGCAAGTTGACCGTATTTTACAGAGGGCTAAGTGTCCATGGAGGCCGTTTAAGGTACGAAATAATTATCCAAATTCAAAAGTATGGTGTTTTTATGAAAGGGGAGAACCTAAGCTTTAATTTAGATATAACATCATCGGCCTCCCTTGAAAACTTTAAAAGTTATTCCCAACCCTAGAAATGTTTTTTTTGTAACACTGTATAGTGCTGTATTGGTTGCGGTGAAACCGCATGCAAGTTGACCGTATTTTACAGAGGGCTAAGTGTCCATGGAGGCTGTTTAAGGTACGAAATAATTATTCAAATTCCAAAGTATGGGGTTTCTCTGAAAGGGGAGAACCTAAGCTTTAATTTAGATATAAAATTATCGGCCTCCCTTGAAAACTTTAAAATTTATTCCCAACCCTAGAAAAGTTTTTTTCGTAAGACTGTATAGTGCTGTATTGTTTGCGGGGAAACCGCATCCAAGTTGACGGTATTTTACAGGGGGCTAAGTGTCCATGGAGGCCGTTTAAAGGGGGACTGACATGGATTTAAATCAAACAGTTAAATATGTGATCGTTTTATTCTTTTATATCAGTAAAAGATCAATAAATTTTTTGTTTTGTGTTTTTATTGTTTTTAGAGTGTTATTTTACCATTGTAAAATGCCTCACTTTTACCCTGCACGGAGGAGCTAAGTTCGTGACGTCATGTCGGGAAGAGAAATTCGGCTCAAAACTCGGCTCAAAATGATCGCTGCACAAAACTATGTGATGGACCTGACCACTTTACTCTTGTCAGTCGAACTTATGCTCGTCCAAATACGGCGATTTTGGGTCAATTGGGAACAGATGAAGGCTAACACCGTCTTTGGTGGTGTTGCTGCATCCTGCAGAAACACATCTTCCCGGCATTTATTAGTTCCGAAACAAAAATCACGGAAGAAATTAAATCGACGCTACGTGTGAAACGTTTGTATGTATATGTACATCATGTACACATCGGATCTTCCCGACCTGACGAAAATCTTTACAAATGAAGCTTCCCAAACCACTAGAACATTGTTTTAAAATACTTGTACTCATAAATCAATGATTAAATAGACACAGGTGGGTCTCAAAAACAATATTTTATTACAAAACGCCTTAAGTACACACACAATAAAGGATGTCAGTCCCCCTTTAAGGTAGGAAATAATTATCCAAATTCAAAAGTATGGTGTTTTTATGAAAGGGGAGAACCTAAGCTTTAATTTAGATATAAAATTATCGGCCTCCCTTGAAAACTTTAAAAGTTATTCCCAACCCTAGAAATGTTTTTGTAACACTGTATAGTGCTGTATTGTTTGCGGTGAAACCGCATGCAAGTTGACCGTATTTTACAGAGGGCTAAGTGTCCATGGAGGCCGTTTAAGGTACGAAATAATTATTCAAATTCAAAAGTATGGGGTTTTTCTGAAAGGGGAGAACCTAAGCTTTTATTTAGATATAAAATTATCGGCCTCCTTGAAAATTTTAAAGTTATTCCTAACCCTAGAAATGCTATTTTTGTAACACTGTATAGTGCTGTATTGGTTGCGGTGAAACCGCATGCAAGTTGACCGTATTTTACAGAGGGCTAAGTGTCCATGGAGGCCGTTTAAGGTACGAAATAATTATCCAAATTCAAAAGTATGGTGTTTTTATGAAAGGGGAGAACCTAAGCTTTAATTTAGATATAAAATTATCGGCCTCCCTTGAAAATTTTAAAAGTTATTTCCAACCCTAGAAATGTTTTTTTGTAACACTGTATAGTGCTGTATTGGTTGCGGTGAAACCGCATGCAAGTTGACCGTATTTTACAGAGGGCTAAGTGTCCATGGAGGCCGTTTAAGGTACGAAATAATTATTCAAATTCAAAAGTATGGTGTTTTTCTGAAAGGAGAGAACCTAAGCTTTAATTTAGATATAAAATTATCGGCCTCCTTGAAAACTTTAAAGTTATTCCCAACCCTAGAAATGTTTTTCGTAAGACTGTATAGTGCTGTATTGTTTGCGGTGAAACCGCATGCAAGTTGACGGTATTTTACAGAGGGCTAAGTGTCCATGGAGGCCGTTTAAGGTACGAAATAATTATTCAAATTCAAAAGTATGGTGTTTTTCTGAAAGAGGAGAACCTAAGCTTTAATTTAGATATCAAATTATCGGCCTCTCTTGAAAACTTAAAAGTTATTCCCAACCCTAGAAATGTTTTTTGTAACACTGTATAGTGCTGTATTGTTTGCGGTGAAACCGCATGCAAGTTGACCGTATTTTACAGAGGGCTAAGTGTCCATGGAGGCCGTTTAAGGTACGAAATAATTATTCAAATTCAAAAGTATGGGGTTTTCTGAAGGGAGAACCTAAGCTTTAATTTAGATATAAAATTATCAGCCTCCCTTGAAAACTTTAAAAGTTATTCCCAACCCTAGAAATGTTTTTTCGTAACACTGTATAGTGCTGTATTGTTTGCGGTGAAACCGCATCCAAGTTGACAGTATTTTACAGAGGGCTAAGTGTCCATGGAGGCCGTTTAAGGTACAGAAATAATTATCCAAATTCAAAAGTATGGTGTTTTCTGAAAGGGGAGAACCTAAGCTTTAATTTAGATATAAAATTATCGGCCTCCTTGAAAAATTTAAAGTTATTTCCAACCCTAGAAATGTTTTTGTAACACTGTATAGAGCTGTATTGGTTGCGGTGAAACCGCATGCAAGTTGACCGTATTTTACAGAGGGCTAAGTGTCCATGGCGGCCGTTTAAGGTACGAAATAATTATTCAAATTCAAAAGTATGGGGTTTTTCTGAAAGGGAGAACCTAAGCTTTAATTTAGATATAAAATTATCGGCCTCCCTTGAAAACTTTAAAAGTTATTCCCAACCCTAGAAATGTTTTTTGTAACACTGTATAGTGCTGTATTGTTTGCGGTGAAACCGCATCCAAGTTGACCGTATTTTACAGAGGGCTAAGTGTCCATGGAGGCCGTTTAAGGTACGTAATAATTATCCAAATTCAAAAGAATGGTGTTTTTCTGAAAGGGAGAACCTAAGCTTTAATTTAGATATAAAATTATCGGCCTCCCTTGAAAACTTTAAAAGTTATTCCCAACCCTAGAAATGTTTTTTGTAACACTGTATAGTGCTGTATTGTTTGCGGTGAAACCGCATCCAAGTTGACCGTATTTTACAGTGGGCTAAGTGTCCATGGAGGCCGTTTAAGGTAAGGAATAATTATCCAAATTCAAAAGTATGGTGTTTTTCTGAAAGGGGAGAACCTAAGCTTTAATTTAGATATAAAATTATCGGCCTCCCTTGAAAACTTTAACAGTTATTCCCAACCATAGAAATGTTGTTTTTGTAACACTGTGTAGTGCTGTATTGTTTGCGGTGAAACCGCATGCAAGTTGACAGTATTTTACAGAGGGCTAAGTGTCCATGGAGGCCGTTTAGGTACGAAATAATTATTCAAATTCAAAAGTATGGTGTTTTTCTGAAAGGGTAGAACATACGATTTAATTTAGATATAAAATTATCGACCTCCCTTGAAAACTTTAAAAGTTATTCCCAAACCTAGAAATGTTTTTTTGTAACACTGTATAGTGCTGTATTGTTTGCAGTGAAACCGCATGCAAGTTGACCGTATTTTACAGAGGGCTAAGTGTCCATGGAGGCCGTTTAAGGTACGAAATAATTATTCAAATTCAAAAGTATGGTGTTTTTCTGAAAGGGAGAACCTAAGCTTTAATTTAGATATCAAATTATCGGCCTCTCTTGAAAACTTTAAAGTTATTTCCAACCCTAGAAATGTTTTTGTAACACTGTATAGTGCTGTATTGGTTGCGGTGAAACCGCATGCAAGTTGACCGTATTTTACAGAGGGCTAAGTGTCCATGGAGGCCGTTTAAGGTACGAAATAATTATTCAAATTCAAAAGTATGGGTTTTTCTGAAAGGGAGAACCTAAGCTTTAATTTAGATATAAAATTATCGGCCTCCTTGAAAACTTTAAAGTTATTCCCAACCCTAGAAATGTTTTTTGTAACACTGTATAGTGCTGTATTGTTTGCGGTGAAACCGCATCCAAGTTGACAGTATTTTACAGAGGGCTAAGTGTCCATGGAGGCCGTTTAAGGTACGAAATAATTATCCAAATTCAAAAGTATGGTGTTTTCTGAAGGGAGAACCTAAGCTTTAATTTAGATATAAAATTATCGGCCTCCCTTGAAAACTTTAAAAGTTATTCCAACCCTAGAAATGTTTTTTGTAACACTGTATAGTGCTGTATTGGTTGCGGTGAAACCGCATGCAAGTTGACCGTATTTTACAGAGGGCTAAGTGTCCATGGAGGCCGTTTAAGGTACAGAAATAATTATTCAAATTCAAAAGTATGGTTTTTCTGAAAAGGGAGAACCTAAGCTTTAATTTAGATATAAAATTATCGGCCTCTCCTTGAAAACTTTAAAGTTATTCCCAACCCTAGAAATGTTTTTTTGTAACACTGTATAGTGCTGTATTGTTTGCGGTGAAACCGCATGCAAGTTGACCGTATTTTACAGAGGGCTAAGTGTCCATGGAGGCCGTTTAAGGTACGAAATAATTATCCAAATTCAAAAGTATGGTTTTTTTAATTAATGGGAGAACCGAAGCTTTAATTTAGATATAAAATTATCGGCCTCCTTGAAAACTTTAAAGTTATTCCCAACCCTAGAAATGTTTTTGTTACACTGTATAGTGCTGTATTGTTTGCGGTGAAACCGCATGCAAGTTGACCGTATTTTACAGAGGGCTAAGTGTCCATGGAGGCCGTTTAAGGTACGAAATAATTATCCAAATTCAAAAGTATGGTGTTTTTTTCTGAAAGGGGAGAACCTAAGCTTTAATTTAGATATAAAATTATCGGCCTCCCTTGAAAACTTTAAAAGTTATTCCCAACCCTAGAAATGTTTTTTTGTAACACTGTATAGTGCTGTATTGGTTGCGGTGAAACCGCATGCAAGTTGACCGTATTTTACAGAGGGCTAAGTGTCCATGGAGGCCGTTTAAGGTACGAAATAATTATTCAAATTCAAAAGTATGGTGTTTTTCTGAAAGGGGAGAACCTAAGCTTTAATTTAGATATAAAATTATCGGCCTCCTTGAAAACTTTAAAGTTATTTCCAACCCTAGAAATGTTTTTTGTAACACTGTATAGTGCTGTATTGGTTGCGGTGAAACCGCATGCAAATTGACCGTATTTTACAGAGGGCTAAGTGTCCATGGAGGCCGTTTAAGGTACGAAATAATTATCAAATTCAAAAGTATGGTGTTTTTCTGAAGGGAGAACCTAAGCTTTAATTTAGATATAAAATTATCGGCCTCCCTTGAAAACTTTAAAAGTTATTCCCAACCCTAGAAATGTTTTTTGTAACACTGTATAGTGCTGTATTGTTTGCGGTGAAACCGCATGCAAGTTGACCGTATTTTACAGAGGGCTAAGTGTCCATGGAGGCCGTTTAAGGTACGAAATAATTATCCAAATTCAAAAGTATGGTGTTTTCTGAAAGGGAGAACCTAAGCTTTAATTTAGATATAAAATTATCAGCCTCCTTGAAAATTTTAAAGTTATTCCCAACCCTAGAAATGTTTTTTTTGTAACACTGTATAGTGCAGTATTGTTTGCGGTGAAACCGCATGCAAGTTGACGGTATTTTACAGAGGGCTAAGTGTCCATGGAGGCCGTTTAAGGTACGAAATAATTATCCAAATTCAAAAGTATGATGTTTTTCTGAAAGTGGAGAACCTAAGCTTTAATTTAGATATAAAATTATCGGCCTCCCTTGAAAATGTTAAAAGTTATTTCCAACCCTAGAAATGTTTTTTTTGTAACACTGTATAGTGCTGTATTGGTTGCGGTGAAACCGCATGCAAGTTGACCGTATTTTACAGAGGGCTAAGTGTCCATGGAGGCCGTTTAAGGTACGAAATAATTATTCAAATTCAAAAGTATGGGGTTTTTCTGAAAGGGGAGAACCTAAGCTTTAATTTAGATATAAAATTATCGGCCTCCCTTGAAAACTTTAAAAGTTATTCCCAACCCTAGAAATGTTTTTTTGTAACACTGTATAGTGCTGTATTGTTTGCGGTGAAACCGCACGCAAGTTGACGGTATTTTACAGAGGGCTAAGTGTCCATGGAGGCCGTTTAAGGTACGAAATAATTATCCAAATTCAAAAGTATGGTGTTTTTCTGAAGGGAGAACCTAAGCTTTAATTTAGATATAAAATTATCGGCCTCCTTGAAAATTTTAAAGTTATTTCCAACCCTAGAAATGTTTTTTGTAACACTGTATAGTGCTGTATTGGTTGCGGTGAAACCGCATGCAAGTTGACCGTATTTTACAGAGGGCTAAGTGTCCATGGAGGCCGTTTAAGGTACGAAATAATTATTCAAATTCAAAAGTATGGGGTTTTTCTGAAAGGGGAGAACCTAAGCTTTAATTTAGATATAAAATTATCGGCCTGCCTTCAAGACGTTAAAAGTTATTCACAACCCTAGAAAAGTTTGTTTTTGTAACACTGTATAGTGCTGTATTGTTTGCGATGAAACCGCATGCAAGTTGACGGTATTTTACAGAGGGCTAAGTGTCCATGGAGGCCGTTTAAAGTACGAAATAATTATCCAAATTCAAAAGTATGGTGTTTGTCTGAAAGGGGAGAACCTAAGCTTTAATTTAGATATAAAATTATCGGCCTCCCTTGAAAACTTTAAAAGTTATTCCCAACCCTAGAAATGTTTTTTGTAACACTGTATAGTGCTGTATTGTTTGCGGTGAAACCGCACAAGTTGACAGTATTTTACAGAGGGCTAAGTGTCCATAGAGGCCGTTTAAGGTACGAAATAATTATCCAAATTCAAAAGTATGGTGTTTTTCTGATGGGGAGAACCTAAGCTTTAATTTAGATATAAAATTATCGGCCTCCCTTGAAAACTTTAAAAGTTATTCCCAACCCTAGAAATGTTTTTTTGTAACACTGTATAGTGCTGTATTGTTTGCGGTGAAACCGCATGCAAGTTGACAGTATTTTACAGAGGGCTAAGTGTCCATGGAGGCCGTTTAAGGTACGAAATAATTATCCAAATTCAAAAGTATGGTGTTTTTCTGAAAGGGGAGAACCTAAGCTTTAATTTAGATATAAAATTATCGGCCTCCCTTGAAAACTTTAAAGTTATTTCCAACCCTAGAAATGTTTTTTTGTAACACTGTATAGTGCTGTATTGTTTGCGGTGAAACCGCATGCAAGTTGACGGTATTTTACAGAGGGCTAAGTGTCCATGGAGGCCGTTTAAGGTACGAAATAATTATCCAAATTCAAAAGTATGGTGTTTTTCTGAAAGGGGAGAACCTAAGCTTTAATTTAGATATATAATTATCGGCCTCGCTTGAAAACTTTAAAAGTTATTCCCAACCCTAGAAATGTTTTTTTGTAACACTGTATAGTGCTGTATTGTTTGCGGTGAAACCGCATCCAAGTTGACCGTATTTTACAGAGGGCTAAGTGTCCATGGAGGCCGTTTAAGGTACGAAATAATTATCCAAATTCAAAAGTATGGTGTTTTTCTGAAAGGGGAGAACCTAAGCTTTAATTTAGATATAAAATTATCGGCCTCCCTTGAAAATTTTAAAGTTATTCCAACCCTAGAATTTTTTTGGTAACACTGTATAGTGCTGTATTGGTTGCGGTGAAACCGCATGCAAGTTGACCGTATTTTACAGAGGGCTAAGTGTCCATGGAGGCCGTTTAAGGTACGAAATAATTATCCAAATTCAAAAGTATGGTGTTTTTCTGAAAGGGGAGAACCTAAGCTTTAATTTAGATATAAAATTATCGGCCTCCCTTGAAAACTTTAAAAGTTATTCCCAACCCTAGAAATGTTTTTTTTGTAACACTGTATAGTGCTGTATTGGTTGCGGTGAAACCGCATGCAAGTTGACAGTATTTTACAGAGGGCTAAGTGTCCATGGAGTCCGTTTAAGGTACGAAATAATTATCCAAATTCAAAAGTATGGTGTTTTTCTAAAAGGGGAGTACCTAAGCTTTAATTTAGATATGAAATTATCGGCCTCCCTTGAAAACTT
Organism: Zoroaster sp. YZ-2022; assembly: GCA_029582265.1. NCBI lineage: Eukaryota > Metazoa > Echinodermata > Asteroidea > Forcipulatida > Zoroasteridae > Zoroaster > Zoroaster sp. YZ-2022. Next base: position 19,901,950 of record CM055819.1, read on the forward strand.
TACAAGTTATTCCCAACCCTAGAAATGTTTTGTTTGTAACACTGTATAGTGCTGTATTGTTTGCGGTGAAACCGCATGCAAGTTGACCGTATTTTACAGAGGGCTAAGTGTCCATGGAGGCCGTTTAAGGTACGAAATAATTATCCAAATTCAAAAGTATGGTGTGTTTCTGAAAGGGGACAACCTAAGCTTTAATTTAGATATAAAATTATCGGCCTCCCTTGAAAACTTTAAAAGTTATTCCCAACCCTAGAAAAGTTTTTGTAACACTGTATAGTGCTGTATTGGTTGCGGTGAAACCGCATGCAAGTTGACAATTTTACAGAGGGCTAAGTGTCCATGGAGGCCGTTTAAGGTACGAAATAATTATCCAAATTCAAAAGTATGGTGTTTTTCTGAAGGGAGAACCTAAGCTTTAATTTAGATATAAAATTATCGGCCTCCTTGAAAATTTTAAAGTTATTCCCAACCCTAGAAATGCTTTTTTGTAACACTGTATAGTGCTGTATTGTTTGCGGTGAAACCGCATGCAAGTTGACGGTATTTTACAGAGGGCTAAGTGTCCATGGAGGCCGTTTAAGGTACGAAATAATTATCCAAATTCAAAAGTATCGTGTTTTTTCTGAAACGGTAGAACCTAAGCTTTAATTTAGATATAAAATTATCGGCCTCCCTTGAAAACTTTAAAAGTTATTCCCAACCCTAGAAATGTTTTTTTGTAACACTGTATAGTGCTGTATTGTTTGCGGTGAAACCGCATCCAAGTTGACCGTATTTTACAGAGGGCTAAGTGTCCATGGAGGCCGTTTAAGGTACGAAATAATTATCCAAATTCAAAAGTATGGTGTTTTTCTGAAAGGGGAGAACCTAAGCTTTAATTTAGATATAAAATTATCGGCCTCGCTTGAAAACTTTAAAAGTTATTCCCAACCCTAGAAATGTTTTTTTGTAACACTGTATAGTGCTGTATTGTTTGCGGTGAAACCGCATGCAAGTTGACAGTATTTTACAGAGGGCTAAGTGTCCATGGAGGCCGTTTAAGGTACGAAATAATTATCCAAATTCAAAAGTATGCTGTTTTCCTGAAATGGGAGAACCTAAGCTTTAATTTAGATATAAAATTATCGGCCTCCTTGAAAACTTTTAAAGTTATTTCCAACCCTAGAAATGTTTTTTGTAACACTGTATAGTGCTGTATTGGTTGCGGTGAAACCGCATGCAAGTTGACCGTATTTTACAGAGGCTAAGTGTCCATGGAGGCCGTTTAAGGTACGAAATAATTATCCAAATTCAAAAGTATGGTGTTTTCTGAAGGGGAGAACCTAAGCTTTAATTTAGATATAAAATTATCGGCCTCCTTGAAAACTTTAAAAGTTATTCCAACCTAGAAATGTTTTTGTAACACTGTATAGTGCTGTATTGTTTGCGGTGAAACCGCATGCAAGTTGACCGTATTTTACAGAGGGCTAAGTGTCCATGGAGGCCGTTTAAGGTACGAAATAATTATCCAAATTCAAAAGTATGGTGTTTTTTTATGAAAGGGGAGAACCTAAGCTTTAATTTAGATATAAAATTAACGGCCTCGCTTGAAAACTTTAAAGTTATTCCCAACCCTAGAAATGTTTTTTTTGTAACACTGTATAGTGCTGTATTGGTTGCGGTGAAACCGCATGCAAGTTGACCGTATTTTACAGAGGGCTAAGTGTCCATGGAGGCCGTTTAAGGTACGAAATAATTATTCAAATTCAAAAGTATGGTGCTTTTCTGAAAGGAGAACCTAAGCTTTAATTTAGATATAAAATTATCGGCCTCCTTGAAAACTTTAAAGTTATTCCCAACCCTAGAAATGTTTTTGTAACACTGTATAGTGCTGTATTGTTTGCGGTGAAACCGCATGCAAGTTGACGGTATTTTACAGAGGGCTAAGTGTCCATGGAGGCCGTTTAAGGTACGAAATAATTATCCAAATTCAAAAGTATGGTGTTTTTCTGAAAGGGGAGAACCTAAGCTTTAATTTAGATATAAAATTATCGGCCTCCCTTGAAAATTTTTAAAGTTATTTCCAACCCTAGAAATGTTTTTTTTGTAACACTGTATAGTGCTGTATTGGTTGCGGTGAAACCGCATGCAAGTTGACCGTATTTTACAGAGGGCTAAGTGTCCATGGAGGCCGTTTAAGGTACGAAATAATTATTCAAATTCAAAAGTATGGGGTTTTTCTGAAAGGGGAGAACCTAAGCTTTAATTTAGATATAAAATTATCGGCCTCCCTTGAAAATTTTAAAAGTTATTTCCAACCCTAGAAATGTTTTTTTTGTAACACTGTATAGTGCTGTATTGTTTGCGGTGAAACCGCACGCAAGTTGACGGTATTTTACAGAGGGCTAAGTGTCCATGGAGGCCGTTTAAGGTACGAAATAATTATCCAAATTCAAAAGTATGGTGTTTTTCTGAAAGGGGAGAACCTAAGCTTTAATTTAGATATAAAATTATCGGCCTTCCTTGAAAACTTTAAAAGTTATTCCCAACCCTAGAAATGTATTTTTTGTAACACTGTATAGTGCTGTATTGGTTGCGGTGAAACCGCATGCAAGTTGACCGTATTTTACAGAGGGCTAAGTGTCCATGGAGGCCGTTTAAGGTACGAAATAATTATCCAAATTCAAAAGTATGGTGTTTTTCTGAAGGGGGAGAACCTAAGCTTTAATTTAGATATAAAATTATCGGGCTCCCTTAAAAACTTTAAAAGTTATTCCCTACCCTAGAAATGTTTTTTATTGTAACACTGTATAGTGCTGTATTGTTTGCGGTGAAATCGCATACAAGTTGACGGTATTTTACAGAGGGCTAAGTGTCCATGGAGGCCGTTTAAGGTACGAAATAATTATCCAAATTCAAAAGTATGGTGTTTTTCTGAAAGGGGAGAACCTACGATATAATTTAGATATAAAATTATCGGCCTCCCTTGAAAACTTTAAAAGTTATTCCCAACCCTAGAAATGTTTTTTTGTAACACTGTATAGTGCTGTATTGTTTGCGGTGAAACCGCATCCAAGTTGACCGTATTTTACAGAGGGCTAAGTGTCCATGGAGGCCGTTTAAGGTACGAAATAATTATCCAAATTCAAAAGTATGGTGTTTTTCTGAAAGGGGAGAACCTAAGCTTTAATTTAGATATAAAATTATCGGCCTCCTTGAAAACTTTAAAAGTTATTCCCAACCCTAGAAATGTTTTTTGTTACACTGTATAGTGCTGTATTGTTTGCGGTGAAACCGCATGCAAGTTGACCGTATTTTACAGAGGGCTAAGTGTCCATGGAGGCCGTTTAAGGTACGAAATAATTATTCAAATTCAAAAGTATGGGGTTTTCTGAAAGGGGAGAACCTAAGCTTTAATTTAGATATAAAATTATCGGCCTCCCTTGAAAACTTTAAAAGTTATTCCCAACCCTAGAAATGTTTTTAGTAACACTGTATAGTGCTGTATTGTTTGCGGTTAAACCGCATGCAAGTTAACCGTATTTTACAGAGGGCTAAGTGTCCATGGAGGCCGTTTAAGGTACGAAATAATTATCCAAATTCAAAAGTATGGTGTTTTTCTGAAAGGGGAGAACCTAAGCTTTAATTTAGATATAAAATTATCGGCCTCCTTGAATAACTTTTAAAGTTATTTCCAACCCTAGAAATGTTTTTGTAACACTGTATAGTGCTGTATTGTTTGCGGTGAAACCGCATGCAGGTTGACCGTATTTTACAGAGGGCTAAGTGTCCATGGAGGCCGTTTTAGGTACGAAATAATTATCCAAATTCAAAAGTATGGTGTTTTTCTGAAGGGAGAACCTAAGCTTTAATTTAGATATAAAATTATCAGCCTCCCTTGAAAACTTTAAAGTTATTTCCAACCCTAGAAATGTTTTTTTGTAACACTGTATAGTGCTGTATTGTTTGCGGTGAAACCGCATGCAAGTTGACAGTATTTTACAGAGGGCTAAGTGTCCATGGAGGCCGTTTAAGGTACGAAATAATTATCCAAATTCAAAAGTATGGTGTTTTTCTGAAAGGGAGAACCTAAGCTTTAATTTAGATATAAAATTATCAGCCTCCTTGAAAACTTTAAAGTTATTCCCAATCCTAGAAATGTTTTGTTTGTAACACTGTATAGTGCTGTATTGTTTGCGGTGAAACCGCATGCAAGTTGACAGTATTTTACAGAGGGCTAAGTGTCCATGGAGGCCGTTTAAGGTAAGAAATAATTATCAAAATTCAAAAGTATGGTGTTTTTCTGAAGGGAGAACCTAAGCTTTAATTTAGATATAAAATTATCGGCCTCCCTTGAAAACTTTAAAGTTATTCCCAACCCTAGAAATGTTTTTGTAACACTGTATAGTGCTGTATTGTTTGCGGTGAAACCGCATGCAAGTTGATTGATATTTTACAGAGGGCTAAGTGTCCATGGAGGCCGTTTAAGGTACGAAATAATTATCCAAATTCAAAAGTATGGTGTTTTCTGAAAGGAGAACCTAAGCTTTAATTTAGATATAAAATTATCAGCCTCCTTGAAAACTTTAAAAGTTATTCCCAACCCTAGAAATGTTTTGTTTGTAACACTGTATAGTGCTGTATTGTTTGCGGTGAAACCGCACACCAAGTTGACAGTATTTTACAGAGGCTAAGTGTCCATGGAGGCCGTTTAAGGTACAGAAATAATTATCCAAATTCAAAAGTATGGTGTTTTCTGAAGGGAGAACCTAAGCTTTAATTTAGATATAAAATTATCGGCCTCCCTTGAAAACTTTAAAAGTTATTCCAACCCTAGAAATGTTTTTTGTAACACTGTATAGTGCTGTATTGGTTGCGGTGAAACCGCATGCAAGTTGACCGTATTTTACAGAGGGCTAAGTGTCCATGGAGGCCGTTTAAGGTACGAAATAATTATTCAAATTCAAAAGTATGGGTTTTTCTGAAGGGAGAACCTAAGCTTTAATTTATATAAAATTATCGGCCTCCTTGAAAACTTAAAAGTTATTCCCAACCCTAGAAATGTTTTTTCGTAACACTGTATAGTGCTGTATTGTTTGCGGTGAAACCGCATCCAAGTTGACAGTATTTTACAGAGAGGCTAAGTGTCCATGGAGGCCGTTTAAGGTACGAAATAATTATCCAAATTCAAAAGTTTGGTGTTTTTCTGAAAGGGGAGAACCTAAGCTTTAATTTAGATATAAAATTATCGGCCTCCCTTGAAAACTTTAAAAGTTATTTCCAACCCTAGAAATGTTTTTTGTAACACTGTATAGTGCTGTATTGGTTGCGGTGAAACCGCATGCAAGTTGACCGTATTTTACAGAGGGCTAAGTGTCCATGGAGGCCGTTTAAGGTACAGAAATAATTATCCAAATTCAAAAGTATGGTATTTTTCTGAAGGGAGAACCTAAGCTTTAATTTAGATATAAAATTATCGGCCTCCCTTGAAAACTTTTAAAGTTATTCCCAACCCTAGAAATGTTTTTTCGTAACACTGTATAGTGCTGTATTGTTTGCGGTGAAACACGCAAGTTGACAGTATTTTACAGAGGGCTAAGTGTCCATGGAGGCCGTTTAAGGTACGAAATAATTATCCAAATTCAAAAGTATGGTGTTTTTCTGAAAGGGAGAACCTAAGCTTTAATTTAGATATAAAATTATCGGCCTCCCTTGAAAATTTTAAAGTTATTTCCAACCCTAGAAATGTTTTTTGTAACACTGTATAGTGCTGTATTGGTTGCGGTGAAACCGCATGCAAGTTGACAATTTTACAGAGGGCTAAGTGTCCATGGAGGCCGTTTAAGGTACGAAATAATTATTCAAATTCAAAAGTATGGGGTTTTTCTGAAAGGGGAGAACCTACGATATAATTTAGATATAAAATTATCGGCCTCCCTTGAAAACTTTAAAAGTTAGTCCCAACCCTAGACATGTTTTTTCGTAACACTGTATAGTGCTGTATTGTTTGCGGTGAAACCGCATGCAAGTTGATTGTATTTTACAGAGGGCTAAGTGTCCATGGAGGCCGTTTAAGGTAGCGAAATAATTATCCAAATTCAAAAGTATGGTGTTTTTCTGAAAGGGGAGAACCTCAGCTTTAATTTAGATATAAAATTATCGGCCTCCTTGAAAACTTTAAAGTTATTTCCAACCCTAGAAATGTTTTTGTAACACTGTATAGTGCTGTATTGTTTGCGGTGAAACCGCATGCAAGTTGACAGTATTTTACAGAGGGCTAAGTGTCCATGGAGGCCGTTTAAGGTACGAAATAATTATCCAAATTCAAAAGTATGGTGTTTTTCTGAAAGGGAGAACCTAAGCTTTAATTTAGATATAAAATTATCGGCCTCCCTTGAAAACTTTAAAGTTATTCCCAACCCTAGAAATGTTTTTTGTAACACTGTATAGTGCTGTATTGTTTGCGTGAAACCGCATCCAAGTTGACGGTATTTTACAGAGGGCTAAGTGTCCATGGAGGCCGTTTAAGGTACGAAATAATTATCCAAATTCAAAAGTATGGTGTTTTTCTGAAAGGGGAGAACCTAAGCTTTAATTTAGATATAAAATTATCGGCCTCCCTTGAAAACTTTAAAAGTTATTTCCAACCCTAGAAATGTTTGTTTGTAACACTGTATAGTGCTGTATTGGTTGCGGTGAAACCGCATGCAAGTTGACCGTATTTTACAGAGGGCTAAGTGTCCATGGAGGCCGTTTAAGGTACGAAATAATTATTCAAATTCAAAAGTATGGGGTTTTTCTGAAAGGGGAGAACCTAAGCTTTAATTTAGATATAAAATTATCGGCCTCCCTTGAAAACTTTAAAAGTTATTCCCAACCCTAGAAATGTTTTCCGTAAGACTGTATAGTGCTGTATTGTTTGCGGTGAAACCGCATCCAAGTTGACGGTATTTTACAGAGGGCTAAGTGTCCATGGAGGCCGTTTAAGGTACGAAATAATTATCCAAATTCAAAAGTATGGTGTTTTTCTGAAAGGGGAGAACCTAAGCTTTAATTTAGATATAAAATTATCGGCCTCCCTTGAAAATTTTTAAAGTTATTTCCAACCCTAGAAATGTGTTTTTTGTAACACTGTATAGTGCTGTATTGGTTGCGGTGAAACCGCATGCAAGTTGACCGTATTTTACAGAGGGCTAAGTGTCCATGGAGGCCGTTTTAAGGTACGAAATAATTATTCAAATTCAAAAGTATGGGGTTTTTCTGAAAGGGGAGAACCTAAGCTTTAATTTAGATATAAAATTATCGGCCTCCCTTGAAAACTTTAAAAGTTATTCCCAAACCTAGAAATGTTTTTGTAAGAATGTATAGTTCTGTATTGTTTGATGTGAAACCGCATACAAGTTGACAGTATTTTACAGAGGGCTAAGTGTCCATGGAGGCCGTTTAAGGTACGAAATAATTATCCAAATTCAAAAGTATGGTGTTTTCTGAAGGGAGAACCTAAGCTTTAATTTAGATATAAAATTATCAGCCTCCTTGAAAACTTTAAAGTTATTTCCAACCCTAGAAATGTTTTTTGTAACACTGTATAGTGCTGTATTGGTTTGGTGAAACCGCATGCAAGTTGACCGTATTTTACAGAGGGCTGAAAGTGTCCATGGAGGCCGTTTAAGGTACGAAATAATTATCCAAATTCAAAAGTATGGTGTTTTCTGAAAGGGGAGAACCTACGCTTTAATTTAGATATAAAATTATCGACCTCCCTTGAAAACTTTAAAAGTTATTCGCAACCCTAGAGATGTTTTTTTGCAACACTGTATAGTGCTGTATTGTTTGCGGTGAAACCGCATGCAAGTTGACAGTATTTTACACAGGGCTAAGTGTCCATGGAGGCCGTTTAAGGTACGAAATAATTATCCAAATTAAAAAGTATGGTGTTTTTCTGAAAGGGAGAACCTAAGCTTTAATTTAGATATAAAATTATCGGCCTCCTTGAAAACTTTAAAGTTATTTCCCAACCCTAGAAATGTTTTTTTCGTAACACTGTATAGTGCTGTATTGTTTGCGGTGAAACCGCATCCAAGTTGACAGTATTTTACAGAGGGCTAAGTGTCCATGGAGGCCGTTTAAGGTACGAAATAATTATCCAAATTCAAAAGTATGGTGTTTTTCTGAAAGGGTAGAACCTAAGCTTTAATTTAGATATAAAATTATCGGCCTCCCTTGAAAATTTTAAAAGTTATTTCCAACCCTAGAAATGTTTTTTTTGTAACACTGTATAGTGCTGTATTGTTTGCGGTGAAACCGCATGCAAGTTGACCGTATTTTACAGAGGGCTAAGTGTCCATGGAGGCCGTTTAAGGTACGAAATAATTATTCAAATTCAAAAGTATGGGGTTTTTCTGAAAGGGGAGAACCTAAGCTTTAATTTAGATATAAAATTATCGGCCTCCCTTGAAAACTTTAAAAGTTATTCCCAACCCTAGAAACGTTTTTTTTCGTAAGACTGTATAGTGCTGTATTGTTTGCGGTGAAACCGCATCCAAGTTGACGGTATTTTACAGAGGGCTAAGTGTCCATGGAGGCCGTTTAAGGTACGAAATAATTATCCAAATTCAAAAGTATGGTGTTTTTCTGAAAGGGGAGAACCTAAGCTTTAATTTAGATATAAAATTATCGGCCTCCCTTGAAAATTTTAAAGTTATTTCCAACCCTAGAAATGTTTTTTGTAACACTCTATAGTGCTGTATTGGTTGCTGTGAAACCGCATGCAAGTTGACCGTATTTTACAGAGGGCTAAGTGTCCATGGAGGCCGTTTAAGGTACGAAATAATTATTCCAAATTCAAAAGTATGGTTTTTTCTGAAGGGAGAACCTAAGCTTTAATTTAGATATAAAATTATCAGCCTCCCTTGAAAACTTTAAAGTTATTCCCAACCCTAGAAACGTTTTTCGTAACACTGTATAGTGCTGTATTGTTTGCGTGAAACCGCATCCAAGTTGACAGTATTTTACGGAGGGCTAAGTGTCCATGGAGGCCGTTTAAGGTACGAAATAATTATCCAAATTCAAAAGTATGGTGTTTTTCTGAAAGGGAGAACCTAAGCTTTAATTTAGATATAAAATTATCAGCCTCCCTTGAAAATTTTAAAAGTTATTCCCAACCCTAGAAATGTTTTTTGTAACACTGTATAGTGCTGTATTGTTTGCGGTGAAACCGCATCCAAGTTGACCGTATTTTACACAGGGCTAAGTGTCCATGGAGGCCGTTTAAGGTACGAAATAATTATCCAAATTCAAAAGTATGGTGTTTTTCTGAAAGGGAGAACCTAAGCTTTAATTTAGATATAAAATTATCAGCCTCCCTTGAAAACTTTAAAGTTATTCCCAACCCTAGAAATGTTTTTTGTAACACTGTATAGTGCTGTATTGTTTGCGGTGAAACCGCATCCAAGTTGACCGTATTTTACACAGGGCTAAGTGTCCATGGAGGCCGTTTAAGGTACGAAATAATTATCAAATTCAAAAGTATGGTGTTTTTCTGAAGGGAGAACCTAAGCTTTAATTTAGATATAAAATTATCGGCCTCCCTTGAAAACTTTAAAAGTTATTTCCAATCCTAGAATTTTTTTTTGTAACACTGTATAGTGCTGTATTGTTTGCGGTGAAACCGCATGCAAGTTGACGGTATTTTACAGAGGGCTAAGTGTCCATGGAGGCCGTTTAAGGTACGAAATAATTATCCAAATTCAAAAGTATGGTGTTTTTCTGAAGGGAGAACCTAAGCTTTAATTTAGATATAAAATTATCGGCCTCCTTGAAAATTTTAAAGTTATTCACAACCATAGAATGTTTTTTTGTAACACTGTATAGTGCTGTATTGTTTGCGGTGAAACCGCATGCAAGTTGACCGTATTTTACAGAGGGCTAAGTGTCCATGGAGGCCGTTTAAGGTACGAAATAATTATCCAAATTCAAAAGTATGGTGTTTTTCTGAAAGGGGTTCTCCCCTTTCAGAAAAACAATTTAGATATAAAATTTAGCTTTAATTTAGATATAAAATTATCGGCCTCCCTTGAAAACTTTAAAAGTTATTCCCAACCCTAGAAATGTTTTTGTAACACTGTATAGTGCTGTATTGGTTGCGGTGAAACCGCATGCAAGATTGACCGTATTTTACAGAGGGCTAAGTGTCCATGGAGGCCGTTTAAGGTACGAAATAATTATTCAAATTCAAAAGTATGGTGTTTTTCTGAAAGGGAGAACCTAAGCTTTAATTTAGATATAAAATTATCAGCCTCCTTGAAAACTTTAAAGTTATTTCCCAACCCTAGAAATGTTTTTTGTAACACTGTATAGTGCTGTATTGTTTGCGGTGAAACCGCATCCAAGTTGACAGTATTTACAGAGGGCTAAGTGTCCATGGAGGCCGTTTAAGGTACGAAATAATTATCCAAATTCAAAAAGTATGGTTTTTTTTGAAGGGGGGAAACCTAAACTTTAATTTAGATATAAAAATTTTCGGCTCCCCGAAA
>CM055819.1:19912963-20278553 GCA_029582265.1 Zoroaster sp. YZ-2022
GGGGGGGTTTTTGGCCCCATTAAAATTTAAATTTTAAACATTTTTTAAAAGTAGTTTGAATTCAACTTCACGTAACAAGAGCAATCATAGCGCAATCCAGTGTTACTGGGTTTCGGTACAGGACAACTGGGTTCGAAACCAAGTGCCAACAATGTTTTCGTTTTGAATGATTACGCAATCACGTTTTATTTATCAGTAGTATTAAATTCGTCATTTACCAAGAGGATTGGTAGCTCAATCTGTGACCGCTGTGCTACGGTCCAGGCGAACCGGGTTCGAAACACTTTGGCGCCATTGCTTTAGTTTTAAATAATTACGCAATCACGTTTTATTTATAAGTAGTATTGAATTGAACTGCACATGCCAAGAGGAATCTTGGCGCAATCCAGTGGTACTGGGTTTCGGTGCAGGAGACCTGGGTTCGAAACCCAGTGGCTACAATGTTTTAGTTTTGAATGATTACGCAATCAAGATTTATTTAAGTAGTTTTAAATTCAACTCCAAATACCAACAGGATAAATGGCGCAAGCCGTTAGTCCACTGGTCTGTCAATTGCGGCAGTTCCAGGCTGGTACGTCCGGGTTCGAATCCTGCTCCTGAAACACAGAGACATGGCAGCTGCTGGCTGCGGCAATGGCTTGGGGACCGCCATGTCTCTCCCCTGAAGGTTAGAGCGTGGAGGAAATGTACGGACGGGGGAGAAAAGGAGGGACCGGGAGGGTAGCGACCTCCCAGAAGGGTGCTAAGGTGATCACCATGCCGGGGTGTCCCGGACTTTGAGTCATCCTAATACCTGGTCGACACTCTGACTAACTCTCCGCACTTTTTTACAATATATATATATATATATACACTCCTCAAAATAAAATAAGGGTCAAAAGTATTTTTGTGAAAAATGTTCACCAAGTCAGGACATAGAAACATTTTTAGTAAGGGTAATGGGCTAAAGGTTGCTCTGCAACATTTTAAGCACTTTTCACATGGTTTGCATGTCTATTGGCTTAGAAACTGACAGATCATGTGACAAGACACAAAAATGCTGATAACAGGTTCATGATGTCGCAATCAAGTTTGGCACATCTGCTTTATTTTTCTTCAAGACTTAATGAGATTCCCCACACATAATCAATAGGATTCTGCACTTGATAGAGTAAAGTTAAACAGTGGGTTAACCAGCATGGAAGCTGTAGGGATGAGGGGACCCCTTGAGCCCCCTCCCTATTTTGAAGGCTTTCCCACCAGTTGATATTCTCTCCCTGTCATAAACTTTGGCAAATCAACATTATTTCTGTATGTTTTGAGACTTAAAGTTAATGTCAGTATGAGGTTGCATGACCCCTGACTCGCACACATTCCGTACAACGCCTCCTCATGGACTGTACTGTGTACCCAGTGTTGAATCCTGTTGACAACATCTCAGTAACACCCCACAAAAGAAATAAAGCAGATGTGCCAAACTTGATTGCGACATCATGAACCTGTTATCAGCATTTTTGTGTCTTGTCACATGATCTGTCAGTTTCTAAGCCAATAGACATGCAAACCATGTGAAAAGTGCTTAAAATGTTGCAGAGCAACCTTTAGCCCATTACCCTTACTAAAAATGTTTCTATGTCCTGACTTGTTCAACATTTTTCACAAAAATACTTTTGACCCTTATTTTATTTTGAGGAGTGTATATACAATAATTTATGTTATTATATTTTTGAGAGAGAGTGCAGATCTCAATTTTTTTGCAACCCCCCCCCCCCCAATTTTTCAAAATGCTTGATATTTGCTGGAGAGACGTAACAGAGTGCCTATAACCCATTTTTCGTAATTTGAGTCACCTATCTTTCCAACTTTAAAAAAAAATCAATATTTTATGAACAAATATGGGTAAAATTACGAAATTTTAAACTAGTCCAAATAGGCTGTAACTCGGTGGCTGTATTCTGCAGACACATTGGTTCATTCTGTGTAAATTTGAAGCGAATCGGAGAAAAAAAAAATTCGAGGTGAAAAAAACGACAATGCTTACCCCTTGTCGTTTTTTCCAAATTTGGCCTAAAAATTACATTTTTTCAAAATGCTTCATACTTGCTGGAGAGACGTAATAGAGTGCCTAGAACCCATTTTCCGTAATTTGAGTCGCCTATCTTTCCAACTTTTTAAGAAAATCAATATTTTATGAAAAAATTTGGGTAAAATTACCAAATTTTAAACTAGTCCAAATAGGCTGTAACTCGGTGGCTGTATTCTGCAGACACAGAGGTTCATTCTGTGTAAATTTGAAGCGAATCGGAGACAATTTTGTTTCGAGGTGAAAAAAACGACAATGCTTACCCCTTGTCGTTTTTTGCAAATTTAACCTAAATGACATTTTCAAAATGCTTGATACTTGCTGGAGAGACTTAATAGAGTGCCTAGAACCCATTTTTCGTAATTTGAGTCGCCTATCATTTCCAACTTTTGAAAATCAATATTTTATGAAAATATGGGTAATTACGAAATTTTAAACCAGTCCAAATAGGCTGTAACTCGGTGGCTGTATTCTGCAGACACAGAGGTTCATTCTGTGTAAATTTGAAGCGAATCGGAGACATTTTTTTTCGAGGTGAAAAAACGACAATGCTACCTTGTCGTTTTTCCAAATTTGACCTAAAATTAAATTTTTTAAAATGATTAATACTTGCTAGAGAGGTGTAACAGAGTGCCTAGAACACATTTGTGGTAATTTGAGTCGCCTATCTTTCCAACTTTTTAAGAAAATCAATATTTTATGGAAAATATGGGTAAAATTACAGCCACCAAGTTACAGCCTGTTTGGACAAGTTTAAAATTTTGAAATGTTACCTATATTTATTCATAAAATATTGATTTTCTTAAAAAGTTGGAAAGATAGGCGACTCAAATTACCACAAATGTGTTCTAGGCACTCTGTTACGTCTCTCCAGCAAGTATTAATCATTTTGAAAAAATGTCATTTTTAGGCCAAATTTGGAAAAAACGACAAGGGTAAGGTCGTTTTTTTTTCACCTCGAAAAAAAATTGTCTCCGATTTGCTTCAAAATTACACAGAATGAACCAATGTGTCTGCAGAATACAGCCACCAAGTGTTTGGACAAGTTTAAAATTTTGAAATTTTACCTATATTTGTTCATAAAATATTGATTTTCTTAAAAAGTTCGAAAGATAGGCGACTCAAATTACCACAAATGTGTTCAAGGCACTCTGTTACGTCTCTCCAGAAAGTATTAATCATTTTGAAAAATTGTCATTTTTAGGCCAAATTTGGAAAAAACGACAAGGGGTAAGCATTGTCGTTTTTTTCACCTCGAATTAAAATTGTCTCCGATTTGCTTCAAAATTACACAGAATGAACCAATGTGTCTGCAGAATACAGCCACCAAGTTACAGCCTGTTTGGACAAGTTTAAAATTTTGAAATTTTACCTATATTTGTTCATAAAATATTGATTTTCTTAAAAGTTGGAAAGATAGGCGACTCAAATTACCACAAATGTGTTCTAGGCACTCTGTTACGTCTCTCCAGCAAGTATTAATCATTTTGAAAAAATGTCATTTTTAGGCCAAATTTTGAAAAAAAAATTTCTCCGATTTGCTTCAAATTTACACAGAATGAACCAATGTGTCTGCAGAATACAGCCACCAAGTTACAGCCTGTTTGGACAAGTTTAAAATTTTGAAATTTTACCTATATTTGTTCATAAAATATTGATTTTCTTAAAAAGTTGGAAAGATAGGCGACTCAAATTACCACAAATGTGTTCTAGGCACTCTGTTACGTCTCTCCAGCAAGTATTAATCATTTTGAAAAAATTTCATTTTTAGGCCAAATTTGGAAAAAAACGACAAGGGGTAAGCATTGTCGTTTTTTTTCACCTCGAAAAAAAGTTTGTCTCCGATTCGCTTCAAATTTACACAGAATGAACCAATGTGTCTGCAGAATACAGCCACCAAGTTACAGCCTGTTTGGAGAAGTTTAAAATTTTGAAATTTTACCTATATTTGTTCATAAAATATTGATTTTCTTAAAAAGTTGGAAAGATAGGCGACTCAAATTACCACAAATGTGTTCTAGGCACTCTGTTACGTCTCTCCAGCAAGTATTAATCATTTTGAAAAAATGTAATTTTTAGGCCAAATTTGGAAAAAACGACAAGGGGTAAGCATTGTCGTTTTTTTTCACCTCGAAAATTTTTTTTCTCCGATTCGCTTCAAATTTACACAGAATGAACCAATGTGTCTGCAGAATACAGCCACCGAGTTACAGCCTATTTGGACAAGTTTACAATTTCACAATTTTACCCATATTTTGTCATAAAATATTGATTTTCTTAAAAAGTTGGAAAGATAGGCGACTCAAATAACGAAAAATGGGTTCTAGGCACTCTATTACGTCTCTCCAGCAAGTATCAAGCATTTTGAAAAAATTAATGTCATTTTTAGGCCAAATTTGGAAAAAACGACAAGGGGTAAGCATTGTCGTTTTTTTTCACCTCGAAAAGAAATTCTCTCCGATTCGGTTCAAATTTACACAGAATGAACCACTGTGTCTGCAGAATACAGCCACCGAGTTAGGCTACAGCCTATTTGGACAAGTTTACAATTTCACAATTTTACCCATATTTTGTCATAAAATATTGATTTTCTTAAAAAGTTGGAAAGATAGGCGACTCAAATTACGAAAAATGGGTTCTAGGCACTCTATTACGTCTCTCCAGCAAGTATCAAGCATTTTGAAAAAATGTCATTTTTAGGCCAAATTTGGAAAAAACGACAATGCTTACGCATTGTCGTTTTTTTCACCTCGAAAATAAATTCTCTCCGATTCAGTTCAAATTTACACAGAATGAACCACTGTGTCTGCACAATACTGCCACCGAGTTACAGCCTATTTGGACAAGTTTAAAATTTCACAATTTTACCCATATTTTGTCATAACAAATTGATTTTCTTAAAAAGTTGGAAAGATAGGCGACTCAAATTACGAAAAATGGGTTCTAGGCACTCTATTCCGTCTCTCCAGCAAGTATCAAGCATTTTGAAAAAATTTAATTTTTAGGGCAAATTTGGAAAAAACGACAAGGGTTACGTAAGCATTGTCGTTTTTTTTCACCTCGAAAAAAAATTCTCTCCGATTCGGTTCAAATTTACACAGAATGAACCACTGTGTCTGCAGAATACAGCCACCGAGTTACAGCCTATTTGGACAAGTTTAAAATATCACAATTTTACCCATATTTTGTTATAAAATATTGATTTTCTTAAAAGGTTGGAAAGATAGGCGACTCAAATTACGAAAAATGGGTTCTAGGCACTCTATTACGTCTCTCCAGCAAGTATCAAGCATTTAAAAACATGTAATTTTTAGTCCAAACTTGGAAAAAACGACAAGGGGTAAGCATTGTCGTTTTTTTCACCTCTAAAAAAAATTTCTCTCCGATTCGGTTCAAATTTACACAGAATGAACCACTGTGTCTGCAGAATACAGCCACCGAGTTACAGCCTATTTGGACAAGTTTAAAATATCACAATTTTACCCATATTTTGTTATAAAATATTGATTTTCTTAAAAGGTTGGAAAGATAGGCCACTCAAATTACGAAAAATGGGTTCTAGGCACTCTCCAGCAAGTATCAAGCATTTTGAAAAAATTTCAATTTTGGCCAAATTTGGAAAAAACAACAAAGGGTAAGCATTGTCGTTTTTTTCACCTCGAAAATTTTTTTTCTCCGATTCGGTTAAAATTTACACAGAATGAACCACTGTGTCTGCAGAATACAGCCACCGAGTTACAGCCTATTTGGAGAAGTTTACAATTTCACAATTTTACCCATATTTTGTCATAACAAATTGATTTTCTTAAAAAGTTGGAAAGATAGGCGACTCAAATTACGAAAAATGGGTTCTAGGCACTCTATTACGTCTCTCCAGCAAGTATCAAGCATTTTGAAAAAATGTCATTTTTAGGCCAAATTTGGAAAAAACGACAAAAAATTCTCTCCGATTCGGTTCAAATTTACACAGAATGAACCACTGTGTCTGCAGAATACAGCCACCGAGTTACAGCCTATTTGGACAAGTTTACAATTTCACAATTTTACCCATATTTTGTCATAAAATATTGATTTTCTTAAAAAGTTGGAAAGATAGGCGACTCAAATTACGAAAAATGGGTTCTAGGCACTCTATTCCGTCTCTCCAGCAAGTATCAAGCATTTTGAAAAAAAATTATTTTTAGTCCAAATTTGGAAAAAACGACAAGGGTTACGTAAGCATTGTCGTTTTTTTCACCTCGAAAAAAAAATCTCTCCGATTCGGTTCAAATTTACACAGAATGAACCACTGTGTCTGCAGAATACAGCCACCGAGTTACAGCCTATTTGGACAAGTTTAAAATATCACAATTTTACCCATATTTTGTCATAAAATATTGATTTTCTTAAAAGGTTGGAAAGATAGGCGACTCAAATTACGAAAAATGGGTTCTAGGCACTCTATTACGTCTCTCCAGCAAGTATCAAGCATTTAAAAACATGTAATTTTTAGTCCAAACTTGGAAAAAACGACAAGGGTAAGCATTGTCGTTTTTTTCACCTCGAAAAAAAAATTCTCTCCGATTCGGTTCAAATTTACACAGAATGAACCACTGTGTCTGCAGAATACAGCCACCGAGTTACAGCCTATTTGGACAAGTTTAAAATTTCACAATTTTACCCATATTTTTGTCATAAAATATTGATTTTCTTAAAAAGTTGCAAAGGATAGGCGACTCAAATTACGAAAAATGGGTTCTAGGCACTCTATTACGTCTCTCCAGCAAGTCTCAAGCATTTTGAAAAAATGTCATTTTTAGGTCAAATTTTAGGCGAATCGGAGATTCTGTGTTCTGTGTTCGTAAAAGACATAATTATTTAAGGAAGATAGAAAAAGACAAATAACTTTATTGATCCCTCAAGGTAAATCCGGAATTGTGTAAAATAATAATTTAAAAAAAATTAAATTGGTAAAAAGTGCGGAGAGTTAGTTAGATTGTCAACCAGGTATTCGGATGACTCAAAGTCCGGGACACTCCGGCATGGTGATCACCTTAGCACCTTTCTGGGAGGTCACTACCCTCCCGGTCCCTCCTTTTCTCCCCCGCCCGTACATTTCCCTCCACGCTCTACGCTCTACGCTCTAACCTTTAGGGGAGAGACATGGAGGTCCCCAAGCCATTGCCGCAGCCAGCAGCTGCCATGTCTCTATGTGTCAGGAGCAGGATTCGAACCCGGACGTACCAGCCTGGAACTACCGCAATTGACAGCCCAGTGGACTAACGTCTTGCGCCATTTATCCTGTTGGTATTTGGACATGAATTCAATACTACTTAAATAAATCGTGATTGCTTAATCATTTAAAATTAAAACATTTGTGTGACTGGGATTCGAACCCAGGTTGCCTAGATCGAAACACCAAACATCTGACTTACGCCAACAATCCTGTTGGTATTTAGAGCTGAATTTAATACTACTTAAATAAATCGTGATTGCTTAATCATTTAAAATTAAAACATTTGTGTGACTGAGATTCGAACCCAGGTCGCCTGTATTGAAACACAGCGCAACTGAATTACGCCTCCAATCCTATTGTTATTTAGAGTTGAATTTAATACTACTTAAATAAATCTTGATTGCTTAATCATTTAAAATTAAAATATTGGTGCCAGGGGGATTAGAACGTAGGTGCACTGCTCCGAAACACAACGCAACTGTAAGCCACCAATCCTTTCGAACTGAGTTTAATACTACTTAAATACATTGTGATTGCTTATCCATTTAAAATTAAAACATTTGCGTCACTGGGATTCGAACCCAGGTTGCCTACACCGAAACACAGCGCAACTGACTGACGCCACCAATCATGTTGTTCTGAATTTAATGCTACTTAAATACATTGTGATTGCGTAATCATTTAAAACTAAAATAGCGACAGCACTGGGATTCGAACGCTGGTTGCATTCACCGAAACCCAGCAGAAAATGCTTGTGCTAAACACCCTTGTTGGTATTTAGCGTGAAATTTAAAAATCATTTAAATTATTGTGATTGTGTAATAATTTAAAAAATGATGTCTCTATGTGTCAGAAGCAGAATTCGAACCCAGACGTACCAACCTGGAACTGCCTGCAATTGACAGCCCAGTGGACTAACGGCTTGCGCCATTTATCCTGTTGAAATTTGGATTTGAATTTAATACTACTTAAGTAAATCGTGAATGCTTAATTATTTATAATTAAAAACATTTGCGCCACTGGGATTCGAACCCAGGTTGTCTACATCGAAACACCAACCATCTGACTTACGCCACCAATTATGTTGTTATTGAGAGTTGAATTTAATACTACTTAAACAATTGGTGATTGCTTAATTATTTATAATTAAAACATTTGCGTCAGTGGGATTCGATCCCAGGTTTCCTACATCGAAACCCAGCGCCAATAACTTATGTCAACAATCCTACTGGCAGCAAGAGTTGAATTTAATACTACTTAAATAAATCGTGATTGCGTAATCATTTAAAACTAAAATATTTTCGCTGCTGAGTTTCAAACCAGGGTCGTATACAACAAAACCCAAAGCTTCCGTATTGGGACACTAATCCCTTTTAGTATTAGCATGGAAATATAAAAACCATTTAAATTATTGTGATTGCATAACCATTTAAATTAAAAAATGTTGGCGCCACAGGGATTCGAACCTATGTGCTTTGCACTGAAACCAACGTCTTAGCAACTACGCCATCAATCCGCGTAGACGGTCAGCTTTGAAATTTAAACTACTTAAATAATCGTGTATTTGTCATTTTAAAATACTGCGGACACTGGGATTCGAACAATTGTCCCTTACAGTGAAGCCATCGGCTCAACCACCAGGCTAAAATTGGAGCATCAGCGTTTTCGGTCTGATTCGTGCAGTCATGCATGTTCATAAGGGGCTGGACTTTTAGGTGTGAATGCTAATTAATAAAAGAGGTCTATTGTTCAAAATGCATAACGCAAATCTAAAACAAAATTAATTTTGGACCTACAGAATTTCTATATTAATTATTTACTACAATTAGAAAAATACAAAGTTAGTCAAAATCTGGGCTTTTTAACATTTTTACAAAAACTGATTTACACCGTTTATCATTAAACTATTAAGGAATTGCATTTTTGCCAGCAAATCCTTGCAGCAAAGTTTGAGTATTCCAAAATAATTTCACAATGCCTTATTGTTCTTTTTCCCCTTGTGTTTTGGGGGCAAATTTTGGCAACATTTTGAATTATTCTCAAAGGCTAAGAATTGTCCAGTTTATCACCAGCATTATAATAAATGGCGATTTTTCTGCCTACTTGCGATCTATAATAATTATTACTGAGCATGTCTCCAGTGAGTTCGACGTTAACTGGTTCCCGACCTTCATCAGGTTGAGGTGTGTATCGCTGCTTATGTTCTGCTGGTACGCGGTGACTATGAAGAAGAACAATCCCCATGCATGGCCGGTGAAGATACTCCTTTCTCTCGAGATTCTTGACCGAGATTTTGTAGCCGAGGTGAATTTTAGCCCTAGGGATTCTCAAGAAATAACAGCTCCATACAGACCGCCGTGTCCACCGTGCGGCCAATTTGTGTCCCTCCACGCCCCCCCCCCCCTGCCCCCCAAGTTCCAATCCTGACGACTGGCCTTTAGTTGTCCTGGTGGTCTGTGTTATTTTATTTCCTAGTATGACTGAGGATAATTTGCATAAAATGGCAATTTATAAAACTTTGTAATAATCCTCACTCATCATAGACTAATAACGCTGGCGGCCCTGGGAAATCCCTTCTGTTTTTTCTCTCCACTCATCTGTGTAAATCGATCAGTGGCATATTCAGACTGGTACAGAGGGGGCACACGGAAAAATGAGGGACACACAACACACCTATAGTAAATTAACGAAAGGTGGTGGAGGTGTCACAGAGGCCACGTTCACCCCTTCTTGATCGCCACCAATTAAATTTGCCATATGTTTTCGTACACCCTCTTCTTGGATCCGCCCCTGTGTGCTGAAGTTTGATATTCTCTTGCAACTGTTCATTCATAGGCTAGAACCTCCCGAAGACTATAATTTTGTCACATTCAAAACCCTTCTCAGCCCTGGACCTTACTCGCTATCGTGAAAGCATCCCTTTCCCGCCTATTTCCCACTGTTTTATGTCAATGTCGTGTTTTACAAAGGGTTAGTATAGAATACATAAAAGATGTAACCATTTATTTTAATTCAAGTCAACTCAAGTTAAGTCACATATTTTTGTCCATCCTGCAGAGAATGTCCAAGCTTCTATTAGACACCATTGGTAATACAAAGACAGAACTAAACAACAAAATATGAACTTAATACTTGTTGTAAAACATCCATATTAATCTTTCTGTCCGAGTTGCTCTCATTTCAGTATAATACGTAAAACAATATCCTTTGTTATCCTTGATTCTCGTGGGACAAAAATTCAACGTTATAGAATATGAAAACTCTGAATACATTTTCATTATTTTCTCTATAATGACACAGTGTAATAAGCTGAACATTTCCCATAATGATTGCTGAATGTGTATCTTGAATGTGTATCTTGAATCAAACAGAGTAACGATACTTTTATAAGCAGTTCTGCCAACATTACTGATAGTGTATAATGGCTTTTTACAAACCTTTTTCACAATTAAAAATGACAATAATGGCACAGGCAATGGAGGCATTATTCAAAAATACCAAGCCTGTGGCGAAATGCCTTTAAACACTGATAACTACCATACGTTAAAGGTAATGCATAGGATTGGTAATTTAATTTAAAAAGAACAAAATAGTCGAATATTAATTAAAACATTTAAAAGTGTAAAGGTGATGATGATATAAATCCTCTCTATAAATATTTGTGTCTGAGGTTCTGTCATTTTTTGAAAAAAAAAATTAATATCCAGTTCGAATTTAGCCAAGAGTACTCTTCTAAATTCCACAATCTTAGAAACAGCTTTGTAAACATTACCAATGATGTACATTCACTTTAAAGCTTGCATTGAGAACAAGGATTTTGACATGAATGACAAAGACAGACAAAAAGAAGTCATGGACATACATGGACAGAACACAAATTACTTATGAAAAATATCAACGAATGAATCGTAGTGACAAATAGTAGGTGAACAATAGCACACATATTTCAACCGTCATTGTGGCTCCGGCAATACCGAAACCGCTCATAAAATGACTGCTTATACATCAGGAATATAATGCAGGATATTAACCGACTTGCAAATGTATCGAGATACCAGTGACGTTTATTGATTGCTTGTTATGATGATTACAAAATAGCATTTTTTTGGTTAAAAATCTACTTAGCAATGACCAATCAAAACCTTCCATGTTATAGGATTTATTCCCAGAAATAGTAAAATTGATGACTGCCGAGTCTGACTGACAGAAGATAATGACGTCATTATGATCCTCGTGTCCGTCCGCGTATTTTTTTTTTACACCGCAGCGACGGGTTTTGTGCAGTAAAAGTGCCAATTCCGGTCTTGAGAGAGAGACTACGAAACCCTAGGCGCGCGACGATAGAAAACTCCAAGCTGCAGTCGACCGCTCTGCAGTGGAACTCATGGAGCCATTCCCTCTCCGTTGATAGGTTTTTTTGCGTGTCGAAATTCCCTTCGCGCGCATGCGTGCTGAATGGGTTCATAGTCTTGACACAAGGGCGAAATGCGCACAAAACCCGTCGCTGCGGTGTAAAAAAAAATACGCTGTCCGTCCGAGTGATATCGGCCAATCGGGGGTGTGACTTGTTGATATGAGGATACTGACCAATCACAGACCACTAAATAATCATGTTTAAATGAAATGAAAATGAAATGTAACTGAATAATTTGGGTGACCAATGCTATTGTTCAAACAATAACGGTTTCTACTTTTCCATTTGTGTTTGCATCGACCGATCGCACAAGACAATGAGAAAACAATGAGAATACACCGGAGCCTAACTCGACTAAAGATGATTTTTCAGAAAAGGCTGGTGACTATTCTTACTATGCTGAATACAATGACTAGGATATGGGAATATTGTGAAGATAAAGATGCAGCTAGATGGTGCAGAAGGGGGTATTGAATGTGGTCTTCATAAGATAATGGTATTACAGACTATATCAATGTATAGCTGTTTGAGACTGAGGCCAAATATCGAGACTGTCAGCACATGTTAATACATGTGTGTTGAAGACTTTTCGGTGACGATCATGACGGCAGCCATAATAGACCCCGCTCTCCCCCGCTCTCCCCCGCTCTCCCCCGCTCTCCCCCGCTCTCCCTGCTCTCCCCTCCTCCCCGCTCTCCCCGCTCTCCCCGCTCTCCCCGCTCTCCCCGCTCTCCCCGCTCTCCCCCGCTCTCCCCGCTCTCCCCGCTCTCCCGCTCTCCCTGCTCTCCCCGCTCTCCCCTGCTCTCCCCGCTCTCCCGCTCTCCCCGCTCTCCCCGCTCTCCCTGCCTCCCCGCTCTCCCCGCTCTCCCCGCTCTCCCCGCTCTCCCCGCTCTCCCTGCTCTCCCCGCTCTCCCCGCCTCTCCCGCTCTCCCGCTCTCCCCGCTCTCCCCGCTCTCCCCGCTCTCCCCGCTCTCCCCGCTCTCCCCTGCCTCCCCGCTCTCCCCGCTCTCCTGCTCTCCCCGCTCTCCCCGCTCTCCCCGCTCTCCCGCCTCCCCGCTCTCCCTGCCTCCCCGCTCTCCCGCTCTCCCGCCTCCCTGCTCTCCCCGCTCTCCCCGCTCTCCCCGCTCTCCCGCTCTCCCCGCTCTCCCCGCTCTCCCCGCTCTCCCCCGCTCTCCCCCGCTCTCCCCCGCTCTCCCCCGCTCTCCCCCGCTCTCCCCCGCTCTCCCCCGCTCTCCCCCGCTCTCCACAAAGTCCACAGCGACGATGCATGTCTTGCACAGCTCTTCTCACCATAGCTGGGTCATTGCGCAGAATGTTGACTTCGTGGGTGATACGATCCTGTAACTCATCAATATCTCGAGGACATGTGGAAGGTGTTGGTGCCTAAAGGGTTAATGATCTTATCAAATAAAATCATTATCATGAATAAGATATGTTTTCTTTCAATTATTTAAATGTGTGTCCTGTAACCTACGTATCTTGTCTCTGTTTGGATATGAGCCCAATTCCTCTGGATGTTTGCCCACTGGGCCCATTATTCACCAACCTGCACATTTTGGAATTTGATGTTCCATTTTCAAGACAATGGTGCTCAGTGATGTGTGATCGCATGAATGCAAGGATGGTATCAATGGAAAGCTAATAGCTCCTACCTCATGATGCAATCATGTTTATAATCATAAATCTCATAACCTGGTCATATTAACCCATTATTTGTGGATTACCTTTTTTTTGAGTCGCCCTGTATAATTAAACTCAAATGCAACTAATCCCTGCGGCTCGTTTGATATTCATTTATACGCGGCCTCAGCACCTAATCTACACCATGTAGTAGGTTGTAAATCGTTAATTACATGGGTAAATGAACTGATTTTCCCAATTTTATTCATTTTAACTTGTTGCAGAGGGTCTAGAGATGTTTTCTATCAAAAAATAAATTTTTGTAAATTTTTATGTTTTTCTTAGAAAGTTAATTACTAATTAACACCAAAAAAAACCTCATTTTTCCAAAAAAAACCTCATTTTTAAACACAAAACCTGTACTTTTTTTTACTCAATAGTAGTCCAGTCTACTATATATACATGCTGCAATATATACAAACCCATTGCCCATTCATAAAAAGCCACCTGCTATCGATCGATCACTCAGATACCGCCATCCGACCCCCCCCCCCGCCCAAACAGCCAACCCCCAATATCAACCCCCCCCCCTCCAACATAGACGTATTTTATTGGTCGAAATACATCAGGCCTGTCAAATGCCATCACAGAGCCCTTTGATATGTCTCCCAGACCACCGCAGGCATGTTATCTGATGGTAATCAGCCTGTGTTTATGACCTTGTGAACCCCAACGCTAAGCCACAGTGTGTACACAAATCCCATAGGGATCCCTCAGGCATGGCACTTGCGGCTGGCTTAAAGGGGTGAACGACTTTCCCGAATACTTTAAGATTCTAACACATTATGTCTAATGGTGATCCAAAGGAACTTACGAAGAATTGAATTTGTTCACCCTTTAATTTAAAAAAAACTTACACGAATAAAGGAGTGCTACTGCACCGTGTAGTATAGGGGTTCGCGCGCAGGGTTAAAACCCCTTACATAATTCTGTACAAGTTTAACCTTTCCATTGACTAACTAATTTATTTAAAAATTTTGGCTAATTGCCATAGTAACTAGTCAAAGATATGTGTCTCTTGGTGAAACCTAAACAATTTTTTTAAATAGAGAAATAATTTTTTTCGACCCGTTTCAATTTTCCGTAGTGACGTAGTAATGATGTCATTGATCATAGTTTTGATATGTGGGTCATTCCATGAACGTGGGACACTTTTGTTTTCCATGTATTTCAGATATTGGGGCCTGTGTTATTCCTTACATCGTACGAGCTGATGATTATAACTTTCACCTATTGTTGCATCTCATGCAGACCTAATATGACAACAAACAAAAATGTCTTGGGTCTCCCCTATTTTGATCCATTAACTTTAGTCAGTATAATACGCAACCTAACAAGACACGGTGTCCCCTTGTAATTTTGTTACATCGTTAACCTCTTATCAGGTGAAGCAGGAAGTAAATGAATGACACTAGTTTTAATGTTTGTATCTATTATTTTAAAAGATGACAATCTACAAAACTATGATAAATATATAGGTAACCAAACTGATTTTTTTTCTTTATTTAAATGTTGACCTCCATGTCACACTTTTGGGTCCCACGTTCATGGAATGACCCATGTATATATACTCAAACGCAAAAGAAACTTACCACTTGTTTGAAATGTAATAAAATTGTAACAGTTCAAAATAAAACAAACCAACAATTGCTAATTGAAACATTGGCATTTTATTGATAACATGTCAAGTTTTTGACCACGATAAACCATCTCATCAGTACATAACAGCAGAGGGTGCAAAGTCAGTCCCCTTTCAATAGCGTGTGTGGCCACCATTGTTTTGGATACAGGCAGTGCATCGTCGGCGCATACTGCCTACCAGTCTTTGGATGGATTGCTGCTGGATTCTGTCCCACTCAGTCCTCAATGTCTCAAGCAGCTCTGCCCGTGTCCTGGCCCTGCCAACTACGCGTCTCCCAAGCTCATCCCACAGGTGCTCTATGGGATTTAGGTCAGGGGAGAGCGCAGGCCACTGCATGGTGTTGATGTTCTCGCCTTGGAGAAATGCAGTGGTAAAGCGAGCAGCATGGGGACGAGCGTTGTCATGCTGAAAGGTTCTCAGTTCTGGGTGGTCTAGCAGGAATGGCAGCAGATGAGGTCGCAGGATGTTATCCACATACCGCTGGGCGTTAAGATTCCCATCCACAACCACCAGTGGCGTCCTGTACCGGCCTGATATGGCGGCCCACACCATCACACTTGGGCCACCCCACCTGTTGGCTTGACGCACACTGTAAACATAAGTTAGTCACTGGGGCTCTTTAATTAGTCAAAATGACTAATTTAGATTAGGCGACGTTCTATGACTAATTAAATCAGTGCAGTACTAATATGAGGTCGACAATGACTAATTTATTCTAGTCCATGTTGATGCTGGTGACTAATTGAAATAAGTCTTGTTTCATTAACAAAACGTCTTGTTTCATTATAAATGTTACATTTAAATGTTTTTTTTGCATGTTACTTTGATCAAATTAATATTTATAACAATGCTACATCACAAAAATCAAAATGCACAAATTTTTGATGCAATTTATTACATGCAGATGTGGTGAAAATATAATTCATCATTTTCTTTGTGTTGTGCATGAGATAGTATTACATAATATACATTTAACTGTTCCAACTAGCAAAAAAAAATCGATTTATCACGGCTTTACCACCTTTTTGTGTTATCCGTAATTACTTTGCTGTTAGTCCACTGACTCAGTGGCTATAGTCTAGTCAAAACCGCGATGCCGCGCTTCCTTTCTATTGGTTAAAAACTACTGCGGTACTCGGCACTGCGCTATTCGAATATGAGGAGCTGGGAACCATCGAAAAATGCAACGTGTTATACGTTACTATAGACTCTGCACTGACCCGCTTAACCGTGTGGCAGCCATTGTTCTTTGCACACACATCGGGTACCGAATGCTGCACACATTAGCTGAAATGTCTTCTAAAGCGAGGTAAGCAATTGTACTCCTGATAAGAGAATAATGGATATAAAAGCCCGTAAAAACAGCAATCGAATTCATGATCTGGAACCGCATTGTGTGGATTAATTCTGGGCACACATTCTGCACGAACATAACGTTAGGCATTTACCCGCGAACAAGTACTTGTAGCCTACTGCCAGTACTGGACATCTTCCGTGATGTGCATGCAGTAAAACTTGTAGACTTTTTCCCAAACATTTTGTGTACAAAATTAACAAAATTATTGATGAAAATTTTACCAAAACTAACCATCGGATCGATGCCTTCTTTGGGAGTATTTTTTGACTTGGGCAAGTGAGTCTTTTGGCAGATTTATTAGGGTATGAAGTTGCAGAACATGACGAAGAAAAAAAAAAACATTTTGGGGAAAATGTCAACAATTTTTACTGCACACCACAGCAGGGCTACGGACGAAGTCCAGTACAACTGCACTGTTAACGGGTCTACCGTCTAGTTACTAGTTAAGCAATAAATTTAAGCAATAAAAAAGTATCAGACTCGGGGTAACGTTAGTGCAGTGACATTGGAGCTTGTTTTGTAGTAAACCGCAACCACATCTGTAATTTTCTGCCCAGGAATTTCACATGGGCCTAGCTAGGCTATATAGGCCTAAGCTATCCAGTAGAACGAGCACTTTTTTTCAGCCAAAAAGCTTTTGCCTTTAAACAAACTTTTGAAATGTGTACATTGTGGTTAATAAACATGGCATGGGGTCAGATTTTGAGGTGATCATGATTTAACATAATATTTAACGTTTTTTATTAAATTTTGTCATGTCTTTTCCCTCAACATTCCATTTTTCAACCTTCTGCTTTTTAGGTTACATGTTGAATGATGTTTTCACTGACCGACTTTGCACCTTTTGCCCTGAATTCACCCTCACTAAGTACTTGGCTAATTGTTTTTGTTACTCAAATATAAAAAATATCATGCTTTTATACATTGTCTTTCTAGATGCAACCGCAGCTGCAGCAGTTGTTGGAATTCCAGCTTTGTTGAAGGAGAAAGTTGGAAGCCTACTATTACTTGCAGAAGAGCTGGCTGGCAAGTACATGTAGTATGTTTATTTTGAGACTTCCAACTGGGAAAACCTGAATTGAGCCAGTTTGTTACAAACTATTTGATTGTTACTACTTAGGGCAGTCCCATTTACTGCACACCGGGTCGATAGTAATTCTACATGCTTGCCACTTGGCCTGTTCTTGTCAAGCATTTTGTTTTACGTTCGTCACAGTTTGTAAAAAAATATGCTAAAAAGACAAGTGTGTCAGAGACAACTCAATAAACCTTTTCCACCAGCTCAAATCACATGCACTTGTGAGATAGTGGTCGAGGCTTAAGTTGTCTCCAACACGTACATGTAGCGGGTAAAATAGCTTCATTAATGTCAAATTTGCTGAACTGACAAAATAAGGGTAAATATTGCGAGTTATAATTAATTATAGTTTCACCTGCATACAACACTGCATAATCTGGATATTTTACCAAGACATTTAGGCCAACAACAAAGTCTCCGGTTTCTGGTCTCCATGCACGTCACAACAGATAGTAGTGTCATATAGTGACATGTTTTTCTGCATTGTCAAAAATCCCTCTTCACCACACCGATGTTGAAGCCAACCTACAGACAGAAACCTGGGACTTAGATTTTTGGCCTTATGGAATGAAACAAATTTGCTTAAATATGAATTGTGCATGATGGGGTAACTTTTGTTACAACATGTAATGTTGAACACTTTTTTCCTTTCCATTCCTTTGTTGATGTACAGGAAGGTGTACCGTACATCAGAGGGGACATGGCTACTCTGGCGGACTGCAAAGCGTTTGCTGTAATGGTTGACGGAATACAAGTTGGACATACCACCAAGCTCCTGTCAGCTGTAGCCGTCTACTTGGCATGTTTCTATATTTTCAATTTAGCATACCCAGCTTCCCTGAAGAAAACCTTAACTTTCTTTCAGAAGATAATTATGAATGTCCAAGATAACGTCAAAATTGAACGGGGAGTAGTAAACCTTCTCGAAAAATTAAACGGCATCTGTGCAAAGAATTAGATCCCCCCCCCCCCCCATAAGTATCCCGTGTCTGATCCCAGCACTTTTCACCTCTACATTTATTTGTTTTCTTTTATTTTTTCTGGACACATCTTTTTGCATATTGTTATAAGCCCGCTGCACACTACACGATCTGACTACGATCCAACTGATTTTCGGTCGGATCACAAGGTTTGCGGTTGTTTCCAACTGCGATATTCGGAGTCGCCAGTTTCCAACCGGTCGCAGAATGAGTCGTAAAGATTCAACAGTCAAATCTTTACGACCGAGTCGGAGACTGATTTTTCGAAGTCGGATCACATTGTGTGCGCCGGCCTTTAATTGCAGGGTTAGGATAGTTTTTTTTACAAATTGGCAGAACTCTTTAAACAGACCTCCCCGTCCATCAATGCTGGACAGCGGCGTAGCCAGGACTTTTTCAGTGGGGGGGGGGGCACAGGGGGGGGGGGCCTTGCTTTTAAGTGGGGGGGGGCCCAGGGGGTATGGGTTGTTTTCCTTTTCTTGTTCTTTTCTGTTTTTTGGGGCACTATGAGGATTTTTCGTGGGGGGGGCACCTGGGGGGGCACGTGGCCCCCAGGCGCCCCATGTGGCTACGCCGCTGATGCTGGACGTGGTTGTTATTTCTAAGCATGTATTCCATTAAATTCCAAACTAGCAACACATGCAGTTCATCCCCTTACCGCAAGAGGGTGATTCCTTTAAGAACAAATCAAAGGCGATCCTGACCATTTTGTTGTTTTTGTGTCTCATGTTGACAGGTTAATTCTCTTTCTTGATGGATTGTATATTGAGTTACAGCTGAACACTAAGTGGAGATATATCCACCTTTTTCAAAATTATTTGGTGCTCTGATTATGCTTTATGTCAAATTTTGTTGTATTTTTTAACCATACATTATAGCAAAAGTATAAAACAGTCTTTCAACTTAATCCGATTTGTATTTCATGAATGCAGTTTTAAGTGGAGATCAAGATGCCCACCTTTTTAAAGTATACTTGGTGGTCTGATTATGATACGTGTATTTTGCCAACTTTTCTTGCAATTTCATATTTCAAAATGGATAAACACAAACGAAACAAGATTTGTAGGTTAATGACTGATGTATATTTATATTATTGGTTCACCTCATAGAACTCAAGTTTTTTTTTATGTCAGGTACACAGCATAATACATTTAGTATATTTCATTTATCATATACAGGGTTTTACATGTGTTGTTAAGGTGCTAATCAGGATTTTATCCAGTTTTATGGAAATAAATCATTTTGGATTGGTAACATCATTTGATTGCTTCAGTGTCTTTTTATTTTACAGGAAACAAAGTCTTGGTCATTTGACTAAATCCATGTAGTCATCACTTTGAATTACTAAACTGAAAGTCGGTGGACTAAAGACTAGTCCTATGGAGCAAAAATTTATTTAGTCAGAAGACTAATATTTATTAGTCGGTTTTTAACTAATTTACATTAGTCGACCAAATTTCTGACTAAATTTAATTGGTCCTATGAGACATTGTGCTGGACTAATTTTTATAAGTCAAAACGACTAACTTATGTTTACAGTGCACGCAACAATCGGCATATCGCTCGCCAGTTCTTCTCCAGACACGCTCACGCCCATCAGGACTGTCCACACAGAACCTTGACTCATCGCTGAAAGCGATCTCGTTCCACTGCGCCAAGGTCCACCGCTGATGCTGCTGGCACCATCTCTGTCGGTTGCGGCGATGGGCAGCGGTCATCACGGGGCCTCTGTATGGTCTTCTGGCAGTCAGACCATAGTCATGCAGTCGTCTTCGTGCAGTATCATTGGAGATCCGTGGGTTTGCACGCCCCGGAGTTTCTGCCGCAGTGCGGGATGCTGGACGGAATCGATCCCGCAGGTGACTTAGGACCATCTGCCTGTCCTGCCTTGCAGTGGTGACTCTTGGCCTCCGTGATCGAGGTCTGTCATCTGCAGAGTTGTGGAGGGTGTCTCTCTCCACCAGGGCCGATATCGTCTGGTGTGAACAGCCAAGGCGACGTGCCACCTCACGGTAGCTCAGTCCGCCTTGCAGCATGCCCAGGGCACGCTGCCGTTGATCACTTGACAATCGTGGCATGTTCATTGAAATGCCCATTTTGCACTGGCCTTTTTAAAGCCAATATCAAGACATCAAGTGCAGCTCATTAAAATCATCCCATACCCCTTGGCTAATCACTGACAGTCAAAACAGCTGTTTAACAGCTGTGCCATGAAGTGACCATTGAAGGTTCAAGTGACCATGCGTGACCGTTTTGTCTGACAGTGAGGACACTATTGTCCACAAATAAGTTCACACATTTACTACACGCAGTGTTATTGTTGATATTTAAAGGTTTAAAAGGTGGTAAGTTTCTTTTGCGTTTCAGTATATTTCAAAGAACATTTCATGCACAGGAACCATGTCAACATTCCCATTCACATTGCCTCCAAATCTCAACACGAGGCCTGATTTTTCATGAAATAAATATCTTGGAAAAATTTGAAGTATACATAATTTATGTCCATCATCATCCATTTGTTCTCCACCTTACTGAGCAGGCAAGATTACATTATATAGCTTTAACACCCTATTTTTATTTTTTCCCCCAGATTTGTCAAATTATACATCAAATTGAAGCTATGAGATATAACCTTTTAAAATCGTAGTGTGCCACTAATTTGACCATCAAAGCATTTATGGTAACTCATTTCACAAGAATTACAAGCTATTAATGTAAGGAATTCAATTGTGTTTTTTGTTTTCTAATAGGTCATTTAGTTCTTCAGATATTGGCTGTTGAACTTGGAAAAGTTGTGAGGTCATACTTGGGTCATCCTCTTTACATTGATACCTAACAGTGCCCGGCCAAAATGGTCTGACCACTAGAAACTGACCATTACATTTGGGGCGTTTTTAACAGCATGTACACTGTATATATGACAATAAAAATATTAAAAAATTAATAAAAAATATAAGGACCCCAATGGCCGGGTCAAGGTGACCTTTGAGGTCATCCTTGGGTCATCCTCTATACATTGATACCTAACAGTGCCCGGCCAAAATGGTCTGACCACTAGAAACTGACCATTACATTTGGGGCGTTTTTAACAGCATATGTACACTGTACATGTATATATGACAATAAAATATAGTAAATATTTAAAAATTAATAACAAATATAAGGACCCTAATGGCCGGATCAAGGTGACCATTCAGGTCATCCTCCGGTCATCCTCTTTACATTGATACCAAACAGTGCCCGGCCAAAAGGGTCTGACCACTAGAAACTGACCATTACATTTGGGGCGTTTTTAACAGCATGTACACGGTATATATGACAATAAAAATATTAAAAAATTAATACAAAATATAAGGACCCCAATGGCCGGGTCAAGGTGACCTTTGAGGTCATCCTTGGATCATCCTCTATACATTGATACCTAACAGTGCCCGGCCAAAAGGGTCTGACCACTAGAAACTGACCGTTACATTTGGGGCGTTTTTAACAGTATGTACCCTGTATATAGTAAATATTTAAAAATTAATAAAAAATATAAGGACCCCAATGGCCAGGTCAAGGTGACTATTGAGGTCATCCTTAGGCCATCCTCTTTACATTGATACCTAACAGTGCCCGGCCAAAATGGTCTGACCACTAGAAACTGAACATTACATTTGGGGTGTTTTTAACAGCATGTACACTGTATATATGACAATAAAAATATTTAAAAATTAATAAAAAATATAAGGACCCCAATGGCCGGGTCAAGGTGACTATTGAGGTCATCCTTGGGTCATCCTCTTTACAGTGATACCTAACAGTGTCCGGCCAAAATGGTCTGACCACTAGAAACTGACCATTACATTTGGGGCGTTTTTAACAGCATGTACACTGTATATATGACAATAAAAATATTTAAAAATTAATAAAAAATATAAGGACCCCAATGGCCGGATCAAGGTGACCTTTGAGGTCATCCTTGGGTCATCCTCTATACATTGATACCTAACAGTGCCCGGCCAAAAGGGTCTGACCACTAGAAACTGACCGAATGCAATTGTCCCATATACTAGGACATGCATTAAATCGAATGTCAAACCAGTAACCGTTACTTGTTTGATATTGAATGTCAAACGTCGAATAAGTAACCAACTTCACGCCGGTCGCAAAATGTACGTTAACTTATACTAGAAGTAGAAGTAGAATGCACTTCCTCGTAGTAAGCTACTGCCTCCGAGTGAGAATACAAAACTCCCAATACAACAAGACAATCTTCGAGGCGTCTTTTGTTTTAATTATTTCAATAATATTTACATTTTCGGTGTGCATATGCCTTTCAGCGTCCTGTATATGACTCACACAATTGCTGAAAAAGTTGTCAATACTCAGCGTAGCTTCACCCATCGCACATCAATAACAGGCGAGACGTTTGATGTGTACATGTACGTGTGTGTACGTATCTGACCGACCGTCTCGAACGAAAAATCAGCTTTTACACAAGGTACCAGACTAAAGCTCAATTTTCGGCCAGGACGAAAATCGGCTCGATCTTCGTTGACAACTGTTGACGTCCTTTATATGAAACTTATGTCTTCAATATATGAAAATGTCCATGTCTTCAATATTTATATGAAATGTCCATGTCTTCAATATTTGAAGTTACGTCCATTATACAGAGGGCGCTGTTCAAAACTGTTATATTTGTGTTGGTCTTTTATATATTTGTTTTTGACACTTTATATATATATTTTTGATCCTTTTTATATTTGTCTGTGATCCTTTATATATTTGTATTTGTCCTTTATATATGGTTTTGCTCTTAAATATATGAGTTTGCTCTTAAATATATGAGTTTGCTCTTAAATATATGAGTTTGCTCTTAAATATATAGGTTTGCTCTTAAATATATGGATTTGCTCTTAAATATATGGATTTGCTCTTCTATATTTAGTTTAGTCTTATATACTTGTAAATGCTCATTTAGTCATATACGGCACCTCATACACTTTGTCAACAATGTAAAATAACGCGCAGATTTGCGTGCGTGTGTAGAGGTGAGTGCAAGTACCAGAAGTAGTCAGTGGGATTGTCTCCCAACTATGGCGTCACACGGAAGCATTGGCTTGGGCATTGTGACCTTTGTTTTTCAGAATCGTGAATACGGGGCTCTAGAAAAGATACTAATTTTAGAGTTTTTCAGTTTTAAAATTCTAAAAAGGTATTAAATCATTAACACGGATATATAAGCTACCGTAAGCATGTTGAATACTAATTTCACATTCTAACCAGACTGTAATAGAAGTGCATTGTTGAGTGCACTGTAATGTAAATAGAATATGAAGTTATTAGCGGATCGAAGGATAAAGGAAAACAGGAATGTTTTATTCATCGGAATTTGTGACAACACAATCTATGGAGCACTATTCCAAATTGTACAGGACTTGGACTTCACATAAAATTAATACAAATAAATACAAAATATTAAATAAATAAGGTATCAAAATGCATTAGTAGGGTATTATAATCTTGTGATGTTGACCGATTTAATAATACAAGACACTGCTTGGCAGACAGGTGAGATTGATAAGCTCTGGACAAACACGTACTAAGTTGATGACGGAGATGTTGTAGACCATTCTGGCGATGAGCTAAGTTTGCAGATCTATTACTTGTTTTGCAAACAAATAAATTGAAATGAAAGGGGGCTGAAAATATGAAACATTGTTCGTACATCTTGAGCAAATATTTTACCAAAATTTAACATCTAAAAATTCCGTAAACGGGTATGTTAGCAGAAATTGTGACACTACATGAGTTATTTTCATGTAGTGCGACCTCTGTTGAATTATGCTTTGGCAATAAAAGCTGTGCCAATACATTACAGATATCATTTACCGTTTTTGATCCGATGAATATAAGCCGTTCACTGAGTTATGATCATAATCAAGACGATTTGATAGCTTGGATCTAATTAACTGATATTTGGAACATTAATAAATGTCAATATTCAAAGGTTTTACATTCTATACGCAGAATTCATATTGTTATAACCTGAGCGAAGAATGTAAATTTTGTATTTCTACGGCGTGCAATTCCACGGTGCGTGCCTTGTTTGTCATTGCACAAACCCATCTAAGCATTTAAAATCGTGTACAAAGAATTATGATATTTTGTGTACCGTCGCAGGGCGGACCCTTGCGCCACACCCCATTCAGACCAATATCAACAGACCGTTATTTAAGTAATTACTTACAAGGCATTTGGCTTTTGTCAGGCCTATCCGACGTTCCCGGGATGATTGACTTTGCTTTGGTGGCTATACGGCGTGGGTCTCGTGCACACTGACGCAGACACCCACGACCTCATAGGCAAATCACTGAAGTGTAACCGACACAACTCAATACAGGTCGGCACTCAGAAAGACGAGACAGCCTCATAGCTGATGGTCCTGTCCGCTGGTGTACACCCAACCGGCGAGACACACTCACTCCGACACCCGCAGCGTAAACACTCAACCCCAAAAATCGTATTCCTTTGGTTTTATACTAAATAAATGACTAATAAAATGACTTTTTTATAATGCTCGGTATATGCTAAATGCAGATAATATAGTTTTAACTGATGAAATTCTTGCATCGGTAAGAATTAATAAGATTTTGCCCTACAAATTAGTATACATTATATTTATGATATCTTTATTTTATCGATGTTTATCACGAATTAAATTGTTTTGCACAGTACAGCGATACAGTACATGCTCCACGATATCATTTTGTTCTGTCTTGTACATTGAAGTGTCGCCATTTTAATAATTGCGATAATTAATGACAGTCCCCGGTACATATCCCCATTCACAAGAAAATGTACACAAAAGGGATGTAAGGCCAAGCCAAGTTGATCCCACTAGCAATCAAACTCAGACCTAAGCTATTCCCAGCCAAAATGTACACCATTGGTAATTTTATATTGGGACAGTCTTCATAATGACTTAAGACTACTGATTTCCTGATATCTTTTGCCAAAAAACTTAAAAGTACCATTTTAGAATATTATGTGCAGAGATCTTTTAAGTTTATCTTTTTAATATAAATCTTTTTCCCTTTTTTCTTCTATATTCTCCCAAATAAAGCTACATGCGGTATTACTCATGTTTTCGTTTGTCCTGTCTTTGTTTTTTTGTATTATGTCATATTGGTTGTGTTTTGTCTGTCCATAGGGAAGTTGTACAAAAGCTTTGCTTCCCCATTGTACTTGTCAATATTATTTAATTTGTTTTGCTTATTTTGTATAAATTAGTCTGCAGCTTATAGTAGTGTACAGCAATGATAAACGCAAAGACTGTGGAGTACTGTCAGTGAATCTTAACATAAAGAAGTTTGCCTAATATAAATCTGATATGCCAAGGCAATTCCACCACCGTCACGGTTGTCATGGGCCCTGGCATCAAATTGGCCAACAAAAACAGGTTCGTGTTATTCATAATTATGTGACGGCACTTTGGTTGCAAACAAATAAATATGAATAAACTAACCTATGATAATTGCATCACAGTAGGTGCCCACGTTTTTGAAAAAATAACAAATATACTGTTACATGTTTTTATGATTTACAAAAGTTCCTTTCTGGAAACATCTTGTAAATTACAAGTTTTGTTTTCTGTAAGATGAAACCACTTCTTGTAGAAAACAATCTCAGAATGATTGGTAATTGTACCAACACCAAGTAAGTTTTTAGAAAATAATTTATTCATTATAATCTGTTCAATGGTATTTTAATACCAAAGTTGTACCTTCCCTTTAATTCACGAGAATAATCCAGAATTAAAACAGGTAATGAATTTGAGTTTTCACAATTCTCCTAGTAAGTGTTTTGATCAATCAGGCCTGCTTTTCCGCCCGTATATTATTGCAATGACCGGTATATCGGGGGATGGGGTAGAGTGTGAGTGTGTATTCCTTTAAATGTAAGCAAGTCTATAGTGTTTACCACAATCCAGGAGACCTCTCTGAGAGATTGCTGTATTATCGATCCATGGTGGTTTACGAACCACGCAATAATCTGCACGAGCAAAACAGAGCTTATACAATTAATATATGCCAAGGTGACTTCATCACCGCCGTAAGGTTACCATCGAAACCGTGGTATCGCAACAAACGCCAGCAATTACAGACTCGTGATATTGATCAAGATTAGTATAATTCGCCAGTCCTTTATATAAAAGGAAACCCAGCCTCGTTTCCAGGGGCTACCTCGCTCTCACAACTAGACCCCGGTGGGAAAGTGCTTCCCACAACGCAGATTTGTTATTATTTCGAGGTTATTAATATTATTTCGAGGAAACAAAATATTTCGATTATGTTTCACATACTAGGCCTATATGAATTTCTTTCACACATCAATATTTGGATGAGTGATTTAACCGAAATTGTAAAGTAAATTGGATGACCTAGTCCCGGCCTCACCACTGCAGAATGCGCTATTCTTACTAACGGTATCAGACTATCACCTTCTTTGCATATTCAAGATATATTATATTGAAATCGCCAATTTCCATGGTGAGAGAGCAGTGGGATCGATGAATCCCGATACTGCTCGAACAACCTGGAGACGAGGGTGGAACAAACCAGGCATCAGCGACGCTGAACAGTACAGTTGCGGTATTCTTGATATAGACCACTGCCATGCTGTTGGGTTTCAACGAAAGCTAAGATTCTGGTCTAGTTTTTTGTTCAAGCAATCCTCGAAGTTGGCAGTTATGAGACCACCGGAGGGCTACGTGTATGCCTTGATGTTGTCTCTGATTATGGCATTGAGTTTTTATTTCATACCGATTAGAGGAGACATGTGTGGCGCAATGGTTACTGCTAAAGACGGGGATAATCTCACTTCACTCCGAGACAGGGCATTTTTGGCTTTCAGAGGAGCATGCCGACAAAGCAAATGTGAGTGTACAATGGCTCTTTTCATCCATGAAATTAATTAAAAGGGAGAATTTTTGTGTTTGGCCGTATCAGCAGAATTTTCTGTAAATATTTTTTGTGTAATCGGTACACTTCTCAGATTTTAAAATTTACATTTAGATACTTCTTAAATAATACACGGAATCATTTCTTTACAGCCCTATGTTTCCAGTATTAGACTCAAATATTTACTTATTGCTATTTTTTTACATGAGTTTGAGTCAATCGGGTTGATTAAATTAGTTATTTAAAGGTTATTCCTTTCTACTATAGTAGAAAAATAGAAATGTTCAGATGAACGTTTGCCCGATTAGTGAGGTCTCTCTTGGCCACCATACTTACCAATAACCGCGTATACATGGTTGGCAAAAAACAACAAACCAAAGGCGCGTCACTGCACCGATTTTGAAGCCAACTGTGACCAGAAATCGGATCATTTATATTTTCATTTTCCAAATTTAGAAAAGACTCTTAAATAAATTCCACATTAGAATTAAATATAAACAAACAATCTGTAGTGTATGAATTTTCATTATTTTCTTATGAATGACACAATGTAATGAGCCGAAACTTTCGCACGTAGTGATTAAAATAATGTAAGGATGTTACGCCCCAACTATGGTATTGGCCCAACTGTAGAGTTGCAGCTGGGCATGTTCCAACTATAGGAATGATGCTATAATAGGTGGGGCGTGACAAGCATATTCGTAGAAGCAGTTTTACCGACATTACCAACACACTTTACCTTTAACCATGTTGCATTAACATTTAAAGTTCATAAACGTGTTCCTATTGTTTCATTAAGATTTCAATGAATGTATTTTTATTTTTTTTCAATACTTATTCTAAACATTATTTGTTAGAAACAATTAGTATAACGTGTGTTATTGTTTTGCTTTGAATTAAAGCGTGCACTTTCCTCACTGAACCTCTAACGCCTCACAGCTTCAAATTCATCCTGAAGCCCCTTAGCATGGCTTTCCGGTTGGAATTTACTGTGAAGGCAGAGAGGGATGCTCTGATAGCCCTGGCAGAGAAGAAGACAGATGGGTCCATCTTTGCTGAGATAGGTAAGTATTAATCCTAAATATTTAGCTGTAGTAGAATACATCAGTGGCGTAGCCAGAAATAAAGATTCGGCTGGGCCTGAGTAAAAATGGACGGGCCATAGAATTCATCCATAAATCCATCCATACACGGGCGCCGATTTATGTTTGTGCCGGTAGCGTTGTCGTTAGCAGTGAAGGTTGTTGTTCGTCTCTCAGCGCAGAATCACTGACACTGACCCCCTCCCCAAGATTAACAGATTTCTTGACATGTTCCTCTTCCTCCAATCTTGGTTTTTTAAAGAAACCTGTAATGGACATTTGTCTTTTCGCCATTGCTGCTGAATAAGCTACTAGGTCGCGGTAAAAATTAGCAAACGTTAGCGTCAGCGAAACAGCTGGTATGGTAGGTTCTAGAAAATAACCGAACTGAGTGATATGACGCACGCGATTTCATTCGGCAATGCCATTGAACCAGCCAATTACAACACACGCTATAGTGACGCTACACAAAACAAAATTTAAATGGTTTAAATAAATAATAGACAGGTTGTTGCCTCCAACCAGTAGCCTACAAGCATGATAGCCCCTGTCCTTTTTAAAGTATACAGTATAAAATAAAATGCACTGTAGCCTATATCACACAAACATACATAGAAGAGGAATGCAAACAACATAAATCGTTTTAAAAAAAGTTATACAAAAAGCTTCTTTATTTGGCAATGGCAGGGCCTAGACAAGAAGTGGGCGGGCCTAGGCCCTGCCTGGCCCGCCCATAGCTACGCCACTGGAATACATATACACACACATAATATTTCAGGTCAGTTTCTTCCTATATATTTATTCTGTGTACAACCACGTAAAAGGCCTGTGTCCCGTTGTGTGATCCCGTTACCCAGGTTGTTTGCATCTTAACCGGGGCTTGATCCCTGACTACTCGGCAGATATGGTTTGGCCTCTGACCTTGCCCCATAGAGCAATAGATAATTGGCAAAAGTGGACCGCCCACCAACATAGGGGCTGGTTAGCTCAGTTGGGAGAACACTCGTACGGTATTCGAGAGGTCGCGAGTTCGAGTCGGGCATCAGCCAACTTTTCTTTGCTCGCTTCCCGTTTATATATATAAGAAAAGAAAAGTATATATATAAATTAAATCTGGAGGGTAGCCTCAGCTTTCGATCCAATCCGGACCTTCATCAGAGGCACAGACAAGATACAAACAT
Source organism: Zoroaster sp. YZ-2022 (assembly GCA_029582265.1). Lineage (NCBI taxonomy): Eukaryota > Metazoa > Echinodermata > Asteroidea > Forcipulatida > Zoroasteridae > Zoroaster > Zoroaster sp. YZ-2022. The sequence continues at coordinate 19,942,603 of CM055819.1, forward strand.
AAGACACATCCATTTATAGGGAAAGCAAAGGATCATATGTATTGACATTTTGTTACTGGCCACTTAATTTAATTTAAAAAATATTCTGTTTTTTGACATACAGTGAAGTTTTTTGCAATATTTAATGTTTTTATTAAAACCCTGCGGCTCGTTTGATATTCATTTAAACGCGGCCTCAGCACCTATACTACACCGTGTAGTAGGTTGTAAATCGTTAATTACATGGGTAAATGAACTGATTTTCCCAATTTTATTCATTTTAACTTGTTTCAGAGGGTCTAGAGATGTTTTCTATCCAAAAAAAAAATTGTAAATATTTATGTTTTTCTTAGAAAGTTAATTACTAATTAACACTAAAAAAAACTCATTTTTCCACAAAGAAACTCATTTTTAAACACAAAACCTGTACTTTTTTTTACTCAATAGTAGTCCAGTCTACTATATATACATGCTGCAATATATACAAACCCATTGCCCATTCATAAAAAGCCACCTGCTATCGATCGATCACTCAGATACCGCCATCCGACCCCCCCCCCCCAAACAGCCAACCCCCAATATCAACCCCCCCCCCAACATAGACGTATTTTATTGGTCGAAATACATCAGGCCTGTCAAATGCCATCACAGTTAAATGTTCATGTTAATCCCTGACACACGAGGGCGCTTTTTGTGAGATCAACACGGAGCCGCATTATTTGATAATTTAGGATTAGGAGCTCGTAGCCGCACCATAATACGTGTTCAAAACAAAACCCCAAATCTTGCCCAAAATGAACCAGCGGTTAATTTAAAATGGTATTGATTGCATGGGAACAAACACAAACAGTTCAGATAGATAAATGACTCATAAAACAATTCAATCAATATCCATGCGCTCATGAATATTCAAATATTCATCAGCATATCAAAAGTGCCAAAAGTAATAAAACACCCACATTGGCAATTAAAATGTAGGATGGGGTGGGGTCCTTGTGCCCTTTCATATTTATTCTGATCTTCAGCTAATTTCCATTAAAATTCATAGGGATATTGGGTTCACCAATATCTGTCGTGTGAGAAGATTAACTGTAAAAAATACCCAGTGTTTTCCCCGTATTTTCAAAGAAAATGGAAAATTACAACATTTATAATAATTAGCTGATAACAACCGGTGCAGCTTCTATGCAGTCCCGATTTTCTTGCTTTCATAGATCGTAACTTGAAAGTTCATTAATATTTTTTCCTGATCAGTCATTGGAGGGTGGAGTAATACAATGTCGGTCATCACAGCCTGCCATGGAGATGTTTGCAGCGATGAGTTCGATATACGTGAAGAGGGAGGTCTCCTAGATGAAAATGAATATCGTCCCTTCTGGATCGAGTACAAAGAGGGCAACGTGACGGTCGGCAAAGGAGGACAGGCGAATGGGTTCATGGAGTGGGACGCTGGTAAACATTACGGGCGAGTACCGTCTGAGGTACAGGTTGGTATATCCACATGGCGCGATGAACACGGATCTTGGGTATTTAATACATTTTGTGAGTAGATACAATCTATAGATTCATAAAAACAGGTAAATCCCAGACGATATCTCTTGGATGGATACATTTATAGACATTTTACCAGTGGTGTCCAACCCCTGAAATAAGGCAAATTTTACATCGGTTATAAAGCGGTGTTCGTTGTACTTAACAAGCATTCTAAATTAGTTAATATGAAATTGTCGGGGAGTCGAAATGTGAAGCTTACTCCCATTAAAAGGGAGTTCTTGGATAGTTTATAAATTTTGTGAGTAGGTAAAAGCTATAGATTCACAAAAACAGATAAATCCCAACGATTTCTCTTAAACGTGTTCTCATTTCAAAATGAAACTGAAGCAAATCGATTCTAAGATCAATAATTACGAGCTGATCGATCACCATAGTATTTCTCATCAACAATTACATTGAGTAAACTCACTGAATATTTCGATCTCTCTCGGGGCATCCAATAATTAAATCCTCTAAAATAATAAAATCCAAAAAAATCAAAAGGAGTGTGGCTTTGGTATTTACTCGATTACAAAATGACTGAATTATAATCTACTCGATGTGAAGATGGAGATGGTACCAGACATCATGAGAAATGATTCCGTCTCACATGCTGTTGAGAAAAAAACATGACATGTATTACAAATAAGAAATGGATCACGGTCGTGATTTATGTTCCCCATTATAATTCTCCAACTATTTCCACGTTAATAACACAACGATGTCCAATTGCAGCCAAAATTGCTGGTTCGATTGGAATTCTGCTGTGCTGTGCTTTTTAAACGACCTTTTCACATAGGTGTATGAACGTTTGCCCGATTTGTAAGGCCTCTCTTAGCCACCGTACTTTGTATATGGGACATTTGGTCACCGCCTGTACAATGTATCACGAATTTCCCTATTGGCAAAAAACCACAAAAAACAAACAAAACACAAAAAACAAAAACAAAAAGGTGTCACCGCACTGATTTGGAAGCCGACTGATGACCAGAAACCGGAGACTTTTTTGGCCTAACAGTAAATGTTTGCAATTTTATTAATTTTCAAGGCCTAGAAAATTCCCCACTTTGCACTAATATTAATATTGTTTGAGTTAGTAGAAAGCGTTTGCAGAGATATTGTACATTAATTGTTAACATTAAAATTATAAATGTTTGAGATACACAATTGCTAAGTAATAGAAATAGTATCATTGTAAACAAATTGTGCATTGTTATGTAAATAGAATATCCATTTAGTATCGGATCAAAGAATAAAGGAATTTGTGTAAATACAATTTATGAAGCACAATTCCAAATTTATGATTAACAGTACAGGACTTGGTGGACTTCACATACAACTTAATAAATACAAATATAATGGGGAGATGTCTTATTCCCATTTATATGCACTACATCTATACGAAACAAAATAAGACAGTTTTGTCGCCCCAGATTATGCAAACAAACAAGCAAAGCAAGATATAGCGTGATGGGCCAACTGTCTTGCATTGGATATTGAGAATCAAAGATAAAAGATGTTAAAAAAATAAGTTGCGGGAGTAATCACATCCAGGCTTATTGGAACTTTTGGGCCACAAAATCTGCCATGCGAAATATGTTAAGACTTCGCCCTATGCAGCGAGCGTCTGCTACAGTCTGGACACAACGCTGCAATGTTGCGCACTTTACGATATCACAAAACCGCTCTACCAAATCAATTAGGCCTACACTATAATGCGTAATATGTACCATCTTATATAAAGGAACATATATTGCTGCCATAGAAATACACATTTTCTCCACATAGCAGTTGCAAACTGTGCTCATTGATTAATTATTAATATTTTTGTTTCTATAGTTGTGATGATGTGGAACTGTATTGTGTTACTTATTTATCATTCAAATGAAGGTCGAAAATATTGCCCGTTCAAACTGCTGTATCTCACAGCACATGCGGAAGACATCTTGGCATCCCTGAGCAATAACACTGTAAGAATGTAAATGTGTTTGTTCCTACGGTGTTCATTTCCATAGTGCATGCCCCGTCTGTCACTCCACAAACTCGTATAAAAATGCATTCAAAATCTTGTAAAAATATAATAACTATTACTTCAAAGAATGATGTTATCTTGGGTACTGACCCTTGTGCCACACCCCATTCAGACCAATATCAGCAGACTATTATTTAACTAATTACTTACAAGGCCTTTGACTTTTGTCAAGCCTATCCGACGTTCCCGGGATGATTTACGTTGCTTTGGTGACTATACGGCATGGGTCTCGTGCACCCTGACGCGGATACCCACACCTCATAGGCAAACCACTGGAGTGTAACCGACACAACTCAATACAGGTCGGCAACTCAGAAAGTCGAGACAGCCTCAAAGCTGACGGTCCTGTCCGCTGGCGTACATCCAGCGAGACACACTCACTCCGGCACCCACAACGTAAAACTCAACCCACAAATCGCGATTCTTTGGTTTTGTACCAACACCCAAAGAGAGCCTGGATTCTGACTTCCTCGTTACCTTTTTAGAAATACCTGTAATAATCGTTATTATGTAACGCGTGGGTGAATTCCACCAGTTTAAAGTTATAATACATTGTCACAAATAATTGAGTGTTGACGCCCGACTTGGAGTAACAATAATAATGTAACAATAAGAGGAGTAATTTCCAACTCATGGTAAAATATTGTACAAATTGATTTCCTCCGAACTCCTTTTGTCTTGAATTCAGTAAAGGCCGAGAATTTCGGTGTGAAGAACGGGGCTGAAAAGTCTTTCCCAAAATTAAACACCTTCAAAATCGCTCGAGGGGTGGGGTTGGTAGGCATGAGACAATTAGAACAATTTTAAGTGGGAGGGGAACAAAAATTCCTTCGAAATTTAACATCTTATAAATTACTCACATGGAAGGGAGAGGGAAGGCTAGGGAGAGGGGACTTCAATTAAATTAGTGCGCACATGGCAATTCGGAGACCCCCTAGAACCGCTATTGGCTGTTGTTGTACACGTGTAAATGTAAGAGGGACAAGTTGGACCCAGTCTTTTGTGAATTTGAGACAAAAGGGGTTCAGATAGAATGACTTTTTACAGTACTCAGTATATGTTAAAATAAATGCATTATGATTAATTATAAATCATATTTATGATATCTGTATTTATCGATGTTTATCACGAATTAAATTATTTTGCACAGTACAGATGAACAGTACAGGCTCCACGATGTAAATTTGTTCTGTCACCATTTTCCAACCTTAATATAGACAGGATGCTTTCGGTTCCTTGACAATATGTATCATGGGTGGCGATCCTGGGTGGGCGGGGACACATGTCCTCCAACAGGGGGAGTTGAGAGACACACGGTAATGACAAGAGTTGCCGTCCCCTTAGGCCTATTTCTTTTCAAATTCAATTAATTAGGTGTTCGGGTATGTAGCCGAAACACCTATTGTTTTTGTTCGTTTTTATTTTTTTTACTTCTTCTTCTTCTTCTTCTCCCCAATAACTGTCCGGTAACAAACACATACTTGCAAACTTCACATGAACTTGAAACTTGGCATGTACTTAGAACTTAACAAGTAGATGAAACACGAGTTGTGAGTGACCCCAATTTGACCTTACTTCCTGTCCAAACCGGAAGTCAAAGTTTAATATTTAAAAAAATCATATCTCAATAACCACAAGAGGTAAATTCACAATTTTTGTACCATTGTATAGATCGTTAATTGTCAAAAATATTTACAAAAAGGTGACCCCAATTTGACCTTACTTCCTGTCCAAACCGGAAGTCAAAGTTTAATATTAAAAAAAATCATATCTCAACAACCACAAGAGGTAAATTCACAATTTTTGTACCATTGTACAGATCGTTAATTGTCAAAAAATATTTACAAAAAGGTGACCCCAATTTGACCTTACTTCCTGTCCAAACCGGAAGTCAAAGTTTAATATTTAAAAAAATCATATCTCAACAACTACAACAGGTAAATTAACATTTTTTGCACCATTGCACAGATTGTTAATTGTCAAAAATATTTACAAAAAGGTGACCCCAATTTGACCTTTACTTCCTGTCCAAACTGGAAGTCAAAGTTTAATATTTAAAAAAAATCATATCTCAACAACCACAAGAGGTAAATTCACAATTTTTAAACCATTGTACAGGTCGTTAATTGTCAGAAAATATTTACAAAAAGGTGACCCCAATTTGACCTTACTTCCTGTCCAAACCGGAAGTCAAGTTTAATATTTAAAAAAATCGTATCTCAACAACTACAACAGGTAAATTAACATTTTTTGTACCATTGTACAGGTTGTTAATTGTCAAAAAATATTTACAAAAAGGTGAACCCAATTTAACCTTACTTCCTGTCCAAACAGGAAGTCAAAGTTTAATATTTAAAACAAAATCTTCCACAAGAGGTAAATTCACAATATTAGCACCATTGTACAGATCATTATTTGTCAAAACAATTTTACACAAAGGTGACCCCAATTTGACCTTTACTTCCTCCCGAACACCTAGAGTTTGTGTAAACAAACTCGAATCTCTAGTTTTAATTGTTTTTGTTCTATAACAGACATCGGGTGGAGGAAAGATGTTGGGAGTGGGAGAGAGGGGTAGAGGTTGGAGGGTTGGTCATACTATATAGAGTTCCCCAATTTATTACGAAATCGCCACCACCCACAATCATTGGATAAAGAAAAACTATTGTCAAATTATACGCATGTACCAACAATAAATCACCACCATTCTAGCCTGTCGAATATTTTGCCTTACAAAACCATTCAATCATCTGCAGCCAATGGTTAAACTAATTTGCACTTTAATCCATTTCCGACTGATAACCAACTGAAATGGTTACTCTGCTGTACACTGTTGTACATTTATGGATTTTAATGAAATAAGAGTAAGGCACATAGCCGTCATTCAATACGCAAACGGCATTGTGAAAAGAGTACCTGTTCGAAAGTAGATCAGTGGTTCGCCGCTAGATCGAGAGCCACTTGCTCTGGTCTCTTTTCCAGCGTGTAATTTACTCCTTCCAAGACAGTCGCGTGCGCCTTAACTGAAGGTTACCCATTACACAGTATGATGTCATACTGAAAAGGTGCGTCAAAGCTGGAGAAACTCAGAGTATTAAATATACCTCAGAGATAATAGTCTTAAACATGGATTCTCAGAAATAAGGTGAAAACAGAGTTTTTGGCATATGGAATATTAGTCACTTGACATAACGCACCTCAATAGCCCAATATAAGATTAAAATTAGACAATGTGTATTTTGTATTTCGATTTTGGAAAAATTTCATGGACATAGTTTTTCATTAAATTCGGGCAATTGTTTTTCTAAGTCAGTGTATTTAGTAGTAATTATTTAGGATTCTCTTGTTGGATTTTATGAGAGAAAATCTCCTTTATTAAGAGGAATTAACCACATTGTTTCTTGAAATATAGACCAAGCCAATGCGTTTCTCTTCACAATAAAAGTTATCGTAACCAACATTTCCTGACTTTGATCGTAATACATTATTTGCACAATTATCGATAAATTCATCATCATTTTACACAGAGAATCATACCAGAATACAGATTTTTCTAAACGAGGCTTAGGGTGTCATCTTATAGTTTATATTCACACATACCCTAGATTAGCCTATTGCTTTAATACACGACGTAAAACATTGTCACCTGTTTCCACCTCGATCATTTGAAATATACTTCATTCGTTTTAATAAGAAGTTGAAATTTGTTTGTGACAAAATGAAGATAACCAATAACCAGACAGTGAATTTCATAACAATAATTTGTCTTGGATCTAGTAACAATTCTGTCGATTTTTCGTAATGAAAAGTCCGTCCTACATTGTGATGAAAGACGGACAAACAAAAATGTTCACATAAACTGTATGCCTTGAGCATAGACACGCGATAAGCAAAATTGGCGAGAAAACCATTTTTTCGAGAAAACAATATTTGCCATCTATTACCATGCGCCAGGCTGAACGAACCTGTATTTATATATAAACAGTCAGGCGATGATAACTAATAATTACAGCATGAAGTGAACCGTAGGCCCATTTCCGCCAATTCCATTAAAGGAAAGATACAGTATTGGTAATATTTGCAAAACTGCTTTATGTGCCTACTCTATTGAATCAAGATATGTACCATACATTACACAACCAGCCCGTGAAGGTTCAGTTTATTACGTTGTGTCTTTCAAGACAAAATTACTGAAAATTTATTCAGATTGTTTGTTTTCATTTTGTTAATTTAGGAAAGCTAACTTCTTTTCTCAATTTAAACTGGAAATTATTTCACCTTGAAAGTGAAAGTTCTCACTTCGAAATTATTTTAGGTTTAGGCAAAACTTGTAGCTTTGCGTGGTGAAAAGGATAAGTAAGACTAATTGCGGTGACACCATGTATTAAGTTTCACATAATAATTCAACTTTGTTTCTTAATTTTTTGTACACATTGCCTTTAATGCGTTGTATGCACAAAAAAGTCGAGTCAATGTCAGTTCATTATCGTTCAAGGTGATTTGGTAACTGGTATCGCAGTCAGTACAGTTAGTTAACATTTCTATAGGTTCACGAAGACGTTAATAATTTTGATATCGATCGGCTGAGGTATTTTACTGTACCAGGGCTTGGGAAGAGGGACTATGTCGCTGACGCAGTTTCGCGTCAGTTTGCTTATCCCGTTGGTTGCATTTTTCTTGGAAAAAAACCTTGGTATCATTTCAGTGTAGCTTTCATACATTTAATCACTGAGAACTAAGCATTAATTTGCGCTAAAAAGGGAACAGCAAGGTGAATTACTTTGCAAACATTTCAGTATTTACCGTCCATCATTTTATCTCCACTGATTGGTAGACTATATACTTCAAATATATTAGTGACGTCACATTACTAGTAAGCTATGTGGGCGTCCACGCACTCTGCACACTATTTGATGTGTTCCATAAGGCCAAAAAATCCTCCGCTTTCTAGTCATCGGTCGTCTTCAAAATCGGTGCGGTGACGCGCTTTCTATTTATCTTTTTTCGGTGTTTGAGTTTGTCTTCTCTATAATCATAAACATTTTTGTGATTCAATAATTCTAATACTTAGAAACTATTAAACACGTTTTCCAATAACATTACGCATCTCCACGTAATCTCAAATGCAGTTTCCATATTCTTCGGGTATCTCCCCGGTATCTTGTACACACCCGTTGGAGCTACCACGAGCGAAGTGGGCGTGGTTCTATAATCAGCGTGGTTCTATAATGCCAAACGATTGCCATGGATACCGCTCTCAAACACGCAGTCACAAAGCCCGCACAATATTTGCCTATTTGACGTTGAGTACGGTGGCATCATAGTTTCTCGGGTGTTTGATGGACTGACGTGTTTTTGCTATCAAGTCACAAAGACACATTGCCTGAAAGTATGCATATTTTGCGTTACATTTTAGCCCTGATTCGGCCATTTAGTTTGGTATTGATGTCCTATATCCTGCCTCTAAGGGGAGAAATGTGTTCTTCAATGGTCTCTGCCGCTGAAGGAGAAGATCTTGCATCACTCCAGGCCAAGGCAATCTCGGCTTTTCGATCGGCGTGCCGCAAACCGACCAAGCCCGAGCCAACAATTTGTGAGTATTTTACTGTGTTATTCAATTATAGTGAAGGGCTACAATTTTTTTAAAGATGTCACAATGAAAAGTCATTACATGTGTATGTGTTGGCTTGCTGGAACATTCTTTTGACTTCACTCCTCCAATTTTTATTTTTTCTTCACATAGTAGTCACCTATTAGATTTCCTATTTAATTTGTTGTCGTCGTCGTCGTCGTTGTTGTTGTTGTCGTTGTTGTTCATTTCCCTTACTATTCTTTAAACCTGCCATAAGCCTGACGAGTCATGCTATTTTTTTTCTAAAATAAATAAAAAAGGTTGTTTAAGAACTCTTATATTGCCGGCAGTAGTATGTCAGATGGGGGTTCTAGGACAAGTACCCTTTTTGTGGGCGTGGTTGATGATATTTGTATAAAAAAAAGGAGGGCGTGGTTGATGACGTCATCATTTTTTGATGACGTCATGAGATGGTTGGCGCTTGCGCGGCGGAGCGTATAGGTATAGGTGCTAAAAAGATGTAGAAATTGAGCTTACTAAAAAAGATATTGGTTTTCGTCGCTAAAAAATTGAAATAACGATTCGATATTATCTAGCTTAATAGTAAAGATAGTATGGAAGAAAGAAGAAGATATTTATCGAAATGGACATAATAATAATAATAATAATGTATAGATTTATATAGCGCACGTATCCACCAACTAAGTGGCGCTCAAGGCGCATTATATTATTATCCCTGCTCATAAGGCTCATAAGGCTCATAAATCATTCCTGAAACCATCTCAGCTCCCTGGGGAGTATACAGCTCAATTGCTGCCATTTCTAGCGCATATAGAGCAAACCATCTCTGCCTTCACAGGTACCCATTTAACCCCTGGGTGGAGAGAAGCAATTATGGTTAAGTGTCTTGCTCAAGGACACAGGTGTCACGGCCGGGGCTCGAACCCACACTCTGCTGCTGGCAACACCAGAACTTGAGTTCAGTGCGCTAGACCGCACGACAATCCACTTTACGTGCATTATACAACACACATTGGCGGAATTGAAAGAGTTTGCGCGAGAACACAGACCATTAATTCTTGTGCAAAACCAAAAGGGTAAAGTTGATAAACGTTCTTATTACGAAGCGGTAAAAAAATATATAAAACGGCATAAACCAAGGCCATTGGATAAATTAAATTTAGCCGAACTGAGAGAGCGTATAGCGTCTGAAAATATTGAGCTACCTCAACGCGGCATCGGGAAAAGAGGGCAGTTGTTAAAAAAAGACTACATCGCCGCCATTAAAAGGTTTCACGGTCAAGAAGAAGAGTTGAGATTTGACGAACCGCCGATTGACGGCGGAAGATATTTACGTCAACGAAGAATGGCTGTTCCGCTCAATCACAGCAAAGAAGAAGATTTTTAATCATTTTTTGGGAAGCGGCAAAACCAAAGATCAGAGCCAAGTTTGTCTTAGACTTGCAAGAATTTACGTCATTTAAGTTTATGATATATATATACGTATTAATTTACGTAAAGAAAAACTAGACGGTACGATCGATTATGCCGAGCCAATTTTTCATAATAATAGGCAAATTGTTTTATTGAATTTGAACAACACTGAAAATGTATTCAATACCGTTTTTTCACAAATTCAAGAGTCTTTAGAAAAATGGACGCAAAAGGGTTCAGGATGGGAGATTGATCGTATTGTAGATATGAGTATTACTATCGCGAGATATCAACCTTTGAGAGGCGGTTCTTATATCGAGCTATGCGACTACATATAAAATAAAAAAGCGTGCATCAACGTAAAAAACAAAGACGACGATTGTTTACGATGGGCGCTGCGTAGCGCTCTTTTACCCGTGAAAATTCATCCGGAAAGAACGTCTAATTATCCGGCGGAAGATGGTTTAAATTTTGATAATATTGACGCTCCAACTCCGATTAATCAAATTAAGCAAGTAGAAAAACAAAATTGTATCGCGATAAACGTTTCTGGTTACGAATCAAAATCAATACTAGTTTACAAACTCAGCGAGCAACCCGCGGATATAGATCGTATTAATTTATTATTAATTCATAAAGAAGAAGGAACTAAATTTCACTACGTTTGGATTAAAGATGTAAATAAATTACTTTACGGCCAAACGAAACATCACGAACGTAAACATTTTTGTTTGAGATGTTTACAGAGTTACTCGACAGAAGCGTATCTTGAAAATCACGTAAAAATGTGTACGGGAATTAACGACAGACCGACAAAGATCGTGATGCCGGAAAAGGGTAAAAACGATACGCTAAAATTTATAAATTTTCATAAAAAGATGAAAGTTCCTTTCGTTATATACGCAGACTTTGAAAGTATAATTAAAAAGATTGACGATGCGAATACGACAGTAGTAAGGAGAGGAGCTGCAGACACCCCGCTTGGTGGAGGCAATTGAGGTGGAGGCCGGTGGTGCAAATGTGGAATTGAGGTGGAGGCCGGTGGTGCAAATGTGGAATTGAGGGTGGGGGGCCGGTGGGGCAAATGTGGAATTGAGGGTGGGGGCCGGTGGGGAAATGTGGGGTAAATTGAGGGTGGGAGCCGATGGGGAAATGTGGGGTAAATGGAGGGTGGGGTTTTTGTGGAGTTTGTTTTTTCATATTGGGACACGTTGAACCCGTTAGTGTGTTCCTTTTCAGTAACATGATTCAGCGGTTTATAATATAATACAATGAGATTTGTAATAAATATCTTTAAAACAAAACGAGCGAACGAACGAGCAAACACGCAATAAAAAACATGTACATATATAATTTATTTTTACTATTAAATTGAGCAGAAATAAGTTGTTAGGTAAACAAAAGGACTAGAAATCTTAATGGATAGAATTAATCGTAATCTTAATGGATAGAATTAATCGTAATCTTAATGGATAGAATTACTCGTAACCTTAATGGATAGAATTAATCGTAATCTTAATGGAAAGAAATAATCATAAGTTGTTAGGTAAACAAAATGACTACGAGAAATCTTAATGGAAAGAAATAATCATAAGTTGTTAGGTAAAAAAAAGGACTCAAATTCAGCCAGCATGTCCAAATTTGGATAAACCATTCACTGCGTAGACTACCCCTCAATATTTAAGGCGATAGCATTTTCAAGAAATTGGTCATAATTCTCTGGGACAGTCGAACAAACACGATGGAGGAATTTCTTGAATTAGAATTCATGATTCAATCGGCCAAAACCAGACGGAGAAGCGCAGCCGATGTATTCTTTACACTTCTTGGGCAAAACCATGTACCGTTAAACGTCCTAGAATATTTCAGGCAGCAATGTAACAAGGCGCACCTAGACTTCGAACACCTCATGGGAGACGGGAGCAAGGAAGAATGTCTTCCTTCGTGCAAGGCTATGCGGGTGGCCCAGAGAGCTAATAACCCGGAGTACTGGGTTTATCTGGGGGATCTATCACGAGGCACACCAACACGGAAGCTAGAGGCACCTAGTGAACAACAAATTGAGCAATACTACGTTCAAGGCTCCCCCAATATCAAGAAGTATTCAAGATTCTGGGGATGTACATGTAGGAGAAAGTAAAACAACCGGCTCTTTTCAGAGCCAACACATATTCCAAAAAGAGATAATTAGCAAGTCTGTTATGCATATTAACTGTTCGATTTAATCATTAAAATAAATTATATTCGTGTATGTCTGTGTTTTAACGCTAGCTTTGTATCGACAAGTGTGATGCATAATGCCGCTGACGCTATACCGGGCCTACTAATAACACGTTCATTTTTAATTGTATACTTTCATATTTCATTTTGAAGTGGAAACTATTGCATGGTCGAATTCGTTATTTATGGAAAAATTGCAATAAATTGCATTTATAGCAAACTATTACCGTTTTTATACATTTGTCGAGTAACGGGTCCATGCATATACCCAAGACCTTTTCTATGATGCAATGATGTACTATGAGGGGAAGTCCCTAATTTCTTCAACTTGTCCCAACATGTTGCCCTACTGAAAGGGGGCTATAGGTTAACGCCAGACGTCACATAACAACATGGGCCGTCCAAAATCATCAACAACTCGTCTGACTTGTATAAAGTTTTGAGTATGCTTTGTTTGATCTATAGAAATGCTTGCTTGAGTTAATTTACTCAGAAACATCTTTATAACTATAAAGATATTGTAAAGATCACTTATTCAGTCGAACCATACTAATATGCCTAATTTAATATCCTATAATCCATACCAAACGTGTTGTGTAAACCCAATTAACGACATTTTGATGATGGAATATAGAATGCACAGGACTTTTTACACAGCCATTCCCAAACAATTGACTCTGTTTAAACGCTTTTGTTTATAACTAAGGGCAATATAATAATAACAGGGTCTTCGTTTCACATTTCTAATTACAGGTAGACAGGAAATGGGAAATTACATTACTAGGCACTGATTACTTTCAGACTGGTTTTTGTCAAAAGTACGATAGACAAAATATTTGGCGCCAATAAATTTATATTTCGGAGTGAAGTATGCCTTTCTGGTATTGAATTTGGCCGGATCACTAAATAAATACAACGTAATAAAACACACACGAACGACTGTTATTTTAAAAAGGTCCTTCATGAAATAAAAACCTAATGTATGTATGGTTAAATGGGCCTTCATAGAAAAAATAACAATAAAATATCTACATAAAGTCATATACATAACTATGATAATAATAACAATTTTGATGTCTGCTCTTGCTACAACCTGACAAATATAAGGTATACTCTTACTACAACTTGACAATTATAGTGTCTACAAATTCCCCTGCATTTTAGCGGTGGTTATATCACGGGTCGTAGGTCTACCACTGAACAATGTCCTTGGTAGAGGCGCGAGCATTAAGTATGACAATTATAATGTCTACACTTACTACAACTTGACAAATATAATGTTTACTCTTACTACAACTCGACAAATATAATGAGCAGCAAAATGAGCAAATGAGCAGCAAAATGAGCGAATGAGCAGCAAAATAAGCAGCGAAATGAGCAAATGAGCAGCAAAATGAGCAAATGAGCAGCAAAATGAGCAGCGAAATGAGCAAATTCGTCTTCATCCTGCGTAGATTTAGTTTCACAAGTTTCTATTTCCGAATCTTCAAATCTACGCTTTTTAAAATCGGGTTCAGAATTATCGACGTCAGAATTGTCAGATTGGATAGTTTTAATTTCAGAATCATCGTCAACTTCATCCATTTTAGATTTCTCTTCATTATGTACATGTTCTGCATGCCTCCGTAGGTTATATCGCCGTCCAAAGCTTTTGCCGCACTGGTGACAAGCATGGGGTTTGACAGCAGAAATAACATATGAATGATTTAACATGTGTAGACATTATAATTGTCATAGTTAATACGCGCTCCTCTACCAAGGACATTGTCCAGCGGTACGACCCGTGATATAACCACCGCTAAAATGCAGGGGAATTTGTAGACACTATAATTGTCAAGTTGTAGTAAGAGTATACCTTATATTTGTCAGGTTGTAGCAAAAGCAGACATCAAAATTGTTATTATTATCATAGTTATGTATATGACTTTATGTAGATATTTTATTGTTATTTTTTCTATGAAGGCCCATTTAACCGTACATACATTAGGTTTTTATTTCATGAAGGACCTTTTTAAAATAACAGTCGTTCGTGTGTGTTTTATTACGTTGTATTTATTTAGTGATCCGGCCAAATTCAATACCAGAAAGGCATACTTCACTCCGAAATATAAATTTATTGGCGCCAAATATTTTTCTATCGTACTTTTGACAAAAACCAGTCTGAAAGTAATCAGTGCCTAGTAATGTAATTTCCCATTTCCCGTCTACCTGTAATTAGAAATGTGAAAAGAAGACCCTGTTATTATTATATTGCCCTTAGTTATAAACAAAAGCGTTTAAACAGAGTCAATTGTTTGGGAATGGCTATGTAAAAAGTCCTGTGCATTCTATATTCCATCATCAAAATGTCTTTAATTGGGTTTACACAACACGTTTGGTATGGATTATAGGATATTAAATTAGGCATATTAGTATGGTTCGACTGAATAAGTGATCTTTACAATATCTTTATAGTTATAAAGATGTTTCTGAGTAAATTAACTCAAGCAAGCATTTCTATAGATCAAACAAAGCATACTCAAAACTTTATACAAGTCAGACGAGTTGTTGATGATTTTGGACGGCCCATGTTGTTATGTGACGTCTGGCGTTAACCTATAGCCCCCTTTCAGTAGGGCAACATGTTGGGACAAGTTGAAGAAATTAGGGACTTCCCCTCATAGTACATCATTGCATCATAGAAAAGGTCTTGGGTATATGCATGGACCCGTTACTCGACAAATGTATAAAAACGGTAATAGTTTGCTATAAATGCAATTTATTGCAATTTTTCCATAAATAACGAATTCGACCATGCAATAGTTTCCACTTCAAAATGAAATATGAAAGTTTACAATTAAAAATGAACGTGTTATTAGTAGGCCCGGTATAGCGTCAGCGGCATTATGCATCACATTTGTCGATACAAAGCTAGCGTTAAAACACAGACATACACGAATATAATTTATTTTAATGATTAAATCGAACAGTTAATATGCATAACAGACTTGCTAATTATCTCTTTTTGGAATATGTGTTGGCTCTGAAAAGAGCCGGTTGTTTTACTTTCTCCTACATGTATGTCAGGGTCTACGAGGTGTAGTCCTGGGGTTGGTGTGTGATAAAATGACACCGGGGTGAAGAATTACTCCTTCGATCGGACGGGAACACTCCAAAAAATGATGAAACCTCAAGATGATCAGTTGATTATTTTATTTGACAATAAAATAAAACCCCATAAAAATCCCCTACAATAAAAGTACAGAGAGACAACAATACATAAGTACAATAAACTGAATAATATATATCACTTCTCTTGTTGTAGAAATATAACAAACATAAATACTTTTTCTGGACTTACCAGACACCACTGGGAATAAGGCAATGAGAGTCCACCCTTGCTCTATACTACTAGTACTAGTACTACGGTAGCTGTAACAAATACAGACATAATTATATACATTGTACAGTACGGCGAATCACATACCAGTAAAAGTAGCCTACATGTATGTTGGTTTTTATACCAATAAAATAATGGATTTACACCATGGTATGTAAAACAAAAGTTAACTCACCAGATTCCACAAACTATGCATAAACAATTAATTCACTTTTTCCCACCAACTGTTAACATCATCCCAACAGAAAACAGCGGCTTCAAGATCGAGTACTTAATCGCTCTTCTCATAGGTTTATCTGTGCAGAACTACTTCAATGGCTACCATTCAATGCACCACACATTGGTTTTACGTAGGACAACACTGCAACGCCACAGCCCTACAAATGGATATTATTACGCGCCCAATGAAAACATCTGTGCACAATCCAGCGAGTTAGAATACTCGATGATAACATAATTAAAAATAATATAAATAATAATGAATCTCCTGTCACTATTGCTATTAAAAGTTAAATGAAAAATCACTAAACTATATCTGAGTTGCACTACATTAATACAGTATGGATACAAAGTAAAACTGCGCAAGGTGGTTCTCTGCATTAAAGGGGCTATGCACCTATTAAAGGTTAAATTGCCAGATCCCGACACCTTCCCTGTTTTAAAACCACGCGACCCGAGTGGTCTTACGTGAAAATAATTGCTACATAGTCTGACTTACGGAATGATTTACGTAATCCAACAATTGTTTTATAATGCACCTTTAAACAACATTATACTTTACAAAAGGTTCATCAAAACAATACAACTACACATATTCATGCGATACACTTACGTAATAGCTGAACTACAATACTCTACAGTGGGAATCACTTGTCTCTATAAAAATAGAGCAACCATATTACCTTTGGTAGTTTGTATAAAACTCTGAATATAGCTTTAAAACTGGATATACATGGTACTTCACATATAACATAGTAGTGAACTTCAAGCAATTGAAATTCCAATGCATGAAAAAAACATACAAAATGCAATTTAATGCAAAATAAAACGAAGGCCCGAATTAAGACTCAACTACGGATTTCACTCTTCGTATAAAACAAGTATCCATCAATCACTAAATCCAAATCGCCAAGTAACTGTATGACAGGAATACCACTGAACTTAACTGAGCTGAAAATCCACGAGCTACACAAATCCAGTTAGGACATAGAAAAATCAGTATATCATAAGTAACAGTCACAGTCTCTTAGGGTAAATAAAGCTTTGGAATTGAGAATTGCATAACATACCTCCAGATAAATGTTTCCATGACAACTGCATGAACGCGAAACTGTCAGACATATGTCTATTAAAATACTTGAAAATATGAGCAACAGTAACTGGCATTTACCAAATTGAAAAAAACGAAATACTGACATCTTTTCACCTAGCAGTACTATGGCAAGGAACCATACGGTAACAGTTAAACTGGAATATGCAAAACTCCATAATCCATAAATATACCAAAATGTAATAGTACTCTTCATGCTCTAAGACTCAACTCAGAAAATCAATGGGACGAAGTAGAAGCCCTAAAACTTCCATTAGCTCAAAACCCATTAAAATATAACTCTAATTATAAAGTACAAAATATGGATATGATAATCCATGCTATGTAAAAGAACATAGTATAGCGGCAGCTTAGATAACACATCAGTTGTGAATGTACATGTAGTTAGAGACCCAACCTAATCACTCTGCACCATTGCACCATAGTGAAGAATAAGCCAACGAAGTTGGTAGGTATATTTTACCATCCCTTCCGCTGACAAATGGCAGCCATCTACCATATGCCGGGGATGGTTGATCCTTCTCTGAGGACAGACACACACACCATTTCTTCCAATAAGCGCCCTATTCAAGGAACGATTGAACCGCCGCACACGATGGTTGAAGTTTTGAAGGCTAACTTGGTTTGGCCGGTTCAGTCTCGATCGCTGAATAACTGACAAAAAGACTATACGCCTTGGCCGAATCCCGCGCTCTTGAAGGGCGTCTAAAAATCTTAAAGTATTAGATACTACTGCACTGGGAGTTGAGTGAGTATTCGATAGGTCGTTAGTACCCATATCAACGCAAAGTAAATGAATTGTTGGTTGCGCCTGTAGTCGCTGAAAGTAATGATCCGGGTTATTGAAAATTCTGTCATATGATAATCCCGGGTGCCCCTCGACATATACATGATAGTCTTGGGCAACGCCCAGTAACTCTGCGACAGGCATGCGACGCCTACGCGCCTCAGCTAAAAATCTTGCAGGGAAAGAATGGCCATATATATAAATTGACTTCTTTTCCGCCATCTGCAAAGCAATATTAAATTACTGCCAAAAGAAACGGTTAAACATACACAAAAATAATGGCAAAATAGAATAAACAAAATGCCAACTGACGCAGGTCATTTAAGGAAATATAACAAAACTCAAAAGTAAACTCTGAGTACTCCAAATTACACGTAGGCCTAGAGGACGTAAAAGACCATGTCCTGTTTAAAGTTATCTTTCTTTACAACAGGCAATCCTAGTCAAATCGACGAAGTATTTTGGAAATACTGGTTATCAACAAAGAAACCACTTTGCCGAACAGGCAATCGCTCAATTGACAGCGATATCCGTATAAAATGATCTGGTACTAAGTTATGGCACTGTGCCAACCACCCCTCTTCTTTGCTATTCGCTTCGATCTGCGGAGGGAAGGTAGTCCTAGAGGACTGTCGTCTGAGCCTGGGGAAGTTCTAGTTGGTCCAATTAGCGCCTTAGCGTCCTTGGCCGGCGGTGATGTCTTCTTTGCCTCCTTCTGTTTGACACCCTGTGGAAGAAAGAGATTTTGTGGGATCAGCACAAGCTCGTCATCATCAGACGAGGAAATAATGTCGGATGTGTCATCCCTATGCGAGGACTCTGTATCGGACGGAGAATCTGCGCCTGGGAGGAGCTCTGGAGGTTCACCCAGTTCACTAAAACTGCATCTAGGATCAAGAATGAGTAGTGTCCGATTCAGCCACCTTTCACTACCTCCAGATACAGGCCTTACCGCATATAAATCCTTATCTATATTACATTTGACGACCACATAGGATTGATGATGAAATATGTCGCTTAATTTGTGCCTCGCAGTAAAAGCACATCTCTTTACCAATACTCGACTACCCACAGCGAACGGTTCACCCCTACACCTCCTGTCATGCCGTTCTTTATTGTACCTAGCAGCTTTCTCAAGGCGATCTCTGACAATTCTGGACATCCGTTCTAACAATTTAGCTTGCTGTTGTACAAAGCCCTCTGAATATTCCTGACTAGCGTTCCCAATCAGATGATCCAAATTCACAGTAGGTTGCCGCCCAAATAGAAGAGCATAAGGACTAACTCCTGTTACACTATGAGGCGTCGAGTTATATACATATACCAGGTGAGGCAATGCCTCTGGCCATTTTTTCCTATCCCTAGCATCAATGGATTTAATTAGGAGACACAACGTCTTATTGAACCGCTCTGTCTGGGCGTTACCCTGAGGGTGATATGGGCTCGTTCTAGTTTTCTTTATACCATACAGTTGGCATATCTCCTTCACGAGTTTACCCTCAAAGTTCCGTCCTTGATCAGAGTGGATCCGCATAGGTATGCCATAATATGAAAACCAATGGTCCCTTAGTACCCTGGCTACGACCGGTGCGGTTTGATTCCTACATGGAATAGCAGCAGCATATTTTGTAAATGCGTCCGTCATAACAAGGACATCCTCGTACCCACCCCGACCTCGATCTAATTTGAGGAAGTCAATAGCTAAACACTCCATTGGTTTAAAGGACAGAAGATGTCTCATGGGCGGTCTGACGGTGGGAGTTGGAGTCTTTGAAACTGTGCACCTGAAACAACGGCGCACATATTCACGCACACGAGATGACATCCCCGGCCAAAAACAACGTGACCGCAGCAAAGCTAAGGTTCGGTTTGTACCTTGATGTCCCCAGTTATCGTGTGCAGCTTCTAACATGAGCTTCTGCAGCTTAGCAGGTGTCAAAACCTGATATATAGCACCATGGACTTTGTCCTCTATTTGTCTGTATAGCACACCGTTTCGGTCAACAATTCTGGACCATTCTCTAACCCAACCACCAATACCTGAAACCGTATTCATGTCTGCCATTCCAGGCTGCCATTTGGACTCCAAACGCTTCCAAACTTCTTCTAATTGTGAGTCCTCCCGCTGCATAGCTCCTAACTCAGCACGCGAAAACGATGGTAAGACTGATGAAGACAGAGGGGCATCATCAACCTCGGCAAAGGACTCCTCTGGGATGTGTGCCTCTTCGGCAGCCCTCACTTCACGTGGAATTTCAGTACAACTGGTAGTGATTTCAAGTACCTCAGCAACCTCAACAGGACGCCGACTGAGTGCATCTGCGCACTTGTTTGTTCTTCCCGATCGGAACCTTATCTCCATATTGAATGATGATAATTGCGCTACCCAACGCTGTTCTGTTGCTCCTAATTTGGCATTATGAATATGGGCAAGGGGATTATTATCGGTATAGACAATGAACCGGGCACCAAGCAAATAATCCCGAAATTTTTCGGACACCGCCCATTTGAGAGCCAATAGTTCAAGCTTAAAGCTTGACAAGTCAGAATAATTCTTCTCGGCCCCTCGTAGTCCACGACTAGCATACGCGATGGGATGTGGGTCCCCATGATCATCAGCTTGCAGAAGGCAGGCACCGAGCCCCCCTTCAACGAAGCATCTACCTCAAGAATGAAGTCTTTACTGAAATCTGGATAGGCCAAAACAGGAGCCGTACACAGCAGACTTTTCAGCTTACAAAATGCCTCATCAGCATTATCAGACCATGCAAACCCAGAAGACATGTTCCCTGTTTTTTTCTCTGCCTTGGCTGTTAGTGTGTGCAGTGTCCCTGCAATCGAGGCGAACCCTGGAATAAAACGCCTATAGTACGAAGAAAGTCCTAGGAACGACCTCAACTCATCTATACTTTTCGGTATCGGCCAGTCCTTCACCTTCCGTACCTTGTCCGGGTCAACCGACACGCTACTGTCATTCACAACATGCCCAAGGTGTTTCACTTCTCGCTGAAAAAAACGACATTTCTCACCCTTCAACTTCAACCCATGTTTAATAAGTCGTTCGAAAACAATACCTAACCTCTGCACATGCTCTTGGAGAGTACTAGAATATACAAGGATATCGTCAAGGTAGAGTATCAATTTGGACATGTTCATGTCGCCAAAAATCATCTCAACGGTTCTCTGAAATGTGCTAGGGCTGTTGCAAAGTCCCTGTGGCATCCGATCAAAGGAGAAAAGTCCCCAAGGAACACGGAATGCCGTCTTATCTACTGAGTCAGGATGCATGATCAACTGAAAATATCCATGGGCCATGTCCAATGAGGAAAAGAACCGTGATCCCCCTAATGCCTCTAAGGTTTCCTCGATTCGAGGTAGTGGGAATGCATCCTTTTGTGTAAGTGCATTAAGCTTTCTATAATCAATGCATAGCCTAATAGAACCATCTTTTTTCCGTACAAGGACAGTGGGGCTAGCATATGGACTACTAGATCTGTGAATTATCCCCTTCTCCAATAATCCTTGCAACAACGTTTGTACTTCAGACATACAATGCGGTGGGATTCGTCTATATGGCAATCGAACTGGTTGGTCACTTGTTAAATGAATTTCATGGGGAATCAATGTACACTTTCCAAGGTCCAGTGGTCCCATGGAAAAAACTGACTCGTACTTTTTGATCAATTCAGCTACCAAGACAGCGTCCTCCGGGTCAAGCTCCTTTAGGTCTATCCCAGGAGGAAGTGTGTACTCAACCCCATCAGGAAAGACAAACAATTCCCGCGGTTTACTGCTTGTACCATTACAAGTCGGTACTGTACCTGTGTCCTCATCTACTGTGTCACCTTCGTTATTAACAACGAAACCAACTGACACATGTAACCCATCCTGTGAGTCACATGGTTGGAGGTAAACTTCCTCCACTTCCGTAGCTGTAATAGCAGTTGCAATACTATAAGACTTTGGGATCACAACAGGGAATTCCCAAAATTACACACTAAAATGTGGAATGATGAATCCTGAACTATCTGTACCCCTTCTAATACCTGAATATTTTTGTCCAAACAAGTTTCCTCATTAGAAGTACATGACTTCATTAAGTGGTTCCGAATTAAGGCACATTTGTCATGCTGCCAGGGTTCATTTGAAGCACAGGACGCACTAACATATCTAGCCGAAAAAGGAGGAATGGTCTCTTCCTGGACCAAACAAACATCACCAACAACCCCAAGTGTTGGTGTACTCGGCCTACGTAAACACTCATCCTGCTTATCCTGAAACTTAAACCACTGTAGAGCAACATTCCACTCATCTCTACATGGCCCTACTGGTACCACACCCAAAGAGGCAATAACTCGCAAAACGTTACATCCAAGGAGTATAGGATACTGTGTTCGCCTCCCAGAGGATGTCTCTGAAGACGAATCTGACCGCACCAAAAAACTGGCTTTCACGGTAAACCCAAAGATTTCAATTGGAATCTCTAAATATCCTGCTACAGGTATATCCAAATCATTAGCACCAACTAGCCTAATGAATGTTCCCACTGTCCCCAAACTGTCTACCTTGTCGGCCAAGTGTTCTTGATAGAATTCACAGCTTATCAAAGAGGTTTCCGCACCAGTATCCAAAATACAATTGATGTTCACTCCTCCAATTACAATGTCGGCAGTGGGACTTTGTGCAATTAACTTATCTCGCAATTGCTTTTCTCTAACAGTAAGGTCAACACTTACAGACTCCGTCCCCTGTCTAACTGCTGTACAATCCTCATCTAACTCAACTAACTTTGCAGATTTTTGTTCAGGCACAGTGTTTCCCTCCACCATTGTGCCTACTGTGGCAGAGGGGACGCGTTTTCCTGGGCATTTACTTTTGTCCCAGTCTGCTTGGGGCGACCATGCTTCTGCCAACAATTCTTCTCAGTGTGGCCCATTTTCTTACAGAAGTCACAGGTGATTCCTGACCTACTGCCCCTTGTGGCTATTGCCTTGTCTAGCTTATCCGTCAACACTTTTGTTAACTCTGCCAAATGACCACTAGTCGTTGTTTGTTCTTTAGACAATGCATCTAACTTTTCTACCATCAACTTATTTGTAGTCAACAAATCAGACAAAACATCCGTCACATTAGCAGATACAGCCCGCTCACGATGTATCTCGGGTTCATCGTCACAAGCCATTGCCCTTCTACATTTATTTTTATGTGAGGACTTTCCCTCTCCATCTGGAAACAATTCCAGTACATGTTCCCTGAATTTATAGAAAGACAACTCAGGTTTTTCAATATGCATTCTGCGCAATTCTCTGCGCACTGCTGGGTCCAGGGAACCTTGCATGAGTCGTTCTTTAAGTGCTTTGTCTCGCATTACTCTGAGCGCTGCTCTTTCTGGCGCATCGGCAGTTTTTTCCATACTGTCATGGATCAGCATAATAGCTCGACTGAACTCGGCCAATGTCTCACCTTCACGTTGTGAACGCGCATGAAACTCACTAGTTAACGCTGCAACATTTGCAGGCGGGCCAAACATACGGCCAAGCAGGGCGATTAATTTTGGTAGTGTGTCAATCTCATCAGGAGGACAACATGAAACTTCATCTTTAGCTACTCCACCTAAGTGATCAATGGCTGTACCAACCTGTTCCTGCTCTGACAATTCAAGCTGCCTACAATAAAAATCAAGCTCTTCTAGCCATTCATTAAGTGTGCAATCGCCCGACCTCACCGGTGTTCCTTTAAATTTGGAAAGTTTGAGCTTTGGGGTTCGTGCGAATTTCAATCCCTGAAAGGTAGATAGTGTTTCTGCTAAAGTCTCAGTCGACTTAGCAATGACCTCTGCAAGAGCTTCAGGCACGGCCATGATACAACCCAAGCAGAACAACTAGCAGAGTGATATAGGTGGGTCAACTAGCGGTTAAAGATTACAGGAACAATAGAAGTTTTACAAAATTATAATCTTACTACGTCCTTCAAAATTGGGAGACTTATAAAATACCAAGGCACTAGCATACCATCATCAACAACATTCCATGCACAAAATTACACGGAAACGACGTGAGCAAAAAGTCACAATCAAATTAAATAATACACGCTACGAAGTGGTAGAATCGAAACGTTCATTTGACCATGTTACATGTTAAAAAATACAGAGCAAGGTAATACCATGACACGATATAAAAATAAATCTGATGTGCCAACATTCATTGCATTTCCCCAAAAATATAAGAATTTAAAACTTGTTGTGGTGCTGGGGTTTCTATGAAATCAAAAATAATTTAAATCAACAGCGAAGATTCCCAATCCTGTCTACGACGCCAAAATCTGTCAGGGTCTACGAGGTGTAGTCCTGGGGTTGGTGTGTGGTAAAATGACACCGGGGTGAAGAATTACTCCTTCGATCGGACGGGAACACTCCAAAAAATGATGAAACCTCAAGATGATCAGTTGATTATTTTATTTGACAATAAAATAAAACCCCATAAAAATCCCCTACAATAAAAGTACAGAGAGACAACAATACATAAGTACAATAAACTGAATAATATATATCACTTCTCTTGTTGTAGAAATATAACAAACATAAATACTTTTTCTGGACTTACCAGACACCACTGGGAATAAGGCAATGAGAGTCCACCCTTGCTCTATACTACTAGTACTAGTACTACGGTAGCTGTAACAAATACAGACATATACATTGTACAGTACGGCGAATCACATACCAGTAAAAGTAGCCTACATGTATGTTGGTTTTTATACCAATAAAATAATGGATTTACACCATGGTATGTAAAACAAAAGTTAACTCACCAGATTCCACAAACTATGCATAAACAATTAATTCACTTTTTCCCACCAACTGTTAACATCATCCCAACAGAAAACAGCGGCTTCAAGATCGAGTACTTAATCGCTCTTCTCATAGGTTTATCTGTGCAGAACTACTTCAATGGCTACCGTTCAATGCACCACACATTGGTTTTACGTAGGACAACACTGCAACGCCACAGCCCTACAAATGGATATTATTACGCGCCCAATGAAAACATCTGTGCACAATCCAGCGAGTTAGAATACTCGATGATAACATAATTAAAAATAATATAAATAATAATGAATCTCCTGTCACTATTGCTATTAAAAGTTAAATGAAAAATCACTAAACTATATCTGAGTTGCACTACATTAATACAGTATGGATACAAAGTAAAACTGCGCAAGGTGGTTCTCTGCATTAAAGGGGCTATGCACCTATTAAAGGTTAAATTGCCAGATCCCGACATGTACATCCCCAGAATCTTGAATACTTCTTGATATTGGGGGGAGCCTTGAACGTAGTATTGCTCAATTTGTTGTTCACTAGGTGCCTCTAGCTTCCGTGTTGGTGTGCCTCGTGATAGATCCCCCAGATAAACCCAGTACTCCGGGTTATTAGCTCTCTGGGCCACCCGCATAGCCTTGCACGAAGGAAGACATTCTTCCTTGCTCCCGTCTCCCATGAGGTGTTCGAAGTCTAGGTGCGCCTTGTTACATTGCTGCCTGAAATATTCTAGGACGTTTAACGGTACATGGTTTTGCCCAAGAAGTGTAAAGAATACATCGGCTGCGCTTCTCCGTCTGGTTTTGGCCGATTGAATCATGAATTCTAATTCAAGAAATTCCTCCATCGTGTTTGTTCGACTGTCCCAGAGAATTATGACCAATTTCTTGAAAATGCTATTGCCTTAAATATTGAGGGGTAGTCTACGCAGTGAATGGTTTATCCAAATTTGGACATGCTGGCTGAATTTGAGTTCTTTTTTTTTACCTAACAACTTATGATTATTTCTTTCCATTAAGATTTCTCGTAGTCATTTTGTTTACCTAACAACTTATGATTATTTCTTTCCATTAAGATTACGATTAATTCTATCCATTAAGATTACGAGTAATTCTATCCATTAAGATTACGATTAATTCTATCCATTAAGATTACGATTAATTCTATCCATTAAGATTTCTAGTCCTTTTGTTTACCTAACAACTTATTTCTGTTCAATTTAATAGTAAAAATAAATTATATATGTACATGTTTTTTATTGCGTGTTTGCTCGTTCGTTCGCTCGTTTTGTTTTAAAGATATTTATTACAAATCTCATTGTATTATATTATAAACCGCTGAATCATGTTACTGAAAAGGAACACACTAACGGGTTCAACGTGTCCCAATATGAAAAAACATAAACTCCACAAAAACCCCACCCTCCATTTACCCCACATTTCCCCACCGGCTCCCAACCTCAATTTAGCCCACATTTCCCCACCGGCCCCCACCCTCAATTCCACATTTGCCCCACCGGCCCCCCACCCTCAATTCCACATTTGCACCACCGGCCTCCACCTCAATTCCACATTTGCACCACCGGCCTCCACCTCAATTGCCTCCACCAAACGGGGTGTCTGCAGCTCCTCTCCTTACTACTTACGACAAATACTTTAAAAAAAATGCAAGAACACGTCGTTTGCGGTTATTCGTACGTCATCGTTCGGTGCGACGGTGAAACTTGCTCTCCCGTTGTATACCGAGGAGAAGATGCCGCGAAGCATTTTTTAAGCGAATTACAAAAAGACGTAAAAAACATCAACGAGATATTTAAAAATCCTAAAAAAATGTACATGACTGAAGAAGATTTCAACTCTGCTAAAAAGTGTTGGATATGTGAAAATGGATTTTTTGGAGGTGATGACAAGTTTAGAAAAGTACGCGATCATTGTCACGTCACTGGTAAATATAGAGGCGCTGCACACAATATTGTTGTAATTTAAAACTGAGTTTAAAGCCTAATAAAACTTTTATTCCGGTCGTATTTCATAATTTGCGAGGATACGACTCTCATCTCATTATGCAGGCCGCGAGTCAAACCCGAGGAAATCTAACGTGTATTCCAAACAATATAGAAAAGTATATTTCTTTTTCAATAGCACAACTACGATTTATCGACAGCGCTCAATTTTTAATAGCTTCGTTGGAACAACTCGTAAAATCCAACGATTTTTTTCCAATTACTAAAAAGTTTGAATCCGATTTAGAAAAATTTAATCTGTTAAAACAAAAGGGTATTTATCCTTACGAATACATGGATAGTTTTGAACGTTTTGACGAAAAAGAACTTCCTTCACAAGAAAATTTTTACAGTAGTTTAAATAAAGACATATATTATTAAAGAAGAATATGAGCACGCAAAAAAGGTTTGGACTAAATTTGATTGTAAAACTCTAGGTGATTATCACGATTTGTACGTGCGTACGGATACTTGCTTATTGGCGGACGTGTTTGAAAATTTTCGTACCACTTGCGTACGAGAATACGGTTTGGATCCGGCTAATTATTACACGAGTCCAGGATTGAGTTGGGATGCTTTGCTTAAACATTCGAAAGTTTGTCTAGAATTGTTTACGGATGTCGACATGCATTTATTTATAGAAAAAGGTACTAGAGGAGGAACGTGTATGGTAAGTAAACGATACGCAAAAGCAAACAACCGCCATTTACCCGATTACGATAAAACAAAACCTTGTAGTTTTATACAATATTTAGACGCGAATAATTTGTATGGCTATGCGATGAGTCAACCTTTGCCAACGGGTAATTTTAAATGGTTGACTAAAAAACCAATTGACACACTCTTGGAAAAAGGATTAATACGTGGAAAAGGATGCATTTTAGAAGTTGATTTAGAATACCCTAAAGAATTACACGATTCTCACAATGCATATCCACTCGCGCCAGAGTCGTTGAGGGTACCGAAAGAATGGATGAGTGACTATCAGCTCGAGCTATTAAACAACAAACCCGCTCCAAACGTTCAAAAATTAGTTCCAAATTTATACGATAAATCAAACTACGTGCTTCATTATCGTAATTTACGATTGTATTTACAACTCGGTATGAAACTGACTAAAATTCATCGCGTTTTAGAATTTGATGAATCGCCTTGGATGAAATCGTATATTGATTTAAACACCCAACTCAGAAAAGACGCAACGTCAGATTTTGAAAAAGATTTGTACAAACTGATGAATAATTCAGTTTTTGGAAAAACGATGGAAAATGTACGAAATCGCGTCAACGTGAATTTGAAGCGGGTTAAACGATAAAAAAGCAGAAAATCAAATTCGTACATTAATTGCGAAACCAAATTTTGCCGAGGTTAGGATTTTTGATAACGATTTAGCAGCGATTCACATGCATAAAATAAAACTTGCACTTAACCGTCCAGTCTACGTAGGAATGAGCATACTGGATTTATCTAAACATTTAATGTACGATTTTTATTACAATTATTTAAAAAAGAAATACGGCAACGAGTGTAATTTACTTTACACGGATACGGATAGCTTGTTACTCGAGATTCAAACGGAAGATGTTTATAAAGATATGGAAAAAGACAAAGATTTGTACGATTTTAGTAATTATTATAATAAAGATTTAGAAAAACAACATTTTTTATATTCTGAAAAAAATAAAAAAGTGATCGGTAAAATGAAAGACGAGACTGCAGGAACTCTAGTCTCCGAAATTGTCGGTTTAAGACCAAAAATGTATTCGATACTTTTATCGAATGAAATGGAAATAAAAAAAACCTACCGGCTTAAGACCTAGTGTTTTTTTCGAAAGAAATAAGAAAAGCTAAGGGCGTTAAAAAACAAGTTTTAGAACAGGAAATTAAACACGAGCGATATAAACAAGTTGTATGTGATTTTAAAACATTACATCACCCTATGAATTTTATTAGAAATGAAAAACATAGATTATATACAACGCGAGTAAATAAAATATCACTATCTCCTTTAGACACAAAGAGATATATTTTAGAGGATGGAATACATACTTGTTCTTACGGTCATTATAGCATAGCTGCTAAGATTCCATCAATAACTTAAAGAATTATAATTGTTTAATCGGTGGATTTTCTGTATCTGTCGGTACAATTTGTAATTCTTCTCTTACAAAACTACGATCGGGGCCTGCATCTAAATAATACAAGATGGGTTGATTCGCAGCTTTCATCGTTTTAGCTAATCTATAAATGTTTATACTCCATATAGGATCGGTTGCACGACGTCTCGTATCTTTTTCAGCTTCACCGGGTGCGTATAAATACCGAACCAAACTGCTAGTTGGGATTCTTTTTTCTTTCTTTTTAGCAATAGCCGGTGCGGCTGGATTTTGCTCGACGACGGGCAATTTAATCGCATCTTTAGGTTTTAAATTGATGAGTCTGGTCGTTTCATTGTTTAATGCTTTTACGACCGACGGTAATCTTTTAACCCATTCTCTATTTCTTGTATCCGTTGCTATTTCTTTAGCGTATTGATGAGAAAATAATCTTTCACCCAAAGTTCTACTGAATCGCTCTACTATACCCTGAGCTCTATGTTGACTCGCTTCGCTTCTTTGGATTTTTACATCGTGTTTACTCATTAATACACCGACGGTCGACATAAATTCTTTTCCAGGATCGACTTTAAAAATTGTTTGCCAAGTGAGCGGCGAACGTTTATAATTTTTTTCAAACGCTAGACTCACTTGAGCGGCAGTTTTATCGGTTAACGGTTCAGCTTCTTTATATCTGCTGGCTTCGTCCGCAACGGTTAACGCGTACTTGTACGTCTTTTTACCTACACTATCGTGCGGAAGAAACAATAAATCTGCTTGATGAACCTCATTTGGTTTTTCCAACATACTATTTGAACTGGTCGGTCTAGGAATGTATTTAGGATATAGGGTAAATAAATTTGCCACAGCGCTTGCTTTTTTATCCACTGCGAAACTAATTTTGTATTTACCTTAGTTTCTTGAGCTAATTTATTAATCGCGTCGAGACCTTTGTAGTATCCTTTCGGACTATAATAGACGTTTTGCAGCTTTTGTTTTATTCGTTTATTCATTTTTTAATATTGTACAATATTTTTTATTCCGGAGAATTATTATTATTAGGCATAACCGACTCTGGTAAAAAAAATTGATTGACTAACCACATTTGCGTCATTGAAGCCGCTGCAACTGTCGTGGTGAGTTTTAACCCGTCTTTTATATCCAATTTTCCTAAATCGGGTGGCTTTATACTTAATACTTTTTTACCGAGCATGCTGTATAAAATGGTAAAAAGTCCTACAACGGCACTGTGATAAGCTGAATTAGCGATTTCTTTTGTATCCATCATATTTTATACTTGTAAATATAATTTTATTTTAAAAAAACTTATTCCATTTCAAAAACAACAGGTTCTCTCGTTGGCGGTGGAGTGGGTATAGGTTTGGGCGCGGGTGGGATGGGTGTTGGTATAGCTTTTGGCGGAGCTGGCTCTTGTTTACGAAAAAAGTAATAAGCAAAACCCCCTCCAACGGCTAAGGCAATAGCGATATAGTAGTAGTAGTTTATTCCGTTGCTTTCTGGTACAGCACTTTGCGACGCAGGCGCCTGCGTCGCATAATGAGTTTTGGTTGCACCTTTTTTTAATTCTTGTTTTTTCTTTTTATTAAGTTCGGCGAGTCTTTTTCCAGCTGCGACTCTGTTTGGTTTGTTTTCTTTTTTATTGATCGGTTTCGTTACCGTCGACACCGTCGACGACGGTGTTTCCACAGCTTGCGTCTGCTCTGGTTGCGCATTCTCCATCGCTTTTATTATCTATACAAGATTCTTCTTTTCGTTTTAAATGTTTTGCCGTAATTAGCGTTGCAGAGAGCGGTGCTATCAACATTCCGTACTTGTAGTATATTTCACACGCTACGGTAGAAAGCATGCTCGAAATGAATGGATCTTTTTCTAAATCTGTAATTAATTTACCTTCGTCGTCAATTTCAAAATGATGACCGTATAAATCAATGCGATTTAAACTAAATCCTAATAATTTGGCATATAGTGTTTAGAATGGCGCTACCTAAAGACTCTGTTATATCACGACCTAATTTAGTTTCGTATTGCGTGTGTAATACATCTCGCTCTTCTGTAGACAAAGCTTCAATGTCGCTGACGGAATACTCTTTACCGAAAAGTTTTTTTGAATCTCCTCCCGCTACAACGGACAAGAGTCGTTTATCTCGTTGCTTTTGCTTTAGCAGCAAGCTGTGACTTTCATCCGTAGATGGTGGGCTTAACACGGATGGATTTTCAGTTAATAGTTTATGAAGGTTTTCCATTTATTATAAGTATTTATAGAATAATCAGTAAAATATTGAGTAACAGAGAGTAACCAATAAGTAATGTTAAATAATACATCAGGAACGGAGAAAAGACGCTTTCGCTTTAGCAACAGCAGCACGTTGTCACTTTCATCATCCGATGGTGGGTGTAACATGAATGACTTTTGTTCCATTTATTATAAGTATTTATAATTTATTTAAGTAACAATTCAGTAACGAATCAGTAATGGAGGGTAACCTACAAGTAACCTGCAAGTAACCTACAAGTAATCTGCAAGTAACCTACAAGTAACCTACAAGTAACCTGCAAGTAACCTGCAAGTAACCTGCAAGTAACCTGCAAGTAGCCTGCAAGTAACCCACAAGTAATGCAAAGTCATTTAGTCTAGAATAGCATAATCGGTAGGTTGATCCGTTTTTAAAATCAATTTCAATGTTTGACTCGTTTTAATTTCTCGCGCACTTGCTCTCTCAACTCTTTCGTCGGTATGACATCATTTTCTCGAAGACAATCTTCAAACGAGTCTCTATCTTTACAATAAAATAAACACACCCATTTGAGTTGCTCTCTAAAATCTGTTAATACGCTATTATATTTTTGTGAAATGACCCAACAGCTGTGATTAGCGTGTCGACCGCTAAAAGCCAAGTATACTAATGCATTCGTCTCATCTTGACAACAAATTTTATATCGCAAATTTTTACTCGCGCTACAATCGTCGATGATAAACAACGTATCGTATCCTTTGAATATGTCGCTATACATTTCTATCGCTTTGTTTAACGTATAATTTTTTAAATCGTCGACGAGCACTCGCTCGTCGTTCCAAATCCATTTTCTATTTTGATACGTGTCGTTGTCGCCGATGGTGGGACATAATATGATGATCATTTCGAAATATTTTAAATATTCTTTTTGTCACAAATTTAAAACAAATTCAGTTTTTCCGCATCCGGTTTGACCGCAAATTAATTCAGCGTGTGGATATTTAGGTAACATTCCCTTTTAATATTAGTCGTTAATACTAATAATCGACAGATTCAAAACGCCCAATTTTTATAACGAGTTGCGCGTCCATAATAATAAAAGTGTACATGTGGGGTGTCGTGGCCGAGCGGTCTAGCTTACCGGATTCAAGTTCTGGTGTTAGCAACATAATGTGGGTTCGAATCACGGCCGTGACACTTGTGTCCTTGAGCAAGACACTTAATCATAATTGCTTCTCTCCACCCAGGGGTTAAATGGGTACCTGTGAAGGCAGAGTTGGTTTGCGCTATATGCGCTAGAAATGGCAGCAATTGAGCTGTATACTCCCCAGGGAGCTGAG
Source organism: Zoroaster sp. YZ-2022 (assembly GCA_029582265.1). NCBI lineage: Eukaryota > Metazoa > Echinodermata > Asteroidea > Forcipulatida > Zoroasteridae > Zoroaster > Zoroaster sp. YZ-2022. The sequence goes on from CM055819.1 coordinate 19,975,382, forward strand.
ATGGTTTCAGGAATGATTTATGAGCCTTATGAGCCTTATGAGCAGGGATAATAATATAATACGCCTTGAGCACCACTTAGTTGGTGGATACGTGCGCTATATAAATCCACACATTATTATTATTATTATTATTATTATTATTATTATTACTACATTATTATTATTATGTATAATTCACCCGCGGCTTCCGCTTCTTTATCTATTTGAATGGTAATTCCTTCGGATAAGTTTTGTACTCGTCTTCCACTTCCGTGTATTTTATTGTCGTCGCTCGTTCTCATATCTAAAAATAAACCGTATCGATTGAGTAAATAATCGGCTTGTTTGACGTTGGATAAATTTAGAGCTTTAACGATTTGAATAGCGTGTTGTTTGCTCGAATGACCGAAATATTTTTGAATTTCTTCCCAATGTTGATACCTTTTCATTCCGTGCGCGTAGAGTTGATTGGGAACTCCTTCGATCGTAATTGAAACTTTATCGATTTTTGGATTATAAAATTTGTTCGTTTCTTTCACATCGGGCTCTTTGAATAAAAACAATATTCCTTTCATACTTTTTGCGGGGTATTTAAATTTATATTCCACGTCGTATCGCGTTTGTTTAACGGGGTCACGCTCTGTCTTAAAACGCGATCAAACAATATCGACAAACGGTTGCTATATTGATTTTTAATCGTTCGAGCGAGTTCCGGTATATGAACGACTTGGTATTCTAAAGAAATCCCACTTATGATATATTTTGCATTATCGTCGGTGCTTTTAATCACGTTTGAAAATTTATTAAACACGAGTTCGTAAGTCAATCGATCTCCGATCCCCGATTGGTAGTAGGGCTGATGATCGGTCAACAATTCAAAATCGAGCGGAATGTAATATCTATTTTTCAATGTATCCGCGATGGCTTTATCTTTTCCTCCGCCACCCGCGGGAACCGCGTCTCTAGCACCTACTCTTAATTTAGTCGCGTTAGCAGTTTCGATTCCTTGATACGCTAGATTTTCGCGTTGATCTTTCGTTAACCATTCGTCTTTATAACAATTGAACACATCCGCATCGTCTAATGAAAATATTTAATTTCCTTCCATTTTAATGATGATATGTTTTACGATGGCTCTACCTATATTATGTACCATCGTTCTCGTATCATCATCCGCAGAATGAAGAACAATCTCGAAAGCTAATCGAACCGTTCCCGGAACGATGACGTCATTTATTCCTAAATTTGGAAAACGAACCGTCAACAATTGATTTTCGGTAATGGTGCTAGGATTGTTTGTAATGACAACTTTTTGACGAAATCCTTTTATACCTCTCGGTTCTCTTAATCTTCTGTATGGATCGAGTACATCTCCGTATGTATTAGTCATATTTTATATTTACCAACTATAAAATATATTTTCTTTTTTTTTAAAGAAAAAGTAAATGGTGAGTGTAGCGATGATGATTGGAGGCGCGGTCGCTAACGCGTTAGCTTTTACCGGATCAATTTTTTTATTTTCTCAAGGTGGTCATGAAGAACAAAAAAGGCACGATTTAGCGCTAGAACAACTTACAAAAGCCAGAGACAAATTTAATATAGAGCGCTCAAAATATCTAGATTTAATAAATGATCATTTATTAAAAGAATCAAATGCAAACAGAACGTTTAATAACATTGACGAAGCGATGAATGAATATTATAACATCACCGGCGAACAATTTGTTTATCAAAAGATTTATACGACGAACCCAAACTTGAGGATTTTTACGTTCCTGACGAAGATCAAAAAACGCGAGAAATCATATTTATTATTTTAGGCATGAGTATAGTAGGCTACGTAAGTTATAAATTATTGAAAAAAGATAAAAAGTAATTGTAAAATGGCGCAAGGAGGTGATGTACCGACGGAAGATTTAGGCCACGATCGTGGTGATGACGAAAATGACTTTGAAGAAGACGACTCTTTTTTTAATGATGAAATAGAAAGAGAAATAGAAAGAAACCTAGACAGAGAAATAGAAAAAGAAAGAGAAAGAGAAATAGAAAAAGAAAGAAATAAAGAAATAGAAAACCATAGTACTTCAAAGCAAAGAAAAAAATTAACTAATATATACGTTGACGATTTTTACAAACAAATCGGACTCCAACCATTAATAAAAGAATACAATAAATTTGAATTAGAAAAAAAAAAATTATTAGTCTTTAAAAAAGGTACAGAAAAACTTGCGTTAAGTAATCAACAAAATAAAAGCAAATTTTTAAGCATAAATACTATCGCGCAAGAATATGGCATTGATTTTGTAAGAAGAGATTTAGTTTTAACCGATTATAGAAATCTATTAAATCCACAAGAAAAAAAGCATTAAATGATAATTTTGATACGGTGGAGGAGGCGCAAAGACAACCTGTACCATTAGAGCCAACAATTATTATTGATAAAACACCTCATCGCAGAGAAGGAGCTCATCGGTTACCATTAAGACTGGATCAATCTGACATAGCACTAAACGAAACGATAGAAGCTAACAGAAATACAATTAGAGTTCTTTCAAAAAGCGCAGATCTAAACGATAGTTATGATCTAAGAACCTTGAGAGGTCTCAGTGGCCTTATGGCAACAACACGAGATGAAAAATTAGAATTACAACATAGATATGAAGAGAACCAACAAAAATTAGCTAATGTTCGCCAAAGAATCGATGAAAATGAGATAGGAGATGAAGATGCGATGAATTCACTTCGTAAAGAAAGGCAAAAACTACTAGACGAGGCCGAAGCAACTACAGCAGCTATAAGAGTTTTAAATAGCGAAATTAAAAGCCTTTACGATGAAAATGAAAAAACGTTGGTTGCAATAAATGGAAGAGAACGCACGTTAGGTGAAAAAATTAAAGGTGTATTTAATAAACGCGGTATCACAATCGTCGGTATATTAACAGCCTTCGGTATAGCCATCGCTTTTATCGTCGAATCCATCGTCAATGCTATAAATTCAGTTTTACCAACACCAACACCCACACCGCCAAAACCAAAACCCACCCCAAAACCATCACCACCTAAACCAACGCTAACACCGCCAGAACCGAGCGGTAGCGGTGTAAAAGAGTGGATACAAAAAACATTTAAAAATCTAGCGAGTGTATTAGCAAAACTATAGGAGAAAAAGGTTTAGCCGCTTTACCGGGTATTATCGGTGCGGCGATAAGTTGGTTATTTAAAACAGCTTCTGGCATCGTTACATGGACGGCGGAACATTTGTGGCTAGCTTTAACGGGGGTTGGTGTTTTAATTTTAACTTGGATGCAAAAATCATATCCATTTTGATTGGTATGAGTATAGTAGGCTACGCGAGTTATAAATTATTAAAAAAAGATAAAAAGTAATTGTAAAATGGCGGACGGAAAGAATCCTTTCATCCAGACGGATCCAGCGTTCAACCACCCCGAAGATGATGAAGATTATGAATTAGCTAATGATGAATATATTGAAGGTGATACCATCAACACCCAGTTGATAGTAGAAGAAGAAACATCTTTTAGTCACATACCTTTATCTCAAACAAATGAACTTCGTAAAATTCACGGCCGTGCAATATGCTCAAAACCGGAAATCTAATGTCTATTAAAAAGCTAAAGAGGGCGCTGTTAGATCAAAGGTCTTTTTGCCTTTGTCTTTTTATGAATATTCATGAGCTCTTTTGTCAATGGAAAAATCCTGTACAATTGCATAAAGCGCTCTATCCCAGCCATTTAGCCTAGTCTATTTTAAAAGAGGGGGGTTTAATGTATATCTTTGAATAATCAAAAATACAAAATAAGAAAGAGATACGCGTACATGTCATTTTGTATTTATGCATTACAATAATGACGTCATCATTTGTATGTTGAACAATATGTTGTTTTATTATGAAAACTACGTCAACTAACACTATTTTCTCTTCAACATCTATATCTGGATCACCCCTTTTACATTATTCAATCGGTCCAAAGGGGTCAACAAATCGGTTGCTAAGTTAAATTCGGGGTTAATCATATGCAGTTTGCAATGGGTCGATCGTACCATGACTTTACAGTTGTCATAAATGGAGTGGGTGTTAAAATACCTCAAAAATCGCAATATTATTGTATAAATGTGGGGGGAAAAGTCATCAATGCCATAGTTATATGACTAAGGGTCAGTATGAAGCCAACAGATTGTCTATTTCACTGAAGATCGGCAAAAATGTGTTTTTTTGTGCTGCAACGATCAACGTGTTTTTGTTAAAATACGTAAGTAAAAGACGAGGCATGAAAATTCTCAGAATGTTCCCGAGTTTTGATTTCCAAATTTAATGAAGAAATCGGTCAACTAACACACAAAAGAGATCACAATAATTGGGAATAATATCTGAAATTTACTAATTTCAAGTGTTTGGAAAGAAAAGAAAGCGGAAATGTCAATTTTAGAGACATTTTGTGTTGTCTATTTGGGCTGTTTGGACTTCCGTGTCGCACACGTTAACATTGTAAACAACACGTATGCGAAGAGTCGCCATTTTGGAGAGTCGCCAACGTCAAACATGTAGTTTCCTCGATGGCATTTTACATCCCCTAGGGCCCTACCACCCATATCAAGCAGAAATATATAAAGAGAAGGCATCCTCAGTACATTGGTTTCGTAAAAATTTTAAAACAAATAATTATATTAAAATTATTAGTGTATAAAAACTATATTTTTTAAAAAAATTTTTTTGGGGGGGGGGAGATCTCGTTGAATCGAAGTTGTAGAATGTACTCAAACTTCAAAGTCAAAATCATGCTCAAATCAACTTCATCATCATGATCACGCATACAGTGTATTCCTACTTTTTGGAAAGAATGCATGATTTCCATACAGCATTGATTAATTTTGTCAAGATCATAATCATATGCATTTTCATGGGTTTTAATTTAAGTTGGGGTAGGGAAGCTCGGTTGGGGGGACAGGAAGGGAGAATAAAAATAAACCTTTCAGAATTTCCTCTGGATTAACACTTGCAATGTAGTTTTATTTTTTGATGTTTCTCACTCAAAAATATCAGGCTTGGGCATAAACATGAGACATACATGTCAGCAGTTAAAACACAACAGTTTGAAAAGGGCAAGTAAATACATGTGATCAATCAAGTTAATTTTAGTTACATGTATTTTTTAATTAACACTAATCATTGACAGATTTTTTCGTTCAATGTCTGACATGAAAGTTGATAAATTCCTGGACCCCAATAAAATAGCAATTCAACATTTAAATAATTTTTTACCGCCAAATCTGCTAATGCATCTTTAAGGGAAGGTACAGCATTGGTTTTTGGACAAGTACATTTATTATAATTCTCTCATTGTCGATGTCAAGAGACATCAAATTATCCTGTGAAAATTTCATCAAAATGGAGCTCATGTTTTTGAGAAAATGGAATATCGTTATATGTATGTTGTTTTTGTTTTATGTGCTTTAATTTTTTTTAGCGTAATCAGACATCATTTTCTCAAAGCAGAAACATTTTTTAGGATGATTGTTCTTGTTACAACTTGAGTGATTTTTAAAATACTTATTTGATAATTTTGAAATTAAGTTGCTCCCAAATGAATGCTGTACCATATCCCAAATATTTACACAAAAAATGCATGCATGGAATATCAACACTTAGGTTAGACTGCCTTTAGTTTTGTCCTTCATATGAGCGTGCTACAGTATACAGATTATGCTGCTTAGCAATTAACTGCTGCCTCTGAGGGATATTTTGAACCGACGAGTACATTCTCTCAAGCCTATTAACATATGGGTGGATGCTTTCCGACGCTTGTTCCGTAAACATTCCTGTTGTCAAGAGCCGTCTCGCTTGTCGTGGAACTTCCACGGTCAACAAATGAAACTTGCGTTTCAGGTTTTCCTGAGGAAAGTTGACTGGAAACCAGCACCCAAAACTGCAGCAACGGAGAACCAGTAATTCAACCTCGTGCTTACATAGAGGGCGATTGGCAGTGTACAAAACATAGCACATCCTATATTTACGAAGAAGGACTGTCATTTTATCCTTAAGACTGTGCGAACTGAAACTGTTCTCATCTATGGTCAACGGTTTAAAAACATTAGCAAATTTCCTTATGTTTGTGGCCTGGAAAACTTTGTGGACATCTGAACCAACGAATGCGCCACTATGGTATGCTGCTCTCTTTAACCTTAATTCTTGAATTACTTTGTCAAACCTTTGCCTAAAAGGCCCCTTAACTTTACATGCTTCTTCTAAAACTTGCTGCTGTATCTTCTCATTTGCATCCATTTCCTTCCTTGTCCTTCTTATTCCATCATCAATTTCCTTTACATTCTTCCGTAGCTCTTGAACTTGTTTTCTGGAATCCTTAGCTAAATTAGTATTACATACAAGTCGATTGTTCACTCTCTCAAAATGCCCTGGGTTACCTTCAGTTATTACCCTAACTCTTTCTTCCTTCTGATGCTTGTCATTCTCATGAAGTCTATTTTCCTCCTCAAGCCTCCTCTTGTCTTCCTCCAGAGCGTCTTTCCTCAAATACAGCTGCCTTACTTCATTACAGAAAATGACCCGAGATTCCTTCACCTCTACATCAAGTTTATCTACTGTACCCTCAATTATATCGATTACTTGTTTACCAAGACCTAGACTGATATGAAGTGGTGTCGTGCTAACATTATCTAAAAACTTCCCCTTCCCACAAATTATTGGACTATTAATACAGTTTAGAAAGTTTAATGCATCTTTGGTTATTTGACCAGCTTCAGCAAAAGTGTACTCTGCAGTTTACACTCTTCTAGAGTTCTGCAGTGGTGCTTGAAGTCCATCATATTGTGTAAGGTGTCTGTACTTGGGGAGGATGTGGAGTGCATGAGGTGCAATTTTTTCCAACAGCTGAAGGGTCGTGGCAATGAAGGCAATAGTGTTTCCCGTTTGGGCCTGTCAATCCTAAAAGTTTTGCAAGCCACTCCCAATCGCCTCCATAGCTCAACCGGCACAAATGGAAAACACTATTGCCTTGTTTGCCAGCAGTCATATCTTCATGAGGACCATCTTCAGAGGTAGATGCATCTCTACTGGTATCTGATGAAACACAAAATAAATGATTAAATTTTAAAGGGATGGTTCAGCATTGCTTTTTGGATGAGTACATTTTTTATAATTCTCAAATTTTTAAGAGACAAAACTCACTTCAGAAAATTTTATCAAAATAGGTGCTCACGTTTTTGAGAAAACGGCGGTTACACGTAATAATTGTATAAATATTATAATGCTTATTTACGTGGCCTTCGAAGGTCACATAAATAAGATCGGATTCAAACAATATTTTCTCAAAGATGACAAAATTTCAGACAGAAGTATTTCTCAGTATTTTTGTTTTATGATTTTCGTCACCAGAATCCGTAAAACAATAAATTAAATGGAGTTGTCTAATGGGCAAAAAGTGTCAGTTAATTTAATAAATTACCATGCTTTTGTGCCTTCACGCAGTGTCTGCACACTATGCTGATGGTCTTGTTGTTGTCATCAAGGGGATGTAGAGGGTTCCAGGACAGGTCTGCATGTTAAAGAACAAGTTATAAATAAAACAATTACATAATTTGGGCATAAAAAATAATGGTTATAAATGCAAAAAATGCAGATTTGCACATCTGTAAAGATTTGATAAGGGGAAGGGATCAATCACACTTATGTACATGTAGTCACAATTTGTTGGTCTTGCTGCCCCCCCCCCCCCTACACCAAAACAAACCAAAACAAATAATAGATCGAAAAACTGAGAAAAAAATTGTAGAAAAGCTTTACAAGGAAGTGTGAAAATCAGTGCATAATATAAAATGACATCTATACCTGGTAACTTTGGGGGCATATCACAACACGTCTTGGGGTCTGGTGCCATCAGTGCAAAGTCTGCGATGCGGTCTGCAACCTCCTTCAGGGCAGTAAACACTGGCTGAAATGCAACCTCTATGCTGGACCTAGGTTTGGAAAAAAAGAAAAGTTGTTATCAGCATACATTGATGTTTTCACGCATGAACATCTTGTTGACAGTTCACCAAAGCTGCACGCCTCAGCTCTAAGATTAAAAACTGACATACCTATCATCTGGGCCTCCCTCAAAAAAGCCAAGAAGCTTCGCAGACTTGACGGAATGTTGCTTGGTGCTGTTCAGGACCTGTAACATCAACTTAGTCGACGTTCCTCCCTTATCACCGGTTACGTGCAAGGCCAACGTACCTATAAAAAAAAAATAATAATAATAATAAGCTGAAGACACTAATATTGTTTGCATACAATTATTGTAATTTCTTACTGTACGGCATATTTTGCTTAACTTGGAAATAAATTTAAAGACAAGGAAAAATTTATGTACGACGTACATGTTCATTGTTTGTAAAATGCCAATCTCATCTTATCCTAAAAATACATTCTATAACTTGAGATCAATATAAAGTTTTACAGAAAAAAGAAGTTTGAAGCAAATTTACTATATTACAGCCATAAAACATGTAGTAAAACATTTTTTATGCAAGATATTTAAAAGAAAGATTTTAGTCTATCAACAAAAATAATGTCATAAATCTTGTCGCTAAGCGAATGAATTTTCAATATTTGTTTTCATGGCTAGCCTATGTTACACACCTGGAGGAATATTTGAAGGTTGGTGAAGCTCTCCTGACAGTCTGCATTCATTCACCATACGCCGAACAACCTCCGCAACATCGGTCACCCTGATGAAGTTGTACGTAACGTTCCGCTTGTGATTTAGAAATGATTCGCACTCGTATTCAAACTCAATCTCTCTCAGCTCCTGCCGCAGCTGCCTCTGAACCAAGCACATCAAACCCTCTGCACGAAAGACCCGCTTTAACAATCGGAACATGTTGAAGGGCACTACTGACTTAATGTGTTGAACTGCACTTCTGGAAAATCTTCCGAACACTTTAACTCCTGCTGCTTTGGCTGCCTCTGTAAACTCTACCCTGTTTCGCTTGATGTGGTAACCGCGCTGGCTCTCAACATTAGGGAGGGCGTACGTGAGGTGCTGGGTTGATTGTTATCTAATTCTGAGGCTGGAGAGCTCGTCACTTTCTCAACAAACTCCAGCAGTTGACTTCTCTGTCGTTTAGTACGAGTCGTACATGCAGCACTTCCCGTCTCAATACTAGGAATAGTTAGTAACCGCTTGGGACGGCCACGGGCATTTAGGGCAGTGATGACTCCTCCATCTGATTCTTTTTGTTTCTTGTTCACCATTCTGGTGAACAAATGTTCCTGGTCCTTTGTAAGGGGCAAATCATGTAACACTGACAACAACCGATCGAGCTTTATCTTTGATGGAGACATGATGGGGGATTGATGCGATGTTGACGGCCTAAAAGTGTCTGCTGAAGACTCGGCTGTCCCTAAACATGATAAAGGTCTGGCTAAATCTTCACCCAACGGAACCAAGGCATCAATTCCGGGGGTCTCTTTCCCTTTAGCGATACCCCCAATGGCCCGATCCTGCTGATTCCCGGCCCCGTTTTTCTCCCGCTTATTACCCCCGATTTGTCGCCGTCCTCGAAAGCCCGCTTCACCTTTCGAACCGACGCGATGGCTAAAGACTTTCCCCGTTTTCCGGTGGGTTCTCACGTTATCTACGCAAGTCGCACACAATCTCCAATTCTTCGTCACTGCTTCACGGTCAACATTCATAGAAAAACACTTTCGAATATCATCTAAATATGTAGCTATTTGATGGAATCTAGAGCTTTTTTTTGTAGTACAAACAAAACAGCCATCCTTCGGAAAGGCAGCCATCTTGATTTTGCGTAGCTAGCACGGCGTCCCTATTTACCGCGCATGCGCTGTCATGTGACTGGCCATATATGACCAAGCGAGGGCGCAAAATTAGATTTCCCCTGTATAACACCGTGAAAACTATAGTCGATGATTTTTATAAAAGTATAGGCTATGAACACGCTATAAAAGACTATAATCAATTCAAGTATGAACTAAATGAAAAAGGAGTGGGTATACTTTATTTTTTTTAAAGTGATGAAAAAATACGTCTATCTAAGGTAACAGGTGGATTTTTAAAATTAAATTCAATACGCGGTTTAACAAAAACTGATTTAATATCACTTGGCGAAAGTGAAAAAGCTATAAGAAATGTTATAAACGAAGCAAACAAATCAGTGGTAGAGCCAGCCGCTCAAACGAGTGGTAGAAGGTTACCATCTGTACCGAGACAACGAGTGGTAGAAGGTTACCATCTGTACCGAGACAACGAGTGGTAGAAGGTTACCATCTGTACCGAGACAACGAGTGGTAGAAGGTTACCATCTGTACCGAGACAACGAGTGGTAGAAGGTTACCATCTATACCGAGACAACGAGTGGTAGAAGGTTACCATCTGTACCGAGACAACGAGTGGTAGAAGGTTACCATCTGTACCGAGACAACGAGTGGTAGAAGGTTACCATCTGTACCGAGACAACGAGTGGTAGAAGGTTACCATCTATACCGAGACAACGCGTGGAAAAATCAATACAAGTAGAAGAAGCAATCGAAATGGCCGTTATGACTCTCTCTAACGATCGAGAAACTCAAACGCGATTAAACATTCCATGGCGAGACGTGTTAGCACTCAATGAAATTATGACTAGAAATCGAGGTGAACAATTAGATCTTTTAACTAAATTAAAAGTACTTAATCAAAAAATATCAGATCTTGAAAAAAATTACGTAAGCGCTCGACATCGAGACGATGAAGATGAGGATGAAACCGCAAAACTACGTGAACAACTGCAAAACCTAAAAGATGACAAACAAGTTTTGTCAAAACAAATAGATGTGCATGGTTATGTTTTTCGTAATCAAATCAATAGAATTAAAGAAACGCTTCAAAAAATGTTAGAAAGAGATGTTACGTTGGGTGAAAAAATTAAAACTTTATTTAGAGAACAAGGTATAACGATCGTTAGTATATTAACAGCCTTTGGTATAGCCATCGCTTATATCGTCGAATCCATCGTCAATGCTGTAAATTCAGTTTTACCAACACCAACACCCACTCCACCCACCCCAAAACCATCACCACCTACACCTAAACCAACACCCGCACCAACACCGCCAGAAACGGACGGCGGCGGTGTAAAAGAGTGGATACAAAAAACATTTAAAAATCTAGCGAGTGTATTAGCAAAACTAGGAGAAAAAGCTTTAGCCGCTTTACCGGGTATTATCGGCGCGGCGATAAGTTGGTTATTTAAAACAGCTTCTGACATCGTCACATGGACGGCAGAACATTTGTGGCTAGCTTTAACGGGGGTTGGTGTTTTAATTTTAACTTGGATGCAGAAAAAACTCTAGTAGAGCAATTCATAAATCATAACGCCAAGTCCACTTAAAATCGCAAAACCAATAATTAAAGCATTTTTTTCTTCTTGGTGGCTATCGTCTTGGGTTATTGTAGAGCTCGATTCTAGATCATCTTGCACGTGTTTATCGGTTAACGGTGGCGTCGATTGTAAAGGTGGAAGAGGATAAGGAATGGGTGTTGAATTTATGTCTCGATTTAATCCTAACGATAAAGTATCGCTCGATGTGATTAATATATTATTGTTGTATCCTGCATAATTATGTACCTATTCGTAAATTCATATCGCTCGGCATCATGTATAAATTTTCTCCGATAGCAAAGTTTAATTGAGAACGAGCGAATTGTAAATTATCTTGATATCGTTGAATAGAAGATTGTAAATCAACCGGAGAATCAATCTCAGCATCCATTATATTTATAAATTCACGCTGTGCATCTAAACCGGTGCCGGGCGTAATAAATCCACTTTTAACTTGTACTTGAGCTCCCAATAATGCGTAAACGTGTTCTTATAGAATCATTAATTCGTTCTGTACCGACATCCGTAAAATCTTGAGCTAAACCCAAAGACAATGTAAATTTAGTCCACGCTGTTTCAACGCGTTCAGATTGAGAAATGTATTCAACAACGTACGAACCCCCAATATCATTATCGCTATTCACTTTATCAAGATTAACATTTTCTTTATCAAAATCCATCCTTTTTTTGTTTTGATGAAACAAAGTTGAATTGTCATAGTTTTTCCCTGGCACTGGAATGTAGCCGTAAATGTTCAAATAATAAGCCGTTCCCGATCCATTAGAGTTTTTATCTACTTGTTGTTTCCAATTATCCGATATTGAGAGGTGAAATTCATTACATAGTCTATTGTACGCGCTAATGTCTATATTGTTGGCAAACGCGTCATAAAAATTTTGAAAAGATGTAGGACAGCTCATTTCTTTGAGCATTCGTCTAATTTGATAATACGTGAAATCGAAAAAAACTACGAATCATCAAGTTTGAATGATTTAAATGTTTATAACCCACACCGCATCTCGTTGTACAGCAGTACGTTACAAAATTTATTTGATTTTGATAAAATTTTAGTGGGTTAGAATTCCAATCATTTACAACATCGTTGCTATCAACGTGAGGTAACACATAATTTTGAAATGGATTAGAGAGTTCTACGCTAAAAAACTCTGTCTCATTGACGTAAATATTCAGACTCGTCAAATCGCTAGCATTAAAATTCTGAGGCGCGTTAAAATTTCCAGATTGCTGATATGGAAATGAAAAATGACTCTGAAACGCTAATGGAAAAGACATTTTATAATAAGATAATTATACATTTTTAATAATAAAATGTATCATACCTTTGAAATCGAAATTGAAAAAAATGGCGGGTCGGTTCAATTAGGTGACGCCATCGATAATTGCAAGGGCAATCTAACGATATTATTAAATAGCGTAAACATTTGGGTGGGATATTACAACGTGCGTAAAAAAGAAAGAATAATCTATCGTACAATTGGTCAGCCAGATGTTGTAAAGTTTGTCGAATCGGGACTTTACAACATTAAAGAAATTATCGATATTATAGTAAAAGACGCATCTTGGATCATTTTCACCATCGATGAAAAAACAGGTTCTTTCTTGCTAAATTTGACTCAAGAAAACAAATCCGTCAAATTTACATCCGGGTTAGCTAATTTACTCGGACTTCACAACGAATTTCTAACTGTGGGAGAATATAGTAAAAGAATTGATGTACAACTTTTTAAAATTCTATACATTCATTGCGATCAAATTTCTACGACCGAAAATTATTTCAACGGTAAACCTTGTACTATTTTAAACGCTTTTCCCTTGCAAGACAAATCGTTCGGAGAGAGTATGTGCATGGAATATAAAAATCCATTAATGAAAAAGCTTAAAGTCGGTACTTTTAACGCATTGAGTTTTCAAATTAAAGATTCAAAGGGTAGAGACATAAATAATCACGGTTTCCCCGTTATTTTAAATCTAGAAATTATATAAATATGGCGAGTATTTATGGTCCCAGTCGTACCTCTAGCAAGCGCACCTAGCGAAATTTATGAACACCATGGATATATCAACAGAGATGAAATTTTACAAACAATACCTCTAGTTGAAAAATTTAACGTCATACTCGGATGGTGGGCTACGTCTAAACTACCCTTTTTCATGTTTAACGACAAGCCAACGTACTGCTCTGTTTTTGTAAAATTTACAAAAACTGATAGTATTGTTTCGTATTCATCAACGCGTGATTATGCAGCTGACGTTTATTATATTCCTTCTCCATCGCGAGATAAGAAATTTAATTTTATCGATAATGAAACGCAGCATTTAAAATATGAAATGTGTTTTAAAATGCGAAATGTTCAAAAAGTTTTTGTAGAGGCATCCTTTTTCGGTGCGCTAAATTCTAAAATCTGTTTCAATATAAAAATTTAAAGTTTGCCATTAAATTAAATTTATACTATAATAAATATGGCGAGCATTTATGGTCCTACTCGTGCGAGCGTAAAGAGTAGTCAAACAAGTAGCGGTATCGTTAGCGACGATAAAAACGTTTTTGAAAAAACTGGCTATATCGACAGCGATGAAATTCAACAAAATATAACATTGTATAAATTACATGATATATTTTACATTCAATGGAATGGTTCGCCAAATATCGGTATACCGAGGTTTGCCATCTTTGAACCAATAACAAACTGTACAACTTTTTCTAAAATAATATACAACGATGAATCGTTTTATTCCAATGTTATGAAACGAGAAATAAACCCACTTCGTATACTAGATTTTTTTGAGTTTGATGCTAGATCGCAAGATTATTTTAATAATATGGAAGCGAAACATATAGAATGTGGAATTTGCTTCAAAATAGAAAACTACAGAAAAAAAGTGTTTGTACAAGCGACCTTTTTCGGCTCTTTAGAAACGGGAATCTGTTACGATATTAAAATTAAAACTTGGTCGTTAAATTAATTTTTTTAATCTTTGACTATTAATAAAAGAATGCATATGACTACGGATAATGTCCAAGAGTTAATTCGATGTGAAGTGCGGCGTTTACAAAAAGAATTACAAGCGGAAAAAATAAACGCGAGGCCGTAAATAAAAAAATAGATGACATCGATCAAACGTGTAAAAATTTAAACGCTTTTCTCCAATTGACAGTTTTTGGTCTGAAAATTGTGCTATTCTATACCGCCGCTGTATATGTCGTGCCGTTTATCAATCAACTACTTTTAAGAAAACCTTTTTAAATTAGATTTTTTAAATATTTTACTATTAATAGAAAACAATGATCGAAACAACTAGAATTTATCCAACGTTACCGACTACGAATCCTTTTAACGGTGAAAAAGAGCTTAACGTCGCTGCGTTTCGTTTACAAAAAATCAACGATATTCAAAAAGAATTACGAGTTGAAAGAAACGAGCGCGAGAAAACGTATAAAAAATATAAAATCATCAACACTTGTAGTATCGTAGAAACTCTCGCTGAATTGGGCTGTATGGGAGCAGGAGCCATTGGAATCGCGAGTATCGCCAGCGTTATAGCAGCGCCGGTTGGGCTTGTTTTAGAAGGTTTAGCTTTAGGATTAGGTGGTGCGGCGTTTGCTCTCAGATACGCGAAATATAAATTATCTAAAAAAGCTAAAAAACACGATGAAATTAGAGTTTTAGCATCGTCTAAACTCAACACGATCAAAAACCACGTTTCAAAAGCGATCGAAGACGGTGTCATTACCCAAGATGAATTTTTACTCATCTGCGAAGAACGAGATAAATTTTCTAAAATGAAAGAACAAATCCGTACGGCGGCTCTGCCCGCAGCTCCTAAAAATGACAATGTCGATAAAAAACTAAATGTTAATTTTGATCAGCAAAAAAAAGATCTTATAGAAAAACTTATTTTAAAATAAACTTTAGCGTAAATAAATCCAAATTTAACGAGGATACGCGGCCCCCGCCTTATAATTTATATTCGCTATAAACGAGCGCTTGCTTTTTCAACCAACTCCATCAATACTATATTATAATGTCGTCTAGCTTTTACTTCAACGCGTTTTAAATTATTTAATGCTAATACATTACCGCATTTCGCACATAAATTAACTTTTGATTTTGTGCCAATCTTACATTTTCGACACGCAGCGGGTATACTTTGACCGTGTCGAATACGCCACAAATGAAGTGGACAATATACATCGCCACTCACACTTAGTCTACTACATTTTTCTCTTTTGCCAACTAAAAGCCATTCGCAAGGAATCATCGCTCTCGTCATCATCTTTACTATTAAGCTACATAATATCGAATCGTTATTTCAATTTCTTAGCGACTAAAACCAATATCTTTTTTAGCAAGCTCAATTTCTACATCTTTTTTAGCAGTTGGCAATAATCTTACCTATACCTATACGCTCCGCCGCGCAAGCGCCAACCATCTCATGACGTCATCAAAAAAATGATGACGTCATCAACCACGCCCTCCTCTTTTTTTACATATATATCATCAACCACGCCCATTTTGGGGTACTTGGCCTAGAACCCCCATCTGACATACTACTCCGGCTATCACCTTCTCCTAACCCTTATTATTTTCTTTAATAACCTTTTTAATAATTTATATTTATTTTTCTTGTTTTATTTTTATTTTACATTAATCCACTTTTACATAGATCCACAAAACAAATTTTATTTTAATTTTTTCAATATTCTCCATCTTTATTTTACTTTTTCCTTTTTGCTTTCATCTTTAATATATCTTCATCTCCAATTATGATTTTAATTGTGCACCCATATGTCATTCTACATTGACACTTCATACATCCTACAAATCGTCAGATGGTATAGACTATTTGATTGACTACTTGATTACTCCACTTATAGCCACGGCTCTTACTTCTTTTGTAATTATATTATTAGTTATTCAACCTTTATTTTATCAATATTTAAATTTATTAATTATTAGCCTTCATTTTCTTAATAATTAATTTTATTACATATTTAGTATTCATATTTTATATCATTTATTTATTATTATCTTTTCAGTATGCCATCATCTCGCCCCCAAAAACATTTTTTTGAAAAAATCAAACAATGTCGTACCTTCAATAAATGGAAAACTTCAGCTACTTGTTAAAACAATTATTTCTAAAATTATATCAACCTTACTAATAAATATTGTTTAATTTTAGATGAATTCATACCCAAACTCCATAAACTTCAATTTATT
Organism: Zoroaster sp. YZ-2022; assembly: GCA_029582265.1. NCBI lineage: Eukaryota > Metazoa > Echinodermata > Asteroidea > Forcipulatida > Zoroasteridae > Zoroaster > Zoroaster sp. YZ-2022. Next base: position 19,992,004 of record CM055819.1, read on the forward strand.
TTTAATCAAATTATCAATGTCATAGAAAACACCCCAAACTATAATCATCACCCTAATAATCTCAGTCTAGGTATCGATAATTTAAATAAATTAATTAATAATGCCAAAATTAAACTTGTTAATATTTCCAATAGAATTACAATTTATTTCTGAAATTGATTTCCTAAATTCATCTAAACCACTCAATCATCACTTACGCCTTCGTTCATTATCCCTTAATTATCATTTAGCCATTCCCTTAATCAACCAACGTAAATTAATTCAGAATCAGTTTCGTCCCTTAGAAACCAAGCCATCGATAAAATCATCATCAATCAAATCTCTAATAATTCACCTAATTTTCATAATTTTACTTCAATTAACATCCCCATACGTATCCAGCAAATTATCAATAAAGGTCCATCTTTCATCCCCACTAACCCTTCCAAAGACTCTGAATCTGTTAAACTTACACTACACAAATCAATCCTCCTCTCTCTAAAAAAAAAAAAACTAGCATTCAAAGAAATATCTCATTCGCATACCTACAAACCATCCACAGATTACCATTTTAATTTCAGACTTAACAAGAAATATACTAATAAACATCTCATTTCACTTCTATGTCATCCCAAAATATACAATAACACATTCAGTTACATCCAGGCCACATTAGAAGAACCAATGAACATTCCACATAATAACGTTTTAAAATTAAATCCCAATCGCCTTCATAACATTACATTACAAGATATTAAAGACATTCAACATCTTTCCAATAATAAAGACATTATTAGAATCTCCGACAAAAAAATGGGCTTATGCATTTGCAACACATCATGGTACATAAATGAATAAAAAAGACAAATTAACTGTAGCACATACACATCTTTAGGTCATGTTGACACTAACATCGTCACCACTCTCATAACATCAGCCAAACAAGAAATCAACTCATTGTTTACAAACAACGATCTTCCTAAATCAGCAGATTCAGATTTCAAGGAAAAAACATCCTTCCTTAAAACTAAAATAATTAAAAACCCTTCTATGGATATTCTCCCAAAAGTTCATAAATTAGACTCTCCACCTTGTCCGTCTAACGAATCAAAACTTAAAGGTCGTCCCATTATCACTGCTCATAGTTGGATTACCTCCCCTATTTCTAAAACACTTGGTTTTTATTTAGATATTCTTTTAAGCAGGTTTGAAGATAAATTTACAGAATTTAACTTTCCCTGGCCTATTATTAATAGTTCTAACCAACTTATCGTCCAAATTAAGACTTTAGACATTAATTATTTCGATGAAATTTCCCTCATTTCTTTTGACTTTGAAAGTCTTTACACTAATATTACTCCGTATGACATCCATGATACTCTTTTTAAAGTTACTTCAATCTGTGATTACCCTTTTGAATTTTTAAATTATTTTTTCAAACTTTATAATTTCACTTGTAAATATAGCAATTTTTCAGTAGGTAAATTTCTTTTTAAACAAAATATTTGTGTTCAAATGGGCAGCCATCAGTCTGCACAAATTGCTAACTTAATTTTGGCTTACAGAGAATTTCTTCTTCTTTTTTTTTAAATTTCAGCAACCCTAATTTACTTCTTTCTGTCAGATATATTGATGATGGTCTCTTAATCACTCGTAATTCTATTAATTTTAATTAATTCCCTCGCCTCTTTTTACCCTAAATCTAGACCAATCACTTTTACTATTAATAATAAAACCATTAATTTTTTAGACCTCCAGCTCTCTGTAGATCATTTTACTCTTTTAAATAATAAATTAAATTTCTTTATTTATCAGAAACCATTCCAAAAATTCAGTTATATTAATTTCACTTCCAATCACCCTAATTATTTTTCTAGCATTATTAAAGGTGAATGCCATCATTATAAAACCCACTCATCCTGTATCCACGAATATAACCATATGTTAAAACTGTTTTCAATTAGACTCCTCAAATGCGGTTTTCATAAATCTTTTATCAACAGATTTAAGCTTAAATTTCATCATACTTTTTCCCGAAAACCTTTTTTGTCTAATTGTAACGTTAAACTAATATTTCGTACTGTTAAGTTTAACAAGACCAGTAATAATAGTTTCTATGCTCGTAAGGTTCTTAACAAATACAAACATCTTATCAAGAACCGTTTCTCTATGTTTATAGTTTCATCTAATGATGTCAAACTTAAACAACTGTTTTGCACTAGTAGCAAACTTCACAAGAAAATGTGCTCCTTCAAACCTTAAATTATTAGACTTTTATATAATCCATGTATTGGTTCCTTTATCTGTCCAGTATCACATCTATTTCCATCCATGCATTATTTCCTTTGTCCTTTTTCGTATTACTTTTCATTTTTTCTTGTCACATTTTTGTCACATAATGTACTTCCTTAGTAATTAATTATTGTATCACAATCCACATGTAATTTTCCATGTTTTCCATCATCATCCAATTCATCATCATGTTATTTTTCCTCCTCACATTTTACACGTGACCGTTTATCCTTTTATTACCGCTATACTTGTCTTGTATACTGTTCGCCATACGTTCACTACAGCTCAATTCTTTCATGTATCACACATGTCGGCCTTGAAGGCCCTGTCACACCATGGCGTATGGCCTGAAAGTATGCCGATCGTATACAAAAAATAGCTCGAAAATTGTCAGAGTCCAAGAACGTCCAACTTTCCAACGAATTGCATCGGAAAAGTCGACATCGGTGTTGGAATGGACGTATCCATAGCGTATCCATAGCGTATTGAACGTATACATAGCGTATGACTAACGTATTGATAGCGTATCACTAATTTATAACAAACTTATGACAGCGTATCACAGCGTATGTGAGCGTATGACCAACGTATGCTTAACGTATTTGTAGCGTATGTCTGCCGTGTTCGACGTATCCTCGGCGTACAACGAACACGTGACCTATGCCGCTGTAGAACGTATAAATAATAATAATAATAATAATGTGTGGATTTATATAGCGCACGTATCCACCAACTAAGTGGTGCTCAAGGCGCATTATATTATTATCCCTGCTCATAAGGCTCATAAGGCTCATAAATCATTCCTGAAACCATCTCAGCTCCCTGGGGAGTATACAGCTCAATTGCTGCCATTTCTAGCGCATATAGAGCAAACCAACTCTGCCTTCACAGGTACCCATTTAACCCCTGGGTGGAGAGAAGCAATTATGATTAAGTGTCTTGCTCAAGGACACAAGTGTCACGGCCGTGATTCGAACCCACATCATTCCCACCGATGATGGGTTGATGTGTTCAGCACGACAGACCATGAAGAAGTAAGGATGAGTTACTCAAGGGACCCATTATATACTGAAACCCCCCATAAGTTCCCAAAACGCCGAATGCTCGCTAGCTGTACGGCACATACGCTAGCTGTACTTTAGAAACACGTTATATACGTTACACGATCGCCAGGCATAAGTTGTGCATAAGGTGGATACGTTAGAATACGTCGAGACTCGTTAGAGATACGTCAGGCATAGGTTAGACATACGGCACATATACGTTATCAACTCGTTATCACTACGTAGGCTTTACGTTTCCCCGTCAGCCGACGTACATCAACGTATACCAACTTACGAATAACGTACCTCTAACGTATGTCAGCGTATGTCAACGTATGTCTAACGTACCACGAACTTACAGGGAACTTATGCAGAACGTATTAAGCACACGTTGAGTACGTCGAGAAATTTTGAACATGCTCAATAATTTTTCGCGGGCTCGACGTGTTCCAAATTTTCACAGCGTATCACAGCGTGCTCTTAACGTAAACGACGTATCCCCAACTTACCCCTAACTTATATCAGCGTACACCAACGTACACCAACGTATTTTCGATATTTCGCATACGTTGGCATACGTTCAGGCCATACGCCATGGTGTGACAGGGCCTTCACATTGCTTATTATACTTATTGATTATCAGTTCCCTTTTCCAAATTGTTTCTCATCCTTATATGCATATGTCCATCGCTACTCCATCTGTGTATAAATTAATTAAATATTAGTAGTCATTTTCTTATAACTCTCTTATTTTATTTTACTTTCAAACAGTAATTTTATGCTTATTATTATCTTTAGTCTGAATTTAAGTTTTTGATAATTTAACTTTAATTCCTAAATTGTGTTTAATCACTTGGCTTAATTAAACTGTTTCACGTATACATATATAAATACACTTCAACGTCTGCTCATTTTAGTTATCTTTTAATGTACTTTAATAACTTAGCAATGACCTCATAATATTTTTAGTTTAAATTTTTTGTCAACCTTTCCCCTTACATATTATTATACTTCGCTTACCTTTTCACCCTCCATATGCTGTCATGCACGGCTTCCTCATGTCCCGTTATATTGATGTTTATTGGTTCACTATCCACCATTTTGCCTTTGTTCTATTTCCGTCTTGTTATAGTTTGTCTCTACATTTCATTATTCTTCTTTCATCGTCGTCGATTCACATTGGTTCCATTCAAGTTGTTGCCTGTCTTTTGTGATTATCATATAAGCCTAATGTCCTTTTCTTTAGACTATTGCCTTTTTAGTCGCTCGTCTTGGTTTTATGTATTTAATTTTTTTGTTTTTAACTTTTGGCCATTTTTATAAAGCTTCCGCCGGCACATCTTGTCCATTACTTGGCATGTCATAGTTTATCAACCGCGCGTATACCATCATATCATGTGGTTATGTACGCACAGTCAATACAACATCCTTTTAATGTTTTCTATAGTTACTGCGCGCGCCCTCTATACGCTGTTCATCGTCACTATACAAGCTGGCAGTCACCATTCTTCTATTAACCTTCATTTAATTCTTGTTTACCTTTCATTAATTTACCAACGTTAACTGGTACCCGCTCTTACACTCTTTTGTTTTCCTTTTTCATGTAACCTTCGTCAACATTTGTATTACATTTACTATTAATACAATTGTATCAATTTTGTTTCGCAACTCTCTTTATTTTATTATAAACATCAATTTTATTTTTGTTTTCTTGACCCCATGTCATATTTTTCATGTTATCCATAAATAAATCCCTACTACTTAAATAATATTTTATTTTATTATTATTTTCATTTTTTTTTACCCTTCTTAATCAGATTTTACAACTTATAATAATAAATCATACAACACATCCAACATTAAATATTCATATCCACAACCCTCTATATTTTTTGTATAATTTTTCTTCCTTTCGTGCCGAGTTTGACAAAGTCTAAATCTTTAAAATCAGTCGTCATTCTCATTCTACGCACTTCTTGGAATAGTTTTAATCCATTTGTCCACGGTGATAGAATTAACGTTTTTGCATATCGTGAGATATGTTTAGGGCTAAATAAACCTTATGTTTATTTATAATCAAAACAATAACAAAAACTGTAACATGTTTTCATGTTTTAGTTATTTGTCTAAGCAATCCTTGAAGTTGGCAGTTATGAGACCACTGGTGGGCTACGTGTATGCCATGTTGTCTCTGATTATGGCATTGAAGTTGCGACGCGGCAGGATATGTTTTAGCGCCCCGCTTATTTGGCTAGCGAGAGCTGCGGACGCACTGCGTACAGCAGCGATGCCCCGCCCAGCCTGCTTTGATTGGTTAGAGCAGGTCACACTCTGCGTGACAAAAACTATAAAAGCAGCGTCTGTGGCAGTGGATCGGGCAGTTTGACTTGGTAGTCGAACAGTGCGAGAGCTTGAGCGTTAGTTCGAGCCGGCTGGTAAGTTACCTATTGTAGTGTGACTAAGGCCGTGAGCAGTGTTCATCGTTAATTGAGGGACCGTGACGGTGGTGCGGTATAAGTTCCTTTGAGGGACTTTGCGATCGATAGAGGATCTGTGTGCCGTGACTCTTGCAGTTTTGCGGGAGGGCGACTTCCTCGTAAACTCGGCCCTCCTTCGAGTACCACATACTCACAAGCCTGGCCGGCTGCGCAGACTGCGCTCTTCGTATATGCTGGTTGTGTATCGTTATGTACTGTGGGGTACACTGTTATAACCAGGTAGTGTCACATAGCCTGTACAAATAAGACAATTACAACACGCCCTCTATTGACAATCAGGAAGGAAGAGTTAATAAACCAGTGTATCTTAAGATCTGTATTGCAACTCTGGTGTGCATCTTGCCCTCCTTTCCGAGTCTGAGTCTAAAAGGTTGACGACTACATCTACCGATACTGGGACGGTATATTTCCACCCCAACGGACTCGTTCTCAGCCGCTCGGGGACGTTTCCGGTCAGCCGTCTGCGCCGCACCCTGTGGAGGAGTTGCACTCGTTGCAAACGCTTCCGCACCGGGGGTGTGACGTCACAAAGTTCTATTTCATACCGATGAGAGGAGACGTGTGTAGCGCAATGGCTACTGCTGGAGACAGGGATAATCTTGGAATTTTGTTTAATCAGAACACTTCTCAGGAAAGGAAATAATTTACATTGAGATACTTCCTAAATAATACACCGAATCATTGTTTAACGCTATCATCGCAGTGTCATCAAAAAGCAGAAACATTTTTCAATAAAGACATTTTATGAAAAAGTCCAGATTTCATAAGTTAAATGTACAATAGCTGAAATCCCGCAGTGGGTAAATTTCATCCTATCGGATAATATTTCAGTAATTTTGTAAACAGGTAATTACCAATGTTTTTCTTTCCCTTTAAAGCGTGCACTTTCTTCACTGAACCTCTAACGCCTCACAGCTTCAAATTCATCCTGAAGCCCCTTAGCATGCCTTTCCGGTTGGAATTCACTTTGAAGGCCAAGGAAGATGGGATAATAGCCCTGGCAGAGAACAAGACAGATGGGTCTCTCTTTGCTGAGATAGGTAAGTATAACACCTACAAATTTATCTGTAATGGAATACAAACATACAAGAACCCTGCAAACCTGCAAAGTAAACAAATTGGTAGAGGTACCAACAGAAGTATATTACATAGGCCTACTCGTAGGTAACAGACTTCTGGTATTAAGCACATTAAATTAGAGGGGAAAAAACTATTCACAAGTGTTTTTGTAAGTTGTTAATATTTTTTCAACATGTTTACGCGACTTAGACTCCACATCAAGGTTGGTTTTATGGATAACTTGATAAACAAGAAAGTAATCATATTATGGAAGAGTTTTGTCAAAATTATCAATTCTGTACATTCCCTTTGAATTGCCTTGGAGTTTTTCTTAGACATTTATATACATGCTACTGGCCACTTTATATACAAACATTCTGTTTTTGACATACAGTGAAGACTGAGTGCATAATTTTATTTTATTTTTCCCCTGGCACATGAGGGCGCTGTTGTGAAATCACACATAGCCATATGCGGGTATTCGATATTTGATCTTATCAATAAATCGATACCTCATGGACTGATAACCATGCTTTGCATAGTCCGCGTAGATAGGGCTCTTGAACCTGTCATAACAGGTGTCCTATCTAGTGATGGCGTCACGATAAAAACATCTTTAGGGGTAAACAAGTATGTCTCGTCGAGCTTACATGTGACCCCTTCTTCACTTTTTGGATCAGGTAGACATCCTACTTCCAGGAGTGAGCTTATAGATCATACACTGCATGTTGTTCCTTGATTAGGGTGACAAAATGCTGTTAAAGTCAGTCAGTGTTATTGTTTTTGGCCCGCGGACGTAATGGGTCGGACGTAATGGGCCCAAGGACGTAATGGGCCCGCGGACGTAATGGGTCGGACGTAATGGGCCCGCGGACGTAATGGGCCCACGGACGTAATGGGTCGGACATAATGGACCCAAATCGGTTCGCAGACATAATGGTACTTGCGGACATTATGATCCGGAACATACGTCACATGTTTTTTCCCAGTCTTTTAAAAGCATCATGAGATAATTCGAATGAAAAATCGACAAATAAAATAAATCATAAACCCAGTCCAAACAGAGCAACTTTGTCATCGTCATTTACCCTGGCATACACAAACATCGGAGGTCTTCGTTCAGATTTTGCTCATGTTGAAGCATATCCTGAGACGAGAAAACCAGCTTTATTTTACTTCTGTGAGACCAATTTGAACGCTAACATATCTGAAACGGATCTCAATATTCCAGGATATTTCACTATCCTCACTAAACATGATCACTTTAATCGAAACCTTCATAGTCTTGGTGTATATAATATATCAGAGAAGGAATACCTTGCGCTCGAGATATTTCGCGTGCGGATCCAAACCAACCATACACGTGTTTTCGCTTGGCCTTAATTTACATAATTCATTCTCTGTTTATATCATCCTTAAAATGACGAGCTTGCATCTATAAATACCATATCCAACGAAATTGACGATATACATGTGGGGTACCCCTCTGCCACCATTCAAGTATGTGGAGATTTTAATGTCCATAATATTGACTGGCTTGTCTTCTCAAATAAAATAACAAATGAAGGCATTGAATGTCACAATTTTGCTGTCGCCCACGATCTGACACAAATTGTAAAGTCTCCTACACGAGTTCCAGATGTCAATAATCATTTTGCATCCTTTCTTGATCTCTTCCTGACTTCTACCCCTGAGGAGTGTGTAGTCTCAACTGGAGCTCCACTTGGTAAATCTGATCACATGCCTTGTATCCGTATGTCTGAATTTACCTCCAAAGCAGACACCTGAAGCATCATTTTATCGTACTCTATACAGATACAACCAGGCTGATTGGGATTTATTTCGATCATTTGTTGTTGATGCACCTATTTTGTGTCTGACTGGATATATGAGGGAATGAACCAGTTTGTTCCTCATAAATGTTACCAACAGAAACCAAATTCCAAACCATGGTTTACCCCTGGATGTGCTGCGGCAATCGCTCATAGAAATCACTATTTCCACGCCTACAATAGAAATTGTTGCTATGAAAACAAACGTGAGTTCCGGAGAGCCAACAACAGATGTAGTCGGATATTGAAAGCAGCTAAAGAGAGCTACCAATCAGCAGTCAGAGAGAGGATAGAAGAGCAACTTCTTAGTTCTAAAGAATTTTGGAGAAACACTAACAAGGTTTTAAAGCGTGGAAAGTCTCCAAATCCAACTCTTTGTCAATGGACCTCCGACCAAGCTTTTCGCTAAGTTATTTGCTGACAATTCTAACATGGATGATTCCAATAACCCATTAGCCGAGTTTCTCACTCGGACAGAAGTTGTTCTATCTCAGATGAAAATAACTGTGAAGCAAGTTAAATCAATAGTCTCTGCATTATCTGTGTCGAAAGCAACAGGTCCAGACGAAATTCCGGTAATTGTGTTAAAAACATCTTGCCAGATTTATCACTTATTTGGCTAAACTTTTCAATCGTTGCTTTAAGGAGAAGTGTTTCCCCTCTTCCTGGAAAAACTCATCTGTTTGTCGAGTTTACAAAAATGCCGGAGAGCATTGCGATCCTACCAAGTACAGACCGATAAGCCTGCTTACTGCCGTAAGCAAGGTTTTTGATATCGATGCACTTGTAAATAAACGGATTAAAAAACATCTTGATGACTGTAAGTTACTCAGTGATAAGCAGTATGGTTTTCGATCTGCCAGGTCTGCGGCCTATGATCAGTCATTTCCTACCCAACTCATTGCTCTGGACATCTCCAAGGCATTCGACAGAGTCTGGCATAAGGGACTCCTGCGAAAACTTCAAGTCTGTGGAATTGCTGGCAGGGTGTTTTGGGTTATCAAATCTTTCCTCACAGGTCGTTCTATGAAGGTCGTTCTGAATGCTCAGTCAGACATACACACTTTAAATGCTGGTGTCCCCAGGGCTCGGTACTTGGTCTGACACTATTGCTGATATTCATTAATGACCTACCAGATCATGTGTTGTTGTCATTCATTGACATATTTGCAGATGACACGACAGTATTCAACCATACACGCAAAAACCTTTCTCATGTGGACCTGGCTACTAATCTGAGTTCCGATTTATCTCAAACACGTCATGGGATGAACGTTGGATGGTTAATTTCAATGCCACCAAGACTAAACTTCTGTCTGTTAATCACCATTGATCTGTCCAAGCATATCCCCCATCTTCATGAAGGGTGAAATGCTAAACGGACAGACAAGCTCGGCCTGAATATCACAACTGATCTCAAATGGAACACTTTACATCTCTGAGGTGGGGAAACAGGTCTCCAAGATAGGATCCTTCGGTCAAGCAAAATTCTGACTCCTGAGGCCATCCTCTACCTCTACAAAAGTAAAGGTAGAACCCAAAATAGAATATTGTGCCCACATCTGGACAGGTGCCTCCAAAGCATCACTATCTGTTCTTGAAAGACTGCAACACCGCAACACCTGACTCCTGAGGCCATCCTCTACCTCTACAAAAGTAGAGGTAGAGCCCAAGATAGAATATTGTGCCCACATCTGGACAGGTACCTCCAAAGTATCACTATCTGTTCTTGATAGACTGCAACACCGCATCAAGGGACTAGTTGGTGAAGATATTTTTTCCTCCCTTCAACCTCTCTCACATCGTAGGAATGTAGCCAGCCTTTCACTGTTATTATTACGGGGATTGTTCTACTGAGCTTTTCTCGTGTTTTGCTAAACTATCTTCGACTCCCCAAAATCAAGAGTAAGTTCCATTTGGATAGCTTCTTCTACAATGGAACGCCCTTCCAGCTGATTGTTTTTTACCAACTTGTGATCTATTTAAGTTTAAGAAAAACATCAACAAATGTAATGTAACACACAAAACTGAACCAGAACACATGTGTGTATTCCTCAGATTGAACTCAACACTTTAATTTTCCTTCAACAACAATAATCAATGATAATCATGAAAATTAAAACAGTTACGAATGTAATCAACAATGCAAAGATAATGATGATGTGCGCTCACTAAAAAACAATAAAGTAGATCTACATGTAAATATAAAATGACCAGGATCCTGGATTTTTTTTCAGTATAGGGCTATCTCACTGTCCGTGCTCCACGACAGTTCGAAAAGGATATTCAGTATCCAAATGTTAAGTATTCAAATGTTCTTGAGTCCAAGCAGCAATACCGCTAGAGGTACAGCATGACGGTGATCCCTGTATACATGACGAAGTCTTTCACCTCACTGATCAAACTCTCTTTCACCGCTGTATCTAGGTTTGGGACTGACCTGAATATGCCCCACACGCCATAAAACTCGTCCATATAATATATTATATACTTTGTGTACAACCACGTAAAAGGCTTGTGTCCTGTTGTGTGATCCCCGCTACTGCCGTTACCCAGGTTGTTTTCATCTGACCGGGGCTTGATGCCTGGCTACTCGACAGATATGGTTTGGCCTCTGACCAAACAATTTTCATGAATATGCATACTTTTTATTAGCGTAATATATAATCAACAGTGCCAGAAGTGATCAAACACAAATTGGCTATTAAAATGTAGCAAATGTTGTTCATTAAATAATTATATTACGGTAGCGATACGGTAGCTGTTCTAATAGATCACCTCCGTAATAAAAGCAATAAGGCGTCTTCTTCAATCCACTAGCCTGCAGGATGACCGACTGCCAAAGGCTGTGCTGTACGGAGAGCTGGGCACCGGAATGTTGGACAGCCACGTCTTCGCTTCTTTGACTGCGCAAAAAGGCATCTGTGCAGACATCAATGTCCAACAATGGGAAGACTTGGCAAGGGACAGACGTCTCTGACGTGTGTCTGTTAAAGCTGGACCGGCAACGGCAGATGCAGCCAGGGCAGAGGAAAGCAAAAGGAGGAAGAGACGACATGAACGTGCAAGTCGCGCTTCATCTTCTGGCTCAGCACCATCGACTTACCTGCCGCTTCTGTGAGAGGGGTCTATCATCCAGTATTGGACTCATGACAGGGCTTGCGGCCGACACTACCCTCACAAACCCGATACTCCAAATTTGTGTCAGTATATACCGTCTCAAAAGGATCAATTTCATCTTGCTATTAACAAGCACAGATTATAATCTGGTAGTCTGGATTACAATTGGTGTCGTTAAGTCAGTCAGTCGTTATAATCTGGGTGGCACATGCATAATCGCATAATCGCAATCGTTAAATATTTTCGTCGTTAAGATTTAATTTAAAGAAGAACATAAAATAGTTATAGCCTAATTAGAACGTTGCTACGACTGTTACACGATGTATACAGAAACAATTTGATTATTTATGAAACGATCGACTACCGCGTGAATTAAGCGTGCCATTGCTGCATGCTACGCGATATGCATGTGCCACTCACTTAAAACATGGAGGAAGGACTATGTTCCTTCCTCCATGCTTAAAACGACACCAATGGTAATCCAGACTACCAGATTATAATCTGTGCTTGTTAATAGCAAGATGAAATTGATCCTTTTGAGACGTAATCTACTGACACAAATTTGGAGTATCGGGTGCCTCACACCACCTAATTCTCAATGTTATTTTTTATATGTCTCGTTTCTGCGATGAGTCATACTTGTTTACAAGTTGACCGCCAATGATTATGGTGATGATGATGAAAGCCCTGTATTAACATACCATACCTATATATGTGCGTTCTCATGTTTTTATATTCAGCCAATTTTCAATGAAAATTCTGAGGTATTTTGAGCACAACATTATCTTCCGAGTGGTTATTGATTGTCAAAACAGTATTTCTCCGTATTTTCAAAGAAAAAGGAAAGGTACACAATTACCTGATAACAACCGTGAATACTGATTTGTAGCAGAAAGCTATCTTGATGTGAAGTTGGTAAAGGTAGAATATTCTGTCATTTCAGTGAAAACCACAAATATATGAACATTAGCAAAAAGTAGCTCCAAGTGATTTTTTGTAAAAACTGTAAAATTGGAAGTCTAATGCATATCTTAAAATAGACATTGGGTATTAAGGAGGGGAGGGCACATGGTCCCCCAGACATGATAATAATTATGATTAATACCTCCATTATACCTCTGAGAAATCACTATGCACAACCTGTACAGATTCTGTGTAGACCCGATTTTCCTGCTTTCATAGATCATAACATTCAAGTTCATTAACATATTTTCTTGATCAGACATTGGAGGATGGATTAATACAAAATCGGTCATCAGAGCCTGCCACGGAGATGTATGCCACCCTGATCTCGATGTACATGAAGAGGAAGGTCTCCTAGATGAAAATGAGTATCGTCCCTTCTGGATCGAGTACAAAGAGGGCAACGTGACGGTCGGCAAAGGAGGACAGGCGAATGGGTTCATGGAGTGGGACGCTGGTAAACATCACGGGCGAGTACCGTCTGAGGTACAGGTTGGTATATCCACATGGCACAATGAACACGGATCTTGGGTATTTAATACATTTTGTGAGTAGATAAAATCTATAGATTCATAAAAACACGTAAATCCCAGACGATATCTGTTGGATGGATACATTTATAGACCTTTTACCAGTGGTGTCCAGTCCCTGAAAGAAGGCAAATCTTTATACATCGGTTATAAAGCGGTGTTCGTTGTACGTAAAAGCATTCTAAATTAGTCATGAAATTGTTGGGGAGTCGAAATGTGACGCTTACTCCCATTAAAAGTATTACTTTCTCTGTAGAATGCATAAAGATATTGGCCTGTCGCTCAAGTTTGTCTTTTTCACTGGATATGTGGGGCAGTTTTTGATTTAGTCTGAAAAATATATTTTCCTTGAATAAAGGATGAAATAACATGAAATATTTCATATTAAATAACTGATTAGAGTGTTGTTATCATTTCTACCAAAAATAACATGTTACAGATTAAAAACGATACTACTGGTAAGAAAAACGTGGGTAAATTGTCTTTAACATGAGATTGAATATGTTGTGTTAGTTGTATCAGGAAATGTTCGCAATTTTATTAAATTTTCAAGACCTAGAAAATAGACCGATCCAGTAAGCACCGCCCACCATAGTAACTCCCTAGCAACAGCACACACACGTGAGCCTCGCCTCTCGATCGTCGAACCACTGACCGGCCATCATGCGCGCACACTTGTATATCATTCGTCATCGACACGATACAGCTAACTAACATGTCGGACTTTGGACGGGTAATCGTGATTGGTCAGTACTCCATGGGCGAGGCTTAATGGATCGTTCTATTGCACTAATATTAATATTGTTTTAGTTAGTAGAAAGCGTTTGATGCAAAACTGCACATTTCATGTCATCATTTTAATTATGAATGTTTGTGACACACAATAAAATTGTTAATTAAAGTCCGGTTAGAAAGGGGATTGTATTCGGCAAAGTTAATACTTTTATTAATAAAGGAAATGTCACTGATTCCGAATTTAGAATCATTTCACTTTGATGTAGCTTCTTACATGGGGAAAACAAGAGGAAACCCCCACCAAGCAGCTTACGAAAACAAACGCTGTAGTGACGTCATAATGATATGCATTGACCTCAGACACGTCATAGTGGGGAGACGCGAATCCGGAAGTAACTTGAGTTTTCATAGTGAAGCATCGGGAGTGCTCGGTGTCATTTTGATTTCGGTGTATTTTAGATGAATTCTGCAAGTATTTATTGAGATTTAGATATACACGTCATTATCTAATGCCACTACATTGTGTTATAGGTGGTTGCATACGCGAATGGGTAAAACAATCCGTACATATTTGTGTAGTTCCGCAAAAATGTGGTGATTCGACGTAGGGATTAGGTTCGTTTTGAGAACTCTATGAACTGGTTCTGATTTCACTCTGTTGGGAGTCATCAACAATATGTTTGGCCCATGTTACTGAAGATTCAGTTGATAAGATTGTTCGAATATGCATATATAAAGCATGAATAAAGGGGGTCACGGTTATGTCTCTCTAGAAATCCCCACCACCATCTGATGACTTGTCTGGATGAGATGTGTCAATACTTTCTGTGGAAAACAAATACACATGAACAAATTTGGTTCAAACTATACTTTCACATGCATTTATTTATTACAGAATAAAACATTTTAATGTAAATTTGGGGCTTGATTTTCATTATGAATCAGGGTTTTTTCATTTGAAGTTGATAAAAAAGTGCACAAACATTTTTACCAGCATTTTTACAATTATGAATTTGCCAGCCATGTAAATAATTAGAACAGGATTGGGACTAAACAACCCGATACATATTTTAATATCAATCATAGTATACAATTGTATTTATATT
Organism: Zoroaster sp. YZ-2022; assembly: GCA_029582265.1. Lineage (NCBI taxonomy): Eukaryota > Metazoa > Echinodermata > Asteroidea > Forcipulatida > Zoroasteridae > Zoroaster > Zoroaster sp. YZ-2022. The sequence goes on from CM055819.1 coordinate 20,007,161, forward strand.
CTCCATGTACCGATACTGTAAAACATGGGCCGAATTTTATTTTCATTATGTTGGTACACAAACTATACAGCAAACTCAATTATATTACACACTATAGTGGAGATTTAACCTAAAATGTAACGAACAAATTCACAGATATTACACATACCAGTCTGTAGTGTGGAGGCGATCCACAGTGGGCCAGGGTGAAACCAAAGTGCGCCAAAAGGGGTCATTTGCGTATGTTCCAGATTTTATTTCTTTAATTTTTTTTAGGTTGCTAAGACCCCCTATGACTATTTTATAAACAATTTAAAGTCAAATTAATATTTAATAACTGTAGAACTGCCTTACAATCTCAAAAAACTGGAAATATTTTTGATAAAACCCGGTTGCTGGTAATAAATTTAAAATTGTCATTGTGTGGGCTTTTGACAGAAGCTATCGTCATGTAAATTAAAGTAAACCCAGTGCATAATCTACATTCTTTAAAAATTAAGTCGATTGTAAATTTGCTTTTTGATTTCAACAGCAACAACTGAGGAATTTGGTTTTAAAAAGTATAAAATATAACTTTTTTTTGTTCAGTTATGGTGGAACTAGCAATTCCCGCTGATTCCCGCCTAAATTCTCATATTTCCCTGAAGCTGAACCTTTCAGCAACATTTGATACCAAAATTAACTGAGACCACCTGCGACCTGCGATTTTGTAGCTATTTTTGTAAACCCCATCCCAACATTTTTGAACTTTTTTTCATAACTCGACTGTGAGCAGCGCGCGCCACAAAGTGAAACTGACAGGACTTAATTATTCCCTTGCGGTTTTGCGCTTCGTAAACAAAGGCAAGTGTTGCAAAGTGATAGCCATGATAAACAATTGTGCAGTTAAAATAGTTATCAGTGTCTTTATTGTGGGAAGCAAGACGTATCTAAAAAGTAATATTCAGTCAGTAAGCCCTTACTGGTAAATTCGCAAAACAAAAATGATCACAGGTCTACATGAAACTTATTGGTGTTAAATTGATCATGGTATCAAACAGGGATGAAATATGTTGGTCTCATGTGCTATCAAATTAGTAAAATAGTGAAATAATGTCCAAAAATAATTGCTGTCCCTCCGGAAACAAAAACAAATCAACATAAGAATGAATACGAAACATCTGAATGCAGTTTCATTATTTTCTCGGATAATGACACATAATAAACTGAATTTTTACAGGGTTGGTTGTTTAATGTATATCTTGATTCAAAGAAAGTAAGTAAGCTTGGGCGATATCGATTTTTTTCATCCACGATATATCGGCAAACATATATTGCGATTTTTGATAATATCGCGATTATTTTTTTCATTCATGCATGATTGCTTTAGAGCCGATGAACACAGGTAAGTACCTTCTACAACCGTCACAATAAATTGCAAATTCGTTTGCGTTGTGTATATGTACTTCTAAAGGAGTTCGCTTTTGTTTCTCCTTTCCAAAAGACAGTTGTAATTTTGCTTCTATGGAATTCCTGTCTTGACTCACAATCGTGTTATCGCCCAAGCTTAAAAGTAAGGATACTTTTAGGAACATTTTTTACAATCATTACCAATAGTGTATAATGGATTTAAATCACAAACTTCCTCAAATTGTTTAACGATACTTTTATCCTTAAACTAATTTACAGCCGTAACACATACACTCGATTAGTGTAATTTAAATCGAACAAAAACTCAGTTGAGGCTATAAAGCGTGAATTATCCGCGGTCCAATCAGAAATCAGTATTTTGATGAGGTCACAAATGTTTAAAAACACTTCCATTGACATCTGCGGGTCCGGAAACATCTGGGTGAAATATGCCATCAAAATAATGGAAAATTTAGTTTTGGCGCACTTTCGTCCCACCCTGGCCCACTGTATGTGCGATCGTCGTGGGCTGCCGGTGAAGGAACATTCTCAGTCGATGTCATCGCCGGCCTGTGTTCTTGAGCAACTACTTTATGCGAGGCCAACGGCTCACCAGTTCGGTTCGGCTGCACGAACAACACCCATCTTTTCGTCTGATTTTGGATTTTCTGACGGTCGATGCTGTGCCGCCTCGGGAAGAATCATCTGAATCAACGTTGGGCACTATTACCTCCAAAATAATCTTGGACTGTCGAATTCTGGCATATTTAACGAGCGAGTCTAAACAAAATGGGTCTCACTTTGTCAACAATGTAAAATAACGCGTAGATTTGCGTGCGTGTGTAGAGGTGAGTGCAAGTACCAGACCTAGTCAGTGGGATTGTCTCCCAACTATGGCGTCACACGGAAGCATTGGCTTGGGCATCGTGACCTTTGTTTTTCAGAATCGTGAATACGGGGCTCTAGAAAAGATACTAATTTTAGAGTTTTTTCAGTTTTAAAATTCTAAAAAGGTATTAAATCATTAACATGGATATATAAGCTACCGTAAGCATGTTGATTACTAATTTCACATTCTAACCAGACTTTATCAAATCAAATCAAATTTATTCGGATGTACACTTTCATGACAGTGGCACTCATCATACATCGATGGTGCATCCAATATAAACTTTAGTAGAAGTGCATTGTTGAGTGCACTGTAATGTAAATAGAATATAAAGTTATTAGCGGATCGAAGGATAAAGGAAAACAGGAATGTTTTATTCATCGGAATTTGTGACAACACAATCTATGGAGCACTATTCCAAATTGTACAGGACTTGGACTCCACATAAAAATTAATACAAATAAATACAAAATATTAAATAAAAAGGTATCAAAATGCATTAGTAGGGTATTATAATCTTGTGATGTTGACCGATTTAATAATACAAGACACTGCTTGGCAGACAGGTGAGATTAATAAGCTCTGGACAAACACGTACTAAGTTGATGACGGAGATGTTGTAGACCATTCTGGCGATGAGCTAAGTTTGCAGATCTATTACTTGTTTTGCAAACAAATAAAATGAAATGAAAGGGGGCTGAAAATATGAAACATTGTTCGTACATCTTGAGTAAATATTTTACCAAAATTTAACATCTAAAAATTCCTTAAACGGGTATGTTAGCAGAAATTATTTTTGAGCCATAATTTACTGGGGAGGGGGTTGCTTGGGTTTTCGTATACAGGGGATTGATCAATAATAACATTTTTGTTTTTACAGTAATTGTTATGAAGTGGAACATTGTTATTTGTTGCTTATAGAAAATTTTGCTAAATATAATGTCTTTCTCGTGTAAGTAGAATAGGCAGGTGATGTGACACTACATGAGTTATTTTCATGTAGTGCGACCTCTGTTGAATTATACAATAAAAGCTGTGCCAATACATTACAGATATCATTGTTGTATCCATCGTACTTGCCTATACATAAATTCATGTCACTCGGTATCATGTATAAATATTCTCCAACGTTAAAGTTTAATTGCAATCGAGCTTTATCGCAAATGTTTTGATAGAAATCGATTGATTTTTGATAAAAAATCATCTAAAGAATTGATTGAAGCTTTGAGAATAAAAATAAAATTTCTTTTTGCGTCTAAACCGGTACCCGGTGTAAGAATCCCACTTTTAGCTTGCGCTTGACCTCCAATTATAGAGATAACGTATGTTCTTATAGAATCATTGATTCGTTCTATACCAACATCTGTAAAACCTTGAGCTAATTCAGACTCGAGTATAAATTTTACCCAACCTCGTTCAACATCCTCAGATTGTGAAATATAACCGACTCTAATGGTATGTTCTTTACGATTATGTACACCATCGGCAAAAGCCATTCTTTTTTCACCCGTCATTCCAAAGTTTGCAGAAAGGTGGTCGAGATAATAGGTTTAAGGGGTGAATCGTGAATGATACTCGTATCATAGTTGTGTCCTGGTACTGGATCATATCTTTTACCGATGTTTCGCCAAAAATAAGCGGTGCCTAGTCCATTGGTGTATGTATCAATTTGTTGTTTCCAATTCGATACTGGTGAAACGTGAAATTCATTACATATTCTATTGTAAGCCTCTACGTCTATATTATTTGCCAACACATCGTAAAAATTTTGAAAAGATGTAGGACAGCTCATTTCTTTGAGTAATCGTCTAATTTGATAATAAACGTGAAATCTAAAAAAAACTACGAATCATCATATTTGAATGAAACAAATGTTTAAAACTCACGCCACAACCCGTCGTACTACACCACGTTACAAAATGTATTTGATTCTGATAAAACTTTAACGGACTAGAATTCCAATCATTTACAATATCGTCACTATGAACGTTAGGCAACCTATAATTTTGAAAAGGATTATCGAGTTCTACGTTAAAATACTCTGTTTCGTTAACGAAAATATTCATATTTGTTAAATCTATCGCACTAAAAATTTCAACGTGAGTAAAATTTCCAGATTGAGGATACCGTTTCGATAAATTGCTCTGAAATGCTTGCGGAATCGACATTTTATTATAATAAAATTATAAATTTTAAATTATAAATAATAATAATAAAATGTATCACACCTTCGAAATCGAAATTGAAAAAAATAGCGAGTCGGTTCATTTAAATGACTTCATCGATAATCGCGAGGGTAAACTCTATATTTCATTAAAGAGCGTTAACCTTTGGGTGGGTTACTACAACGTGCGTAGAAAAGAAAAAATATTCTATCGTACGGATGGTCAGCAGCAAGACGAAATTAAGTTTATCCAACCGGGGCTTTACAATATAAAAGAAATTATCGACATTGTCTTAAAAGATACGTCTTGGCTCACGTTTACCATCGATGACAAAACCGGTTTTTTCTTGCTAATTATTACACAAGAAAACAAATCTATCAAATTTTCATCGGGATTAGCTAATTTACTCGGCTTTCACAACGAATATCTAATAACTGTGGGAGAATATAGTAAAATAAATTGATGTGCAACCTTTAAAAATTTTGTACATTCATTGCGATCAAGTTTCTACGAGCGAAAATTATTTCAACGGAAAACCTTGTACTATTTTAAACGTTTTTCCCTTACAAGATAAATCGTTCGGAGAGAGTATGTGGATAGAATATTCTAGTCCCTTACTGAAAAAGATTAAAACTGGTACTTTTAACGAATTAAGTTTTCAAATTAAAGATTCAAAGGGCAGAGACATAAATAATCACGGTTTTCCCATTATTTTAAATCTCGAAATGAAATGATTTATTATATAATAAATATGGCGAGTATTTTAGGACCTAGTCGAACAAAAGCATCATCGTTAGCGCTGGGAGATAATTTAAACATTTATGAACAACACGGCTATATCGATAGCGATGAAATGTTGCTCGTTGTACCATTAATTGAAAAATATCAATTTATACTAGGATGGCACGGTACATTTAAAGTACCCTTTTACATGTTTAACGATCCACCGACATACTGCGAAATTTTTACTAAATTTATGAAACACGGTGGAATTTTTTCACATTCAACAACGGGTAATTTTGCCGTTAACGTACATTATATTCCTTCTCCAGCTCGAGGAAAAACATTTGTTTTCAATCATATTAATTCGCAGCATGTAGATTTTGAATTGTGCTTTCAAACGCGAGATAATAAAAAAAGTTTTTGTACGAGCCACTTTTTTCGGTACTTTAAACACTAAAATCTGTTTTAATTTTAAAATTAAAACTTTACCGTTAACGCAATAAAATTTTTTAAATGTTTATATTATATATATGGCTAGTATTTACGGTCCTACTCGAAGAGATCGTAAGAGCGAGCGAGTTTCGTCTAGCAACGTTTACGATCCACCTATTTATGAAGAAACTAGACACATTAATCCGAGTGAACATTTACCAAATCTAAATTTTCTTCTTTCGAATTTTTAAATAATTTACGCTTTGAAATTTATTGGTTTCGAAATAAAATAAAAATTTTAATTGAAGATTTATCATTTTATTCATTATATGGTAAAATGAATATGGGTGAAAATAATTCTTATTCTTTAGTGAAAAGTGAACAATTTGATAATGATGAATATAGAATTAATCGAATTGATTTCCCTGAAGGAGATAACTTTTCTTTTTCAAATGAACCGCGTTATTTAGAATGTGTATTATGTTACATTTTAAATTATAGAGATGATATCAAAATCTATTTTCAAGCAAATTTGTTTGGTGCTTTAAACACAGGAATCTGTTACAATATAAAAGTTTTAAAAATTCCAATTAATACTTTTCCGTTAGTTTAAAACATTTAATTTTTTTAATCTTGTTTTATTAATAGAAAATAATGAGCGTCTCTGCAGAAACAACGAGAGTTTATCCAAAATTAGAGGGTATGATGCTGAATTTAAATTCAAACGATGTTGAAAACGTTAACGCGTTTCGTTTACAAAAAATCAACGACATTCAAAAAGAATTACGAGCCGAAAGAAACCAACGCGAAGCCGTATATAAAAAATATAATAAAATCATTAACACTTGTTCTATCGTAGAAACAATGGCGGAATTGGGATGTATGGGAGCAGGAGCTATTGGAATCGCCAGTATCGCCACAGTTATAGCATCACCCGTCGGATTTGTTTTAGAAGGTTTAGCTTTAGGGTTAGGTGGTGTGGCGTTTGCTCTCGGATACGCGAAATATAAATTATTTTAAAAAGTTAAAAAACATAACGAGATTAGAGTTTTAGCATCATCTAAACTTAACACTATCGAAAACTACGTTTCAAAAGCGATAGAAGACGGCGTTATAAGTCAAGAAGAATTTCATTTTATCTGCCAAGAACGAAATAAATTTTCTCAAATGAAAGAAAATATTCGTACTAAATTGTCACCTAAAAATAACGTCGATAGCGATAAAACAAATGTAAAACCTATCGATGATAATTTAAAAAAAGATCTTATAGAAAAAATTATGAATTTAAAGTAAACTTTACTGTAGATAAATCTTATTATAATAACCCACTTCGCGACCTCCACCGTATAATTTTAATTTTTAAATTTATTTAAAAACTATATATATATATATATATACACTATAATTGAGTCGTATTTTTTCTAAAAACTCTTTCATCACGCGATTAAACAAACGTATAGCTTTTCCTTCAGCACGCTTTAAACTTTTTACATTTAATATCTTTGCACATTTCGTACATAAATTTATCGCTGTTTTTGTACCATTTTTACATCTTCGACACGGAACTGGCATACTTTTTCCATGTCGAATTCGCCACTGATGTAACGCGCAATACTTAACGTTCGCTACGCTAAGTATACAACACTTGTCTGTTTTTCCAACTAAAAGCCATTCGCACGGAACGATTACTTTCGATAAATACTTTCCTCTTGACATCCTCTCTCTTATCTATTCAACAACATAATATTATTTCTTTTTTTTTCTTGATTTTTTTTTAAACGATATCTTTTTGTTTCTTCTTTTTTTTAAACACCCGCTTCGCGACACGCTTACTCACCTCTCCTACCACTACCCCAAACAAATAGTCATAACCTCTTTTTTTTTTTTTTACAATTTTTTTTTTTTCGTTTTTCAGTTTTTTAACTCTTTCACCTAATACTCATATCTTATTTTATTTTTTTTTACGTTTTTTAAATTTTTTTTAAACGTTTTTTCAGGGGGGTTTTACGGTTTGAGCTAGTACTGCTATTTTATCTTCTACTCCTTACTCTTAAAATCGTACTCAAACATGAATTAAAGGTCCCTCTGCAATGGCAGAATACTGCAAATATTACTGCATTCAAATGTGATAGCTCGATATGGCTGTATTACATTTTCATTAAAGCAATCGTTGAGTTAAAAGACAAACAATTTGCCATCACCTCACTGAGCAAAATACAAAAATGGTATTATTCAAAAATTAAGAAAGTGTTTAAGTTATCAATATATTGAAACAATGGTTTGTATGCCATCTGAATGTGCAAAACATTCAATAATACTTTTATCCTCGAATCTGGATAATTTGAGTTACCATACAATTGGTTCTATGGTCAGAAGCATGGATATTTGGTAAAATATATATCTACATAAAAACTGTATTTTATAGGCCGTCTAATATTTTATCCATTGCTCTATTATACATCTCTATCTGATAGAGATAGCATCCATTTCATACAGCGATGAGACACTCTTCATTTTGCAAGGCCAACCTCAGAAAGACACTGGTTTTTAATTTCCTGTATTACTACGTTCGCTACGTTTAGTATTATCTAAACTAACAGAGGTAGGCTACTTGGAGGAGCGATGACATAGAATTTGCTAGTTTTGATAAGCCAACCTGAAAGGAAAAACAATTTTTAATTTCCTGCGTGAATTTTTGGAGGCAGTTTGTGCATTGTCACGTCTAGCAACATGTACAACAAATTAAGCCGTCGCAAGCGTAACGGATTGTTGCTACAAGTAACTATTATAATTACTAAAAGCCGTTAAAACTGTTTTACCGAACGAATAGAAATGCAAGATAACTGCCACATATTTAGTACATATTTAACTGAACGAGGTTATCTATACTCATTTGAACAACTGAGGGTCTGTTTGTTTCACACATATCCGGATCTCGATCACCAGACAGTCCGTACGGTTTAGAGAGTTTACTGATCCGGATCCTGTATTTGCTGATCCTGCTCGCACAGTGGATACGTGCTAGATCCAAGATGGCGCAAACGAAAATAACTAGACGAAAATTATTACAGAATTCATTAAATCGTGATGATTAATATTAAAACCTTTTTGAATTATTTATTTGAAGGCCAAAATAAATTATCATTGCTATCAAATGATATATAAAACAGTTTGTCAAAACAACAATCTGAATTTAGCGGATGAATTCTGCCACGGGCACGGTTTAGCCGTAGTCTGGTACACAGTCAAATAAATAATTGGTGATGGCAAATTGTTTGTCTTTTAACTCAACGATTGCTTCAATGAAAATGTAATACAGCCATATCGAGCTATCACATTTGAATGCAGTAATATTTGCAGTATTCTGCCATTGCAGAGGGACCTTTAATTCATGTTTGAGTACGATTTTAAGAGTAAGGTTTGAACTATCTCTCAATTAAGTGCCGTTTCTGAGAAAAACTGGTGGTGTGATAGTTCGACTTTTCGACTGTGATCGTCTTCAGGGGAATTTGAATACAGTTGATTAGCAATAAAGATGTGCCAGAAATTTCTGGCGGGACCTCCATTATATCATTTCGGTACATATTTACTGTAAAACTATGCTTTTTTCAAAACTATTTTGAGAAATTTTACAGCATTTGTCATCACTTTATCTAAAAAAAATAATAATTTACTGTGAAGCCATGCTGATCATGATTATTTTACTAATTTTTTTTCTTTTCCTCAAGTGAAATAGCAACGTTCCGATGAAAAAGACATTTTCCAGAAGCTGCTTTCCAAATATAATTGCGTAAATTATCGAAATTATTAAAGAGACTCCAGGGGTGGTGACATGACAAATCTAATCTGAAAAAAAGAAACTATCAATAATTAAATAATTGTTTTCAATGACATACTGAACGGTTATACTTATCAGTACATGTACATTGTACAAAATATTTTTAGAGTGGTCATGTCCGTTTTCACACTTGTATCAAAGCCACAACTCTCCCCAAAATCCAAACACAAAGGCCCTAGTCAACCTTTTGTCAACTTACTGCAGATAAGTAGGGGATTACAGCCCAATAAATTGGTCCTTTGTCCTGCCGGCAGGATTTGCTGGCTCCAGCTAGAGCTATGAATATGCTCATGACGAAACCCCTTAATGTGCAGTGACCCGTAGATAATGAGTTCCTTACTTTCCAGCAGACGGGTAACTTGAGTTACCGCGAGTGCCGTAAGGCTTAACCGCAGGTTAGAATTCGATGTCTCCCCTTAGCGTTTTTGATCCGATGTATATAAGCCGTTCACTGAGTTATGATCATAATCAAGACGATTTGATAGCTTGGATCTAATTAACTGATATTTGGAACATTAATAAATGTCAATATTCAAAGGTTTTACATTCTATACGCAGAATTCATATTGTTATAACCTGAGCGAAGAATGTAAATTTTGTATTTCTACGGCGTGCAATTAATTCCACGGTGCGTGCCTTGTTTGTCATTGCACAAACCCATCTAAGCATTTAAAATCGTGTACAAAGAATTATGATATTTTGTGTACCGTCGCAGGGCGGACCCTTGCGCCACACCCCATTCAGACCAATATCAACAGACCGTTATTTAAGTAATTACTTACAAGGCATTTGGCTTTTGTCAGGCCTATCCGACGTTCCCGGGATGATTGACTTTGCTTTGGTGGCTATACGGCGTGGGTCTCGTGCACACTGACGCGGATACCCAGGGCCTCATATGCAAATCACTGGAGTGTATGTAACCGACACAACTCAATATAGGTCGGCACTCAGAAATACGAGACAGTCTCATAGCTGATGGTCCTGTCCGCTGGCGTACACCCAACCGGCGAGACACACTCACTCCGACACCCACAGCGTAAACACTCAACCCCAAAAATTCCTTTGGTTTTATACTAAATAAATGACTAATAAAATGACTTTTTTTTTATAATGCTCGGTATATGCTAAATGCAGATAATATAGTTTTAACTGATGAAATTCTTGCATCGGTAAGAATTAATAAGATTTTGCCCTACAAATTAGTATACATTATATTTATGATATCTTTATTTATCGATGTTTTTCACGAATTAAATTGTTTTGCACAGTACAGCGATACAGTACATGCTCCACGATATCATTTTGTTCTGTCTTGTACATTGAAGTGTCGCCATTTTAATAATTGCGATAATTAATGACAGTCCCCGGTACATATCCCCATTCACAAGAAAATGTACACAAAAGGGATGTAAGGCCAAGCCGAGTTGATCCCACCAGCAATCAAACTCAGACCTAAGCTATTCCCAGCCAAAATGTACACCACTGGTAATTTTGTATTGGGACAGTCTTAATAATGACTTAAGACTACTGATTTCCTGATATCTTTTGCCAAAAAACTTAAAAGTAGCATTTCAGAATATTATGTGTAGAGATCTTTTAAGTTTATCTTTTTAATATAAATCTTTTTCCCTTTTTTCTTCTATATTCTCCCAAATAAAGCTACATGCGGTATTACTCATGTTTTCGTTTGTCCTGTCTTTGTTTTTTTGTATTATGTCATATTGGTAGTGTTTTGTCTGTCCATAGGGAAGTTGTACAAAAGCTTTGGTTCCCCATTGTACTTGTCAATATTATTAGGTGTTCGGGCATGTGCCCGAAACACCTATTGTTTTTGTACGGTTTTTTAGGTGTTCGGGTATGTACCCGAAACACCTATTCTTCTTCTTCTTCTTCTTCTTCTTCTTCTTCTTCTTCTTCTTCTTCTTCTTCTTCTTCTTCTTCTTCTTCTTCTTCTTCTTCTTCTTCTTCTTCTTCTTCTTCTTCTTCTTCTTCTTCTTCTTCTTCTTCTTCTTCTTCTTCTCCCGGACGTCTGTCCACAAAAAAACACATACTTGCAAACTTCACATGAACTTGAAACTTGGCATGTACTTAGAACTTAACAGGTAGATGAAACTCGAGTTGTGAGTGACCCCAATTTGACCTTACTTCCTGTCCAAACCGGAAGTCAAAGTTTAACATTTAAAAAAATCATATCTCAGCAACCACAAGAGGTAAATTCAGAGTTTTTGCACCATTGTACAGATTGTTAATTGTCAAAAATATTTTAAAAAACATGACCCCAATTTGACCTTTACTTTCTGTCCAAACCGGAAGTCAAAGTTTAATATTAAAAAAATCATATATCAACAACCACAAGTAGTAAATTTAAATTTTTGCACCATTGTATAGATTGTTAATTGTCGAAAAATATTTACACAAAGGTGACCCCAATTTGACCTTAATTCCTGTCCAAACCGGAAGTCAAAGTTTAATATTTAAAAAATCATATCTCAACAACCAAAACAGGTAAATTCACAATTTTTATACCATTGTACAGACCGTTAATTGTCAAAAGATATTTACAAAAAGATGACCCCAATTTGACCTTACTTCCTGTCCAAACCGGAAGTCAAAGTTTAATATTTCAAAAGATCATATCTCAGCAACCACAAGAGGTAAATTAAAAAAATTTGCACCATTGTACACATCGTTAATTGTCACAAAATATTTAAACAAAGTTGACCCCAATTTAACCTTACATCCTCCCGAAGACCTAGAGTTTGTGTCGAGACAAACTCTGAATCTCTAGTTTTTAATTATTTTGTTTTACTTCTTCTTCTTCTTCTCCCCCGCGTCTGTCCGCAAAAAATCACATACTTGCAAACTTCACATGAACTTGAAACTTGGCATGTACTTAGAACTTAACAAGTAGATGAAACTCGAGTTGTGAGTGACCCCAATTTGACCTGACTTCCTGTCCAAACCGGAAGTCAAAGTTTAACATTTAAAAAAATCATATCTCAGCAACCACAAGAGGTAAATTCAGAGTTTTTGCACCATTGTACAGATTGTTAATTGTCAAAAATATTTTTAAAAACATGACCCCAATTTGACCTTTACTTTCTGTCCAAACCGGAAGTCAAAGTTTAATATTAAAAAAATCATATATCAACAACCACAAGTAGTAAATTTAAATTTTTGCACCATTGTATAGATTGTTAATTGTCGAAAAATATTTACACAAAGGTGACCCCAATTTGACCTTAATTCCTGTCCAAACCGGAAGTCAAAGTTTAATATTTAAAAAATCATATCTCAACAACCAAAACGGGTAAATTCACAATTTTTATACCATTGTACAGACCGTTAATTGTCAAAAGATAACCCCAATTTGACCTTACTTCCTGTCCAAACCGGAAGTCAAGGTTTAATATTTTAAAAAATCATATCTCAGCAACCACAAGAGGTAAATTAAAAAAATTTGCACCATTGTACACATCGTTAATTGTCACAAAATATTTAAACAAAGTTGACCCCAATTTAACCTTACATCCTCCCGAAGACCTAGAGTTTGTGTCGAGACAAACTCTGAATCTCTAGTTTTAATTATTTTTTCTTCTTCTTCTTCTTCTCCCCCGCGTCTGTCCGCAAAAAATCACATACTTGCAAACTTCACATGAACTTGAAACTTGGCATGTACTTAGAACTTAACAAGTAGATGAAACTCGAGTTGTGAGTGACCCCAATTTGACCTGACTTCCTGTCCAAACCGGAAGTCAAAGTTTAATATTTAAAAAAAATCATATCTCAACAACCACAACAGGTAAATTGAAATTTTTTGCACCATTGTAGAGATTGTTAATTGTCAAAAAATATTTCCAAAAACATGACCCCAATTTGACCTTACTTCCTGTCCAAACCGGAAGTCAAAGTTTAATATTAAAAAAAATAATATCTCAACAACCACAACAGGTAAATTGACATTTTTGCACCATTGTAGAGATTGTTAATTGTCGAAAAATATTTACAAAAACATGACCCCAATTTTACCTTACTTCCTGTCCAAACCGGAAGTCAAAGTTTAACATTTAAAAAAAATCATATCTCAACAACCACAAGAGGTAAATTCACAATTTTTGTACCATTGTACAGATCGTGAAATGTCAAAAAATATTTACAAAAAGGTGACCCCAATTTGACCATACTTCCTGTCCAAACCGGAAGTCAAAGTTTAATATTTAAAAAAAATCATACCTCAACAACCACAAGAGGTAAATTGAAATTTTTTGCACCATTGTATAGATTGTTAATTGTCGAAAAATATTTACACAAAGGTGACCCCAATTTTACCTTAATTCCTGTCCAAACTGGAAGTCAAAGTTTAATATTTAAAAAAATCATATCTCAACAACCAAAACAGGTAAATTCACAATTTTTGTACCATTGTACAGACCGTTAATTGTCATAAGATATTTTCAAAAAGATGACCCCAATTTGACCTTACTTCCTGTCCAAACCGGAAGTCAAGGTTTAATATTTTAAAAAATCATATCTCAACAACCACAAGAGGTAAATTCACAATTTTTGTACCATTGTACAGATCGCTAATTGTCTAAATATATTTACAAAAAGATGACCCCAATTTGACCTTACTTCCTGTCCAAACCGGAAGTCAAAGTTTAATATTTACAAAAATCATATCTCAGCAACCACAAGAGGTAAATTAAAATTTTTTGCACCATTGTACAAATCGTTAATTGTCACAAAATATTTAAACAAAGTTGACCCTCATTTGACCTTACATCCTCCCGAACACCTAGAGTTTGTGTCGAGACAAACTCTGAATCTCTAGTTTATATTTTTTAGGTGTTCGGGTATGCACCCGAAACACCTATTGTTTTTGTTCGGTTTTTTTTTTTTTTACTTCTTCTTCTTCTTCTTCTTCTCCCCCATCTTGTCCGCAAACAAAAACATACTTGCAAACTTCACATGAACTTGAAACTTGGCATGCACTTAGAACTTAACAAGTAGATGAAACTCCAGTTGTGAGTGACCCCGATTTGACCTTACTTCCTGTCCAAACCGGAAGTCAAAGTTTAATATTTAAAAAAATCATATCTCAACAACCACAACAGGTAAATGGAAATTTTTTGCACTATTGTATAGATTGTTAATTGTCGAAAAATATTTACAAAAACATGACCCCAATTTGACCTTACTTCCTGTCCAAACCGGAAGTCAAAATTTAACATTTAAAAAAATCATATCTCAACAACCACAAGAGGTAAATTCGCAATTTTTATACCATTGTACAGATCGTTAATTGTCAAAAAATATTTACAAAAAGGTGACCCCAATTTGACCTTACTTCCTGTCCAAACCGGAAGTCAAAATTTAATATTTAAAAAAAATAATATCTCAACAACCACAAGAGGTAAATTCACAATTTTTGTACCATTATACAGATTGCTAATTGTTGAAAAATATTTACACAAAGGTGACCCCAATTTGACCTAACTTCCTGTCCAAACCGGAAGTCAAAATTTAACATTTTAAAAAATCATATCTCAACAACCACAAGAGGTAAATTCACAATTTTTGTACCATTGTACAGATCGTTAATTGTCGAAAAATATTTACAAAAAGTTGACCCCAATTTGACCTTACTTCCTGTCCAAACCGGAAGTCAAAATTTAATATTTAAAAAAAATAATATCTCAACAACCACAAGAGGTAAATTCACAATTTTGTTACCATTATACAGATTGTTAATTGTCGAAAAATATTTACACAAAGGTGACCCCAATTTGACCTTACTTCCTGTCCAAACCGGAAGTCAAATTTTAATATTTTCAAAAAATCATATCTCAACAACCACAAGAGGTAAATTCACAAATTTTGTACCATTGTACAGATCGTTAATTGTCAAAAATATTTACAAAAAGGTGACTCCAATTTGACCTTACTTCCTGTCCAAACCGGAAGTTAAAATTTAATATTTAACAAAAATCATATCTCAACAACTACAAGATGTAATTTGAAATTTTTGGCACCATTGTATAGATTGTTAATTGTCGAAAAATATTTACACAAAGGTGACCCCAATTTAACCTTACTTCCTGTCCAAACCGGAAGTCAAAATTTAATATTTAAAAAAATCATATCTCAACAACCACGAGGTAAATTCACAATTTTTGTACCATTGTACAGATCGTTAATTGTCAAAAATATTTACAAAAAGGTGACCCCAATTTGACCTTCCTTCCTGTCCAAACCGGAAGTCAAAGTTTAATATTTAACAAAAATCATATCTCAACAACCACAAGATGTAAATTGACATTTTTGCACCATTGTATAGATTGTTAATTGTCGAAAAATATTTACACAAAGGTGACCCCAATTTGACCTTACTTCCTGTCCAAACCGGAAGTCAAAGTTTAATATTAAAAAAAAAATCATATTTCAACAACCACAACAGGTAACTTCACAATTTTTGTACCATTGTACTGATCGTTAATTGTCAAAAAATATTTACAAAAAGGTGACCCCAATTTGACCTTTACATCTCCCGAACACCTAGAGTTTGTGTCAAGACAAACTCGAATCTCTAGTTTAATTTGTTTTGCTTACTTTGTATAAATTAGTCTGAAGCTTATAGTAGTGTACAGCAATGATAAACGCAAAGACGGTGGAGCACTGTCAGTGAATCTTAACATAAAGAAGTTTGCCTAATATAAATCTGATATGCCAAGGAAATTCCACCACCGTCACGGTTGTCATGGGCTCTGGCATCAAATTGGCCTACAAAAACAGGTTCGTGTTATTCATAATTATGTGACGGCACTTTGGTTGCAAACAAATATATGAATAAACTAACCTATGATAATTGTATCACAGTAGGTGCCCACGTTTTTGAAAAAATAACAAATATACTGTTACATGTTTTTATGATTTACAAAATTTCCTTTCTGGAAACATCTTGTAAACTACAAGTTTTGTTTTCTGTAAGATGAAACCACTTCTTGTAGAAAACAATCTCAGAATGATTGGTAATTGTAGCAACACCAAGTAAGTTTTTAGAAAATAATTTATTCATTATAATCTGTTCAATGGTATTTTAATACCAAAGTTGTACCTTCCCTTTAATTCACGAGAATAATCCAGAATTAAAACAGGTAATGAATTTGAGTTTTCACAATTCTCCTAGTAAGTGTTTTGATCAATCAGGCCTGCTTTTCCGCCCGTATATTATTGCAATGACCGGTATATCGGGGGATGGGGTAGGGTGTGAGTGTGTATTCCTTTAAATTTAAGCAAGTCTATAGTGTTTACCACAATCCAGGAGACCTCTCTGAGAGATTGCTGTATTATCGATCCATGGTGGTTTACGAACCACGCAATAAGCTGCACGAGCAAAACAGAGCTTATACAATTAATATAATATGCCAAGGTGACTTCATCACCGCCGTAAGGTTACCATCGGAACCGTGGTATCGCAACAAACGCCAGCAATTACAGACTCGTGATATTGATCAGGATTAGTATAATTCGCCAGTCCTTTATATAAAAGGAAACCCAGCCTCGTTTCCAGGGGCTACCTCGCTCTCACAACTAGACCCCGGTGGGAAAGTGCTTCTCACAACGCAGATTTGTTATTATTTCGAGGTTATTAATATTGTTTCGGTTTGCGGTAACACCATGTGTTTATCTCAACTAACGTGAAGCTGAGATACAGGTTCTGAAAAGAACCGTATCGCACAACTCGTATCTCAACCTTCGTTAAGTGAGAAAGGTTCAAGGGAGAACCAATTTCGGGCAACTCGTTTTTCTCTACTGTCGCTAAGTGAGAAATATGGTTCAAACGAGTTGCCCGAAATTGGTTCTCCCTTGAACCTTTCTCACTTAACGAAGGTTGAGATACGAGTTGTGCGATACGGTTCTTTTCAGAACCTGTATCTCAGCTTCACGTTAGTTGAGATAAACACATGGTGTTACCGCAAACCGAAACGATATCGATATTCCACCATGCAAAGCCTCAAAACTTATATGTTATTAATATTATTTCGAGGAAACAAAATATTTCGATTATGTTTCACATACTAGGCCTATATGAATTTGTTTCACACATCAATATTTGAATGAGTGATTTAACCGAAATTATAAAGTAAATTGGATTACCTAGTCCCGGCCTCACCACTGCAGAATGCGCTATCCTTACTAACGGTATCAGACTATCACCTTCTTTGCATATTCAAGATTTTCTTATATTGAAATCGCCAATTTCCATGGTGAGAGAGCAGTGGGATCGATGAATCCCGATACTGCTCGAACAACCTGGAAACGAGGGTGGAACAAACCAGGCATCAGCGACGCTGAACAGTACAGTTGCGGTATTCTTGATATAGACCACTGCCATGCTGTTGGGTTTCAACGAAAGCTAAGATTCTGGTCTAGTTTTTTGTTCAAGCAATCTTCGAAGTTGGCAGTTATGAGACCACCGGAGGGCTATGTGTATGTCTTGATGTTGTCTCTGATTATGGCATTGAGTTTTTATTTCATACCGATTAGAGGAGACATGTGTGGCGCAATGGTTATTGCTAAAGACGGGGATAATCTCACTTCACTCCGAGACAGGGCATTTTTGGCTTTCAGAGGAGCGTGCCGACAAAGTAAATGTGAGTGTACAATGGCTCTTTCCATCCATGAAATTAATTAAAAGGGAGAATTTTCGTGTTTGGCCGTATCACCGGAATTTTCTGTAAATATTTTTTGTGTAATCGGTACACTTCTCAGATTTTCAAATTTACATTGAGATACTTCTTAAATAATACACGGAATCATTTCTTTATAGCCCTATGTTTCCAGTATTAGACTCAAATATTTACTTATTGCTATTTTTTAACATGAGTTTGAGTCAGTCGGGTTGATTAAATTAGTTATTTAAAGGTTATTCCTTTCTACTATAGTAGAAAAATAGAAATGTTCAGATGAACGTTTGCCCGATTAGTGAGGTCTCTCTTAGCCACCATACTTACCAATAACCGCGTATACATGGTTGGCAAAAAACAACAAACCAAAGGCGCGTCACTGCACCGATTTTGAAGCCAACCTGTGACCAGAAATCGGATCATTTATTTAGCATATTTTCATTTTCCAAATTTAGAAAAGACTCTTAAATAAATTCCACATTAGAATTAAATATAAACAAACAATCTGTAGTGAATGAATTTTCACTATTTTCTTATGAATGACACAATGTAATGAGCCGAAACTTTCGCACGTAGTGATTAAAATAATGTAAGGATGTTACGGCCCCAACTATAATAATAATAATAATAATAATAATGTGTGGACTTATATAGCGCACGTATCCACCAACTAAGTGGTGCTCAAGGCGCATTCTTTTTTACGTGCATTACACAACACACTATGGTACTGGCCCAATTGTAGAGTTGCAGCTGATGCATGTTCCAACTATAGGAATGATGCTATAATAGGTGGGGCGTGACAAGCATATTCGTAGAAGCAGTTTTACCGACATTACAACACACTTTACCTTTAACCATGCTGCATTAACATTTAAAGTTCATAAACGTGTTCCTACTGTTTCAACTTTAGTAAGATTTCAATGAATGTTTTATTTTATTTTTCAATACTTATTCTAAACATTATTTGTTAGAAACAATTAGTATAACGTGTGTTATTGTTTTGTTTTGAATTAAAGCGTGCACTTTCCTCACTGAACCTCTAACGCCTCACAGCTTCAAATTCATCCTGAAGCCCCTTAGCATGGCTTTCCGGTTGGAATTTACTGTGAAGGCAGAGAGGGATGCTCTGATAGCCCTGGCAGAGAAGAAGACAGATGGGTCCATCTTTGCTGAGATAGGTAAGTATTAATCCTAAATATTTACCTGTAATAGAATACATATACACACACATGGTCAGTTTCTTCCTATATATTTATTCTGTGTACAACCACGTAAAAGGCCTGTGTCCCGTTGTGTGATCCCGTTACCCAGGTTGTTTGCATCTTAACCGGGGCTTGATCCCTGACTACTCGGCAGATATGGTTTGGCCTCTGACCTTGCCCCATAGAGCAATAGATAATTGGCATAAGTGGACCGCCCACCAACATAGGGGCTGGTTAGCTCAGTTGGGAGAACACTCGTACGGTATTCGAGAGGTCGCGAGTTCGAGTCTGGCATCAGCCAACTTTTGTTTGCTCGCTTCCCGTTTATATATATAAGAAAAGAAAAGTATATATATAAATTAAATCTGGAGGGTAGCCTCAGCTTTCGATCCAATCCGGACCTTCATCAGAGGCATAGACAAGATACAAACATAAGACACATCCATTTATAGGGAAAGCAAAGGATCATATGTATTGACATTTTGTTACTGGCCACTTAATTTAATAAAAAAATATTCTGTTTTTTGACATACAGTGACGTTTTTTGCAATATTTAATGTTTTTATTAAATGTTCATGTTTATCCCTGACACACGAGGGCGCTTTTTGTGAGATCAACACGGAGCCGCATTATTTGATATTTAGGATTAGGAGCTCGTATAGCAGCACCTTAATAAGTGTTCAAAACAAAACCCCAAATCTTGCCCAAAATGAACCAGCGGTTAATTTAAAATGGTATTGATTGCATGGGAACAAACGCAAACAGTTCAGATAGATGAATGACTCATAAAGCAATTCAATCAATATTCATGCGCTCATGAATATTCAAATATTATATAATTATATAATTCAAATTAGCATATCAAAAGTGCCAAAAGTAATATAACACCCACATTGGCAATTAAAATGTAGGATGGGGTGGGGTCCTTGTGCCCTTTCATATTTATTCTGATCTTCAGCTAATTCCCATTAAAATTCATAGGGATATTGGATTCACCAATATCTGTCGTGTGGGGAGATTAACTGTAAAAATATCCAGTGTTTTCCCCGTATTTTCAAAGAAAATGGAAAATTACAACATTTATAATAATTAGCTGATAACAACCGGTGCAGCTTCTATGCAGTCCCGATTTTCTTGCTTTCATAGATCGTAACTTGAAAGTTCATTAATATTTTTTCCTGATCAGTCATTGGAGGGTGGAGTAATGCAAAGTCGGTCATCAGAGCCTGCCATGGAGATGTTTGCAGCAATGAGTTCGATATACATGAAGAGGGAGGTCTCCTAGATGAAAATGAATATCGTCCCTTCTGGATCGAGTACAAAGAGGGCATCGTGACGGTCGGCAAAGGAGGACAGGCGAATGGTTTCATGGAGTAGGACGTTCGTAACTATCACGGGCGAGTACCGTCTGAGGTACAGGTTGGTATATCCACATGGCAAGTGGTACACGGTTCTTGGACATTTTATCAATTTTGTGAGTAGATAAAAGCTATAGATTCACAAAAACAGATAAATCCCAACGATTTCTCTTAAACATGTTCTCATTTCAAAATGAAACTGAAGCAAATCGATTCTAAGATCAATAATTACGAGCTGATCGATCACCATAGTATTTCTCATCTATAATTACAATGAGTAAACTAGGGACTTCATAGAGAATAACCCGTGAAGTCCCTAAGGTTCTCCCTGAACCATATTAACCAGTGAAGTCCCCATGGTTCTCCCTGAACCATATTTCTCACTTAGCGACAGTAGAGAAAAACGAGTTGCCCGAAATTGGTTCTCCCTTGAACCTTTCTCACTTAACGAAGGTTGAGATACGAGTTGTGCGATACGGTTCTTTTCAGAACCTGTATCTCAGCTTCACGTTAGTTGAGATAAACACATGGTGTTACCGCAAACCGAAACGTTATCGATGTTTATCAAGAATTAAATTATTTTGCACTGTACAGATGAACAGTACAGGCTCCACGATGTAAATTTGTTCTGTCTTGTACAGTGTCTCCATTTTCCAGCCTTACTATAGACAGGATGCTTTCGGTTCCTTGACAATATGTATCATGGGTGGCGATCCTGGGTGGGCGGGAACACATGTCCTCCAACAGGGGGAGGGGAGAGACACACGGTAATGACAATTTCCCCCAAGAGTTGCCGTCCCCTTCGGCCTATTTCTTTTCAAATTAAATTAATTTTTAATTGTTTTCGTTCTATAACACGCACAACTATCTGGTGGGGAAAAGATGTTGGGAGTGGGAGAGAGGGGTAGAGGTTGGAGGGTTGTTCATACTATATACAGTTCCCCAATCTTATTAAGAAATCGCCACCACCGACAATCATTAAATAAAGAAAAACTATTGTCAAATTATACGCATGTACCAACAATAAATCACCACCATTCTAGCCTGTCGAATATTTTGCCTTACAAAACCATTCAATCATCTGCAGCCAATGGTTAAACTAATTTGCACTTTAATCCATTCAGTGGCATAAAGACTTTTTCCGACTGATAACCAACTGAAATGGTTACTCTGCTATACACTGTTGTACATTTGTGGATTTTAATGAAATAAGAGTAAGGCACATAGCCGTCATTCAAGACGCACACGGCATCGTGAAAAGAGTACCCCGGTACCTGTTCGAAAGTAGATCAGTGGTTAGCCGCTAGATTGAGAGCCACTTGCTCTGGTCTCTTTTCCAGCGTGTAATTTACTCCTTCCAAGACAGTCGGCAGGCTGAACGAACCTTTATTAATATAATATTCTTGACGTCAGGCGATGATAACTAACAATTATAGCATGCATGAAGTGAACCATAATATATGCCCATTGTCCCCAATTATATTAAAGGAAAGGTACAGTATTGGTAATATTTGCAAAACTGCTTTTTACGAATGTGCCTACTCTATTGAATCAAGATATGTACCTTACACTACACAACAAGTCCGTGAAGGTACAGTTTATTACGTTATATCTTTCAAGACAAAATTACTGAAAAATCATTCAGATTGTTTGTTTTCATGTTGTTAATTAAGGAAAGCTAACCTTGAAAGTGAAAGTTCTCACTACGAAATTATTTCTAGATAAATATTAATACCATTATTGGCATTAAACCAATTATTAAGTTTAGTCAAAACTTGTAGCTTTGCATGGTGAAAAGGATAAGTAAGACTAATTGCGGTGAAACCATTTATTAAGTTTCCCATAATAATTCAAATTTGTTTCTTTATTTTATTGTACACATTGCCTTTAACGCATTGTATGCACGAAAAGGTCGAATCAATAAGTCAGTTCAGTATCGTTCAAGGTGATTTGGTAACTGGTATCGCAGTCAGTGCAGTTAGTTTACATTTCTATAGGTTCACGAAGGCGTTAATAATTTTGATAGCGATCGGCTGATATCACTCTGCCTTGTAAAGATTCAATTGACCGAGAAATTTTACTGTACCAGGGCTTGGGAAGAGTGAATATGTCGCTGATGAGTTTCCGTCAGTTTGCTTATCCAGTTAGTTGCATTTTTTTCTTGGAAAAAAAACCTTGGTATTATTTCAGTGTAGCTATCATACATTTAATCACTGAGAACTAAGCATTAATTTGCGCTAAAAAGGGAACAGCAAGGTGAATTACTTTGGATACATTTCAGGATTTACCGTCCATCATTTTATCTCCGCTGATTGGTAGACTATATACTTCAAATATATTAGTGACGTCACATTACTAGTAAGCTATATGGGCCTCCACGCACTCTGCAAACTATTTGATGTGTTCCATAAGGCCAAAAAATCCTCCGCTTTCTAGTCATCAGTCGTCTTCAAAATCGGTGCGGTGACGCGCTTTCTATTTATCTTTTTTCGGTGCTTGAGTTTGTCTTCTCTATAATCATAAACATTTTTGTGATTCAATAATTCTAATACTTAGAAACTATTAAACACGTTTTCCAATAACATTACGCATCTCCACGTAATCTCAAATGCAGTTTCCATATTCTTTGGGTATCTCCCCGGTATCTTGTACACACCCGTTGGAGCTACCACGAGCGAAGTGGGCGTCGTTTATGTTGGAATTACGTCACACTTACCAACATGATTGTGGAATGTCAGTGTGGTTCTATAGTCCCAAACGATTGCCATGGATACCGCTCTCAAACACGCAGTCACAAAGCCCGCACAATATTTGCCTATTTGACGTTGAGTACGGTGGCATCATAGTTTCTCGGGTGTTTGATGGACTGACGTGTTTTTGCTATCAAGACACAAAGACACATTGCCTGAAAGTATGCATATTTTGCGTTACATTTTAGCCCTGATTCTGCCAATTAGTTTGGTATTGATGTCCTATATCCTGCCTCTAAGGGGAGAAATGTGTTCTTCAGTGGTCTCTGCCGCTGAGGGAGAAGATCTTGCATCACTCCAGGCCAAGGCAATCTCGGCTTTTCGATCGGCGTGCCGCAAACCGACCAAGCCCGAGCCAACAATTTGTGAGTATTTTACTGTATTATTCAATTATAGTGAAGGGCTACAAAATAATTTTTTTTAAAGATGTCACAATGAAAAGTCATTACATGTGTATGTGTTGGCTTGCTGGAACATTCTTTTGACTTCACTTCTGACAACACACAATGTAAAAGTATGTGCGAAGTAACAGCGTGTGGTAAGAGCTCATACACTACTTATAAACTACTTATGAGCGGGTACCGTATTAGAACAGTCATATGATTGGTTTTAGTTTTGTTTCATGCATAAATACCAAATCACTTGCGTAAAATAATACGCTCATGACAAACGCATTGGGACCTGTTCTCACCATTTCTGCAAATACCACACGCTTTAAGAAAATTCTATAGATGTATATATGCATTTTGTGAATCCGACATCGTTGTCATTGGTTGGTATCGCTGTTTTAAATTTCCTTGGTTTTTCCATATTTGTTTGGTATTTTTGTCGCTCAATATATGTTAAATGCATACCAACAATAATTTGCCTACAACACAGAAATTCGAAATAAATTAAGATTTCAGATACCGTGAAACATTCAATGCGGTTTATTTTAGCTTCTTATCACTGAGCTGAATAAAAAATGAGCGCCCGGCCCTCTAGTGCAACCTCAAGTGACCAAATGTGTCGTCATATTATATATTTCACTAATAATAATAATATAAAAAAAAAGATTTGTAGCGCGCACATATCCATCCTAAAGACAACATCTGTGCCACTTTTGATGGCCAACGGATGATTACTAAGGAAAAAAATTATGGTGAACTGTTGGCCAAACAGAACCCTCTTACGGTGATCTATGGTACTTGTTTTGACTTCATCTGATATGTCTTGTTCAGGTCAACATCTGTACCTAGTTAAACAAATCCGCTCAATATGAGAGAAAATATGGAGACTTCCAAACCTGATAACGCCAAAAGATAACAGGATCCATCATTCCAATGACAGTGTTTGATGTACACAATGATGGTTGCGTGTTACAATAACTTGCTTACTCGTTGTATCTTATTAAAGCTTGCACTTTCTCAACTGAACCTTCAACTCCTCACAACTTCAAATTCATCAAGGGACCCCTGAGCATGCCTTTCAAGTTGGAGTTCTCTGTGAAGGTTAAGGGAAATGCTTTCATAGCCCTGGCAGAGGAGAAGACGTATGGATCTATTTTTGCTGAGATAGGCAAGTAAAAAACAACCTTAAATGTATCATGGCCGTATACTATTAAAACATGCATAAGCAGTTTTCTGACATTCGAGGCGGTGGTAGGATTATATGGAACGCTACAGCTGCCTTCGGTGCCCATATCGCTTCATTCGGCTGATTCACCATTTCATTCGGCCGATTCACCATTTCATTCTGCAATATCACCATTTCATTCGGCTACTCATCATTTCATTTGCCCAATCATCATTTCATTCGGCTAGTCTTCATTTCGTTCGCCTTTTCGTCATTTCATTCGGCTAGTCGTCATTTCATTCGGCCATTCACCATTTCATTCGCCCAATCATCATTTCATTCGGCTAGTCTTCATTTCATTCGGCTAGTCTTCATTTCATTCGGCTATTCACCATTTCATTTGCCCAATCATCATTTCATTCGGCTAGTCTTCATTTCGTTCGGCTTTTCATTATTTCATTCGGCTAGTCATCATTTCATTCGGCTATTCACCATTTCATTTGCCACCAAGATCAAGCTAGCCGCGGATTCAACCGCGGATTCAACCGCGGATTCAGCTGCAGGTTTTCTCACGGATTTAACCGGATCGGGTCAGTTTAAAAACTGGATAGGTTGGTCCAGTGCGTGTGAATACTGCACTCAATACGGCACGTTTCCACACGGCCGGGCGCAGGCGAAATGAAATGATGATTGCGCCCAGCCTCTGTCGTTAAAAGCGTAATCTTATAAAGCCAAAACCACGATATGCCCTAAGTTGAAATGTCATCTTTATAATTCATTAACAAAAATTAACAAAAATTAACATTAAAGGGGGCACAAATTGTTTTAACTTTTGACGAGTTGGTCATAATTAAAGTGACGCTAGAATATGTACCATTATCGCCGGTATGCCGTGTATAGTTACACAATGCAGAGTATTTGTGACCAATTCATCAAAAGTTAAAACAATTTGTGCCCCCTATAATGTTAATTTTTGTTAATTTTTGTTAACGAATTATGGAGATGACATTTGTGTGTGTGTGTGTGTGTGTACGTGTTTATGGTGTAAACCGAGGACATATAACAAAAGGGAACAATATGTCCTCGGTTTGCGCAAGTGTCCTCGGTATGTAAACGTGTACAAATCTAATGGGAGAAGCCTCAAAAAGTTAAAGTCCAACAACAAAGGGAACAAAAGAGGGGAACAATAGGGTGTCAAACGGTGTCCTCGGTTTACACCATACACAAGACTGTGTGTGTGTGTGTGTGTAGTCACATAGAACTGTATTTATTTCCATTTGATAACCAAATGCATTTGGAAGTCGCGGTAAATGGATAACACTTTTATTGGTTGCACTGAATGCTTTGGTTGTGCTTCCATATTTAAACACAGTGGGACATGCCTTCAAAACATTATTTGTTCAAGTACTCATTGTAGTTGGACAGAAAAATCGATGTTAGTGATGTTACCTTCTACTGAAGCTAATTAATTTTTCATTAACCTTTTTGTCTTCCATATCAGAAATCGGAGGATGGGATAATAAAGCGTCGGTTTTCAGGACATGTTATTCACAGGAGTGCACGTCTTTTGTCGTTAAGCACGACGAAGTAGGTCTCCTTGATGAAAATGACTATCGTCCCTTCTGGATCGAGTACAAAGAGGGCAACGTGACGGTCGGCAAAGGAGGACAGGCGAATGGGTTCATGGAGTGGGACGCTGGTAAATACCACCAGCGAGTACCGTCTGAGGTACAGGTTGGTATATCCACATGGCACTATTGGGACGGATCTTGGGTAATTTACCAATTTTGTGAGTAGATAAAAGCTATAGACTCACAAAAAAAGATAAATGCCCCACGATATCTCTTGAACAAGTCCGCATTTTCAAGCAAATTGAATCAAACTGATTTTAACGGCAATAATAGCCGATAAATCACCGCCGAATTTTTTATCCACACATTAAGTAAAAATATAAATATAAAATTAAATATTTCGTAAAATGAATCTTGGATTTTCAGTAATAACGTGCCATTATGAATTAACGTCCAGTCAACGATACATTAGAGACTTAATTATTATAACCAGAGGCCGCCTTGGGAACATTTTGTGTAAATTTATAATGTTTTCTTATTTCTTCTACAACAAAAAAGGTAACAATATATTGAAAACTGTGCGTTAGTTACAACAATAGATGTTCGTTATTTATTAAAGATATATTGTAAACAATACATGTTGATTTTTTTTCTGGGGTTAAGGAATTTAGTTATAAGATTTCATTTGAGACATTTTAATCCGTCAAGGATTAGTATCCATCAAAGATTCCTACAAGTAAATTAAAAACTCAAATTAATAAAATGCGGGACTATACGTTTTAATCCTCAGGTTGCACGTGACCACACAATCTATTGTATGTAACAGGCCGAGGGCATGGGCAGTATTCCTATATGTAACAGGCCGAGGGCGTGGGCAGTCTGGCTGTCAATCAGAATCAAGCCTATTTAAAATATCGTTTTTATTTACAATTTCCGAATTTCATAATTTTAGTTTTTTTTCGTTTAACAACAATATTATTTGTCAACATTCGTTCGCTTTATAAATGCTATATTTGTGGTTCGTCTTAGCCAAACACGGGCGATATATCTTATCAATGCATAGAATTACTCACACAAAATAACAGCTTTGTTTTAGTCAGCAGCATGCGTGTAACAACGTATTGAACATTTTGTTTTTGATAATGATTATGAATGTATGTTATTGATTCAAATTATTAAGGAATAGACAATTTAAAATTTATGTATTTATGTATTGATTGATTGATTGATTGATTGATTGATTGATTGATTGATTGATTGATTGATTGATTGATTGATAGCCGGCTATTTTTACTGCAGTACTACAAATTGGCCTAGAAATCACCGATAAATTCGACTGGCATGGTAGTCTAATGGTTCGAACGTTCGCTTTGCAAGTAGGTGGTACTGGGATCGAGACTAGATTTTTCAACTACAAAGTTAATTCAGAATCAAAGCCTTTTCTGTATAATAGTAATTGACTGTATAATAGCTATTGGCTGTGGAGAATTTTTTTAAATGAAAATAAGTCAAAAATTATTTTTTAGAATACAAATGCATATAGTGAATGTGATTAACATAAGGGGATTAACATAAGCCTTGTAATAGGGACAATATTGTCATAATCAAAAGGACATCGAATCGGAATACCCAACAAAATAAGGGCTAGTAATGTTCAGTCACTGAGTTCATCTTAAACTAGGCCACCGATTCCATACCCTGTAAAAAGTCTGCTCTGATCGTGACGATATTGTTCCTTTAATCACAGTCATTGTATTTAAGCTTTATATAAAATTCATTGTAATCGTGGAAGCATAATTGCAAGTGTGGTAATTAAAAATATTTGATTTGTTTTGGTGTCGCAATTATCGAGTGTAGCCTTGTTTGATTTCTTTTTCACGACTTTAAATGTATGGAGTTCGTTGAATGTTGCATATTATATTGACTTGGAAACTTAGTTGATAATGGTATCAAACATCTCTTGAAATATTTATGTTTCAGGCGCTATCATTTTAGTACAAGTAATCAAACTATTTCGCAAAATGAATTTCCATGCATAATGCATACAATTTTTAAGATATTGACACTTCATAAACATTGTTTAAAATTACATTTAGATCTATACCCTTATTTGGCTTGTTTCGGAGGAAAAACCATTTTTGAAATCATCTATTGGAGAAAATAAATTAAACTATTTCTCTGACGACACACTGCCCCGTTATTCTTTGCACCTGACAGTTTTATACTGATGGTTGATTATTGCTAGACTATGATGCATCAAGTGATTGCATAAAGTCAATGTGATCTAATTAATAGGTCTGCAATACCAGTCCATCAACACTAATGAAACTGCAATTTATGAAACAGGCCAGCATCTTTTCAGATCGCCCCCATGGCTCCCGGTCACCTGCCTGCCATCTTTAACCATAGGCTACAGATCAGTGAGTGTGACTGTGACAGGCTAGAATATCGGTGACTTTGGCACATGCGTATTGATTTCTTGTTACGATTGGTGCTGAATACGCTGAGGTGTGTCTGCTGTAAAACATAAACAATTACAATATTGTTTTTTGTGTGCCCCAAATAACAACAAATAAGGAGGATGACAACTACTGGGGAACATTGCCATTACCATGTTTCCCTCCCCTCCACCTGTTATAAATATTGGGGGGGGGGGGCATGTGTCCCCGTCCACCCAGGATCACCGCCCTTCATGATAGCTATTGTCAAGGAACCGAAAACATCCTGGTCTACTATGGTACGGTACGATTGGAAATGGCGACACTTTAATATACGTCCTTGAGCAAGATTAACCACAATTGCTTATAGGGGCAGAGGCAGTTTAACAACTGCCTTGTTCTGGACTAGTTACCCCTCCCAGCCCTATTCGCACCGTGAAGAGGCTGGTTATTAACTTGTCTTGTTTCGGTGTGAGGGGCTGGTTTCTCCAGTGTGGAGTCGTTGTAACAACTCAATGACTTAGTAGCCCCACCTTGGAGTGGCCATTGGCCTTGTGTGGGGCGATTTGCATAAAGAAAAATAAATAAATAAAAAACAAAAAAATAAAAAACAAGACAGACAAAATTTACATCGTGGAGTCTGTACTGTTCAGCTGCACTGTGAAAAAGAATTTAGGCCTAATTCGTGATAAAAATCAATAAATATACAGATATCATAAATATAATTTACGTAAAACTTGACTTGACTTGACGTTTCGATCAGTATGATCTGATCGTCTACAACAGTATGCTGATCGAAACGTTGAAACGTCGAGTTGTAACCAACCGGTTCTTTTCAGAACTATTTACTTCTCAAAAGAGAAATTCACCGCAAACAGTCCTTACTTAATATAATTTACAATAAACTATCATTTGGGGGACGGGGGGGGGGACAGGCCACCAATATCTATGACGGGGTGGGATGGTATTGGCAATGTATCCCTTCACTCAACCAAATTTAAAGCTCAGCGATTTGTCCTTTGTCCTCTGTCCTTTGTATTTTATATTACAAACATGACCGTCATAAGCATAATTATTTAGGCCCTCGTTGTTTTCTTAAATTGTCTCACCCGTACATTTCCAATAACCATACATCGATAATATATAGTACAAAAGAAACATTGAAACAACAACAATCGAAGTTCACTTTTTGTATTAAAAAAAAAACGTATTTTATTTTTGTATAATTCCAACTTTAAAAATAAATATATATATATGGATATATTGGTTGTGGGAGACAGTTTTTTTCTGCAGTACACTTCGTCAACTATATGCATTTGTATACTAAAAATGAATTTTTGACTTTATTTTCCTTTATAAAAAATACTCCACAACTGTGAATTACTATTATATAGAAAGGCTTTGCTTCTGAATTAATTTTGTAGTTAAAAAATGTATTCAAAAATGTATAAAACAATGTTTATGAAAATGTTGCAAAACCTAGTCTTGAACTCGGTACCTTCTATTAGCATTCGACTTTGACGGTGAATTGATTATTTAAGCACCTTTTTAAATTAGATTTCTATGCCTATTTCTAAGCCATTGACGAAAAATAGCTGACGGGTGCAGTTAATTGCATGGGGTACTAGTCATGGTCCTAAATTCAATTTCAGCTCAATGCGGAATCTAAAAGTCATGAGAAGCCGTTCATAATTAACAGAATTTGAATCAACATTTACTATAATTATTTATGTAATCATTTTTCAAGATCTTTATCAAATTCACATCAAGTTAGCTTTCGGATAATACTCTAATAACTGTTATGGGTATAAGTTGACTTCTATTGACAATTATTTGTCATAATTTCCTGATACATCCGTGACTCTTTTCGCTAAACATTTCTTTACTTTTCACCAACGGTTACTTACGAAAATCTTTTTTCGGAGGCTTCAGTCAGCTATGCAGGTGAACACGTGAGGATGAGCTTATTTCGCCTTCCCCAACTGAGGCCTAATATTTAACCCATGCAGGGTCGCCCACACAAAGTTTCAAGTTGCTCAGTAGCACAGTGGGTTTACAAGATTTTCCAGGTTCAGGAAGAACTTACTGTTTTTCTCACCATCATTTTTATTAATATTGCGAACACGGATTTTGGCTTTCTCCCATTCATTTATCTCAAACTGTTTAAGTTTCATTTCATTTTCTTTAAGATTGTAGAGATTATTACCAGGGTTATTCATCGAATCATTGTAACATTTTTGAAGAACTTTTCTGTTATGTTTCTCAAAATTAGATTTTTTCTCTCCCATAGTCTCTAATGATTTCTTTAAGTTTGTGTTTTCCCATTTCCCACCAGGAAAGGAGAGAATCGTGATCTCTTTTTTTGGTTTGCCAAAAGGTCCAAAAGGTTTCTATTCTATATGAACAATTAGTATCATAAAGAAGGCTATTGTTGCAAATCCAGCGCCCTGGTCCATGAAAATTTTCAACATTTTTTAGTTTGACAACAACTGCTTGATGATCGGTGAGACCGTGGCATTATTATAAATTTCTTCAATTTGATCACACATGGTAGGAGACATAATGATGTAGTCAATTCTACTAGGTTGTTTAGTCCCATGATGAAAATGTGTATATCCAGGATTGTTGGGGTATAGTTTGTGCCAAATATCAGAAAGATTTTCTTCTTGTAGAAGGTTAGAGAAAATACCGTAACTTTACTTGTATCCTTGGTGTGTTTGTTATCGATGTTGCAATTGAAATCCCCTCCAATAATCCATTGATAATTTTCATTAATACGTCTCGACATATCATTGAAAAATCTAACTCTAGGGTAAACTGCATTAGGGGCGTAAACAGAAGCAAGGGAAACATTTTTTTCATTCCACATAATATCCCCATGAATCCATCTACCTTCTTGGTCTTTGGTAATATTAGTCAAATGTAATCCACATTTGTTAGAAATGAAAATTGCTACTCCTTTGGAATGGCGGGTACCATGACTAAAATGAATTTCTCCTGCCAACTATTTACGCCACGAACATTCGTCTTCCTCCTCACTATGAGTTTCTTGGATTAGAGCAATGTTGTATTTTCTACGATTTAAGGAATCAAACAGGACATTTCGTTTGAAATTATCTCTCATCCCATTCGCATTGATTGTCGCTATTGTAAGCGTGTTAAGAAAAATAGTGAGGATAGTGAGGATAAAATGTAAACCGCTCATAACAAATCAGAGAGGGAGAAAAAACAAACTTACTTAAAATAAAATACTTTATGTAGATGTATTTCTGCCGCGTCCTCTTCCTCTTTGACTTGTTGTTTGACCTGGTTGGCTAGCCGGTTGAGAAATGGATGAGTTATGTCGTTGTTGCCCCTGTTCCGCGTTTTTTTACGAAGGCGTTGGACTCCTCTGCGCGTATACAGCACAAAGTCATCACCTGGGTTCTCTTCTTCTTTGGGTTCTTGATCGTGGGAGGGGTTCATTTTCTTTTTCTTACTCCATGTCAGACATTTCTTGATTTTGTCCGTCATCTTCGGTATTCTCCTCTTCTTGGATTTTTCGTTTCCTTGTTTCGGCCGTTGCAATGGATTCATTCCCGAGTAGCCAGTGGGCTTTTGCTTTGGAGCTGTTTTTTGTTTGGGGCATGAAGTATCGTTGATTTTTCCATCATTCGGTGATTTCTTTCCATTGGATTGTTTCTTGTGTTCTCCACTCTGCTTCTTTGCTTTTGTTGGCTGTTCTCCTTTGTGTTTTTCTGATATTTTACTATCTTTCTTCTCCTGGCTTTTTTCCGTCTTCTCTTCGCCTTTTCCTGTCTTGTCTTCTCTTCGCCTTTTACTGTCTTCTCTTCACTTTTTCGCTCTTCTCTTCGCCTTTTTCGGTCTTCTCTTCGCCTTTTTCGCTTTTCTCTTCAGAATTGGCTTGGTCATTTTCGGTTGTTTTTGGAGGGGTTATGTTGTCAATTTCTTCACCTTCGCTAGTTTCTTCCACCCTTTCTTCTTGTTCATCACCGTCGTCCATGCTGTCTGGTTCGTCTTCACCAGCACTAGATGATAAAATCATTGGTATGAAGATGACAGGTGTTTGTTGGTCCTCGTGGTTGTCTTCTTGTTCGTGCCAGGAAACTCTGTGGTCGTAACTGCCGCACACGAAACAACGACCTCGTATTGGGCAATCTCGAGCAAAGTGGCCAGTATCATTGCATATCTTACAGGTTTTTTGTTGACCTCTGTAGGTCATTCCATGTCAAATCACCCCAAAAAATGGAAATTTAAACCCGACCCCCTTCAAATTGGTTCATTTTTGCTGGAAAGCAAACAAAAAATATTATACCTCCAATTTTTTGATATTTTGCAGAGAACATGTTGGGTTATAATTTTCATCCAAGTTCAACACAAGGTCACGTGATCCACAAGGTCAAATTCAAGGTCAAAGTAACGGTCAAAAGGTCATCAAACTTCAAATTGTTCCTACATTAAAAAAAATTGCAAATTTGGATTCCTTACACAATTACCTTTCCAAAGATACCAATATCAACAAATTTGGCTCACTGGTTAGGGAGATAGGGTCATTTGAAAAATGGCAGTCATGCCCATTTCAGCCAAAATTACCCCATAAACCAAAAATGAACCAATTTGTAGGGGGTGGTGTTTAACCCATTGGGTGATCTGACACGGAATGACCCCTGTAACGGATGGGCAGGTTGAAACCCCCGACTTTCAAGAAACTAGGTTTTTTCATGTTCTTGATCAAGCAGATACGGACACCCTTCTCGATGTGTTCGTCAAAGCTGTGGTATTGCCTTCTGACGTTGGCGACGGTGCCGAATTCCATCAAGGCGTTAACAATAACTTGGTCTGCCATTTCGTAAGGGGCCTTGATGTACGCCACTGCAGAATTTTGGACGTTTAACGTTAGCGGGTTTACACTGGATCAGTACTTTAAGAAGATTCCTCGTTGGGCTATAATGTTGACAATGGGGCTCATTGTCGAAGGAGACATTGTATCATCATCATCATCATCATCATCATCATCATCCCACTAACATAGAGTTATTAGCCTTTTGGGTATTTTTTATTACACCCCAGTAATATAATGCGTTTTCAAAAGAGGTCAAACAATTTGAAGGTCTGAGGCGAAGCGTGCGGGAATCAGAAACTTAAATAAAAGTAATTTTTGTTTTTGGCTCTTTTTTTGTTTTGTTTTGTTTTTGTTTTTGTTTTGTTTTTTGTTTTTTTGCCCTCTGGCAGTAAAGTGAACAAACATCAGATGAACTGCTTCAAACAAAATCACAGTATAAAACCGAAAATTTAAAACCGCCCAAGCCTCAATCATGATTCATATTTTGATTGCGAGATGATTGGCAATGACTAAGATACATCGCCAGTGTTGTGGACAGCGATTTCCAGCAGTTTTGTTTTTAATAATTACTTTTATATTTTCATGAACGAAAATAAACAAAGAAACAATTTTAAGACATGACTTAACAGTAATTAAGTGGAAGGACCCATCACAAATTAATTTCAGAACTAACTGTAAAAACCTATGTCTGGCGATTTGTTTCTGAAATTTGAAATTTTACTGGTATTTATTTTTTTCATTGTAACATTAATCTACATATTTTGAAATTATATCATAAATCAGTTACACCAGAAGCTCATGCAGTTTACCAGTATAAAATTGCCCAAATGCAAACCCATGCTTTTCATGATTATTTTGAGAGATTGTGTCATAGTCTAAAGCATTTTGTGTTCCTTTCCTGAAGAAAAACAGCAGAGCTCGGATGAAAAAGAACATTGCTGGAAATAACCAGTAAAATATCGTAAAACACGGGTGATCGATACATCTTTAATTAAGATGTAAACAACAACAAAAGAAGGGGGTTTTACATCATTGCCATACCTTTCCAATTTAGGGTAAGCAATAATTATTATCCTTCGCTCATGCCTGCTCACACAATTAATTAAAACCAACAGAGGGCGCTCTCAATGTATACAAGCGCTGATGATAAAAGTGTCTTGCATTTATTTTGGCGCTATAGATCGTATAGCGCCGCGTATACGATCTTTAGTGTGCACTGTGTATGTACGTGTACGTGTGTGGCGGCGATGCGATCGATATACCCGACCAATGTATTTTAATGTCCGCTGTCTGTAACACCAATTCGTGAGAAAACATGTCAAGTTCGACGCCCCATGGCTAACGTAAGTTGACATGACATTGTACTCAAAGTAATTGTAACCGGAGCTTTTGCACACCCAGGAATAATACACAGAATGCAAGTAAGGATACCGTGGACCAATGAACTTTAATGAAATCACAAATCTAGAGAACTACAACCAAAATGAAAACGTAAACCCGAAACCAAACACACACAAAAAACCTGCTAAAACAAACAGAAAAATAACAACTTTAAATCAGCACAAAATACGGTTCACCTCATGTTCTATATCAATATAATTGAATTATTCAGTTAACCACAAGTTTCTTTAATACAAAATGGTATACATAATAAAAATGAAATGGAAGAATTAAGGCGCAATTAACAATAATTATGATAAACAATAATAGCGCTTTCCGACAAAAACATCATACCAGACCCAACAGCCATTTACGTTAAGAGCGATCCCCGATCCCCGATCCCTTTGCAAGAACCCATAAACCAATCAACGGAATAACTAATGGACCATAAACATACCCCAACCAGCGACAATGGGTCTACAGATCACGGACCCACCATTTCGGCACCATGATAAAATCCGGTCTCTGGCTAAAACAACATTCAGCTGTCATCAGCAGGTGGACGATGGTCTAAAATGAAGTGAATTACAATATGCTAAAACACAACCAAAAACCATGCAATCATGTACAGTACGCTCAAGTTCTGCGGTCACTATCTATGTGCATGTAATGACAAGAAATATGCCAATGTCCATGACGGATTCGCATGCAATGCCTCTACAAAACGGCGGAACTTCCATCGTTCATAACTATAAAAATAAAAAATAAACATTCGTAAACTACAATCCCCATGGGAGGACCAGATTACTCAAATCGGACTGTACGAATTGACTTCGAATTACAGCCGAAAAGAAATCTCTGTCACTCTCCAACCCAAACCAACTTCATCGCAATTCTTTAAAATATCTTTAAAATACATAAAAACACATACTCGATTAATCCATATGCCTCTCCCGTCTTCCGAAAATATTATTTGTTTAAATTCTCCCAACATCCCAACAATTTACTTATTGACATCAACGGCGACAAATTATAAAAGTCTGCCATCACTATACAAAGTGACAAATACTGACGGCCTCCTGTAAAGGATTCACTCCAATACGCCTGTCAGATAACCAATAATCCCAATCAAAGCTAGCCCCTTACGAAATTATTTCGAGTTATGCCTCACTCTGAATGGAAATTATTTTCTCCATTAATCTTCGCAATCACGTCACCGAGACGTATACCAAGTTATCGTAACTTTTCCCACTGCTAAATTAATGAACTAGCCGGTGCTGTGGTCGACTTGACGTCGATTCCCAAAGCTCACCGAACACTTATAGAATTTGTCTCGACACCAAAAAGAAAATGTTTCTTTACTTAAACTTCTTATTTCCCAATTAAACTCTAAAAATTACAAATACAATTTCCAGTGAAAAGTAAATAAAAAAACAAGTAAAAATGTATCATTTACCTGTATCAGACATGTACTGTAACAATCGAAGAACATCCTGACACGAAGACGAAACTAAATTAAGATTCACTGGACAGACGTTCGCCTTCGCAACCGCCGTCACCGGCAGCGCGTTGGCAAGTGCCAGCCAGGTTCAAAATCGCCGTACCCGCTGCAACCCAAAAAAATTGCCACAGGGCTAGACAAGGACGTCGGTGTTATAGCCCTCAGTGGTGGCAAGACCCCCTAGCTTTACCGCGTTTTATAACTCGGACTGAACATTCCTAAATGTAACACGAGAAGGCAATAATAACACTACATAACTAATATTAAGCAAACAAGATACAAACGTACAACTACAATAAAAAGATTCCTTTTAACGTTGCGTCCATAATGTAACCGACAGGGTTGTATATTCCCACGGTTACATAATAGTTAACCAACTAATTATTAGCCTAACTTTGTTACGTATAAAGTTACATGTACATGTACATGTAACTTGACCTACATGTACGAGACAACTCGACCCTTGTGAAAACTCGACCGCTATTTATACTACTTTTTACTAGTACTAGACTCCCGTTACGTCACGTATGCGGCTACTAGTAGTAGTACTGATGCTGCAGGCTAAGCTAGCTCCATTCTAATGCCAATACACATCCCTCTGTATCCTTGGCCTGGCCTATAGCCCCGACATGTGGCGGTTTTGAAACTTTGTAAACGTTGGACTGCTAAAAGTGCTAAGCATGCTAAGTGCTAGTGATAGGCCTACAGGCCTGGCTACATTCGGTGATGAGGTACTCATTTCCAAGCAGATGACTTTGCCATAAAATCCAATATTTAATGTTAGTAGGATCATTCACTTTTGTGAAATTATCTAAGAATTATTGTACAGAAATAAATTCCAAGAATTCTTTGATAATTACACGAACGTGAATATTCCTACAATAGTGGAATTTATAGCAAAGTTGTCTGCATGGATAACAATACATGTACAAAGGATGACAATCCAAAAAATCAACCACAACTAAACAGGCCTGCACTGTGTTGAAACCAGATATCTTATTCCCAGAAGCCATTTGCTTTTGGTTTGAAGAAAATCGGCCCAGGTATTCCAGAGTTAGAGGTCATGAAAGGGTATGGCCTTGGTCCAAGCTACTACGTTACGTACATAACCTCCAAGGTGTCCTGTGGTCCCTTTGGGAGTTCAATAACATTATACAAAAACTGTCCATTTTCAAGGAAGTGAATCTTGAAAAGTATTTGGCCAACTTTTTTCATTTTTGGAACATCTGTAGAATCCAGCCTACTCTTTCACCCTATCAATCTGAAAACTAGTTGACATTGATGCCAAATTAATTAAGATTTTTTTAAATATGACTTCAGACTTGTGGTTGTGACAAGCGCGTGGCCGGCCACGCTCGTAAAAAAGCCTGGTTAGTCTGATATCCCGGCTCAGTTTAATGCGCGTAAAAGTGAGACGAATCCCAGATCGATGACTCGTGCATCGCTGGCTGACAACGCGTAAACAAAACCTCGCCAGTCTGATCCCGGCTCCGTTTACTGTGCGTACAAGTGAGGTGAATCCCAGACTGATGACTCATCATGGATCACCGCTGCACGCACGCAGAGCGACAAGAGGTTTGTGCGCATGCGCCTTTTTCTGCTCTGTATAGCGCCCTCTATTGGTGTTATTTCACCAACTTTAAACAAGGTCCCGTCTTTTGAAATTGCAAGTCGACTGGAGGTGTACGATCAAAGTGAGTGCAAATGCCAAATGACCTCAATGAACAAAGATCACACATCAATCTACAGTCATGGCTTTACAAGATGACACGTTTCTGGGTGAATTCATCGAAACCCGAAGTGTAAAAAGCGTCTTCAATGTGCATCAAATATTGAGCATCCGTTAAATTTTACAGATCGAGAGAAGCTAATTATTGGTCCATTTTTGGGAGTAATTGTAATAATAATAATAATAACAAAGATTTTTAGCGCGCACATATCCACCCTGCTGGGCGCTCAAGGCGCGGAAACAAAGAAAAAACATTAATAAAAACAATATACAATGATAGCATAGGGAAAACAAAACAAATTATGTACCGAGATACGTGTACCTACAATGCAATTACAAATATACATCATCTTTGAAGAGTTGTGACATAAGATGAGTTTTAAGCATCGACTTGAATCTGGTTATACTATGACAAGATTTGAGTTTAGTTGGAAGATGATTCCAGAGTCTCGGAGCTGCGACAGAAAACGACCTATCACCCCAGTTCCGTTTTGAAGTTGGTTCCTTGAGGAGTGACATGTTGCTGGAGCGCAAATTGCGTGGAGTGTAGACTTTAAGTAGTTCAGAAATATAAATTGGAGCAATGTTATTAAAAGATTTGTGAACAATTAGCATAAGTTTAAAAACAATTCTCTGTGAAACAGGAAGCCAGTGCAGTTCTTTCAAGATTGGCGTGATATGGCATGACTTTCTGGACAAAGTCACAACACGAGCTGCTGTGTTTTGTATGTGCTGAAGACGAGATATTTGATTCTGCGGAAGACCGTAAAGGAGAGCATTCCCGTTATCGAGCCGTGATGTGACAAATGCATGTATAATTTGTTCAGCAGCACTTTTATTCAAGTATTTCCTAATTCGGCTTATATTTCTGATATGAAATGATGATATGCGAACAATGTTGGAGATATGTGGTTTTAAAGTCATTGTCGAGTCAAATATAACACCCAAATTACGTGCATGTAATGAGGGGGTTATCTGCGAGTCACCAATTGTAATAAATGGAAGAGAAACTTTAGACAATTGCTGACGTGATCCAAATAGAACAAATTCTGTTTTTTCATCGTTCAATTTCAGGAAGTTTTGTCTCATCTAACTTCGAATCTCTTGAATACATTTCTCCAGTGTTTTAATGCAGGAATCAGCAGGTTCTTGAGAAGATTTAAAAGTAATGTAAAGCTGCGTGTCATCAGCGTAAACATGGTAATTTAAATTATACTTCAAAATGATATCACGAACTGGAAAGGTATAAACAGTAAACCACTGTGGGCCGAGCACAGAGCCTTGGGGTACAGAATAGTCAAGAGTAACAGGCTCGGAGATAGCGTTACCAATACAAACATGCTGAGGCCTATTGAAAAGGTAGGACTTACACCAATCCAGGGCTGTGTCATGTATTCCAAGATGATATTGAAGGCGGGAGAGAATGCCCCGCGTTTTCGGAGTGACCCCAAAAATTACCTGGCTACACGGAGTTTGCGGAACGCAATCAGTCGGTCGGTCTGTTTGAACTGATGTGATAATTCATGGTGCGGTTTAATGTAGGGGACCAGTCTATCAGCCATCCTGCAGAGGGGATGGTCGGTGAAGTGGTTGTTATGTGTCGCTTGAGGGCAGCAAGAACATTCGTTGTTGCGTTCAAAAGTATGGGGGATTGGAAAATAGTCCAAGTCCAAAGTGTCTGTGGTACAGTGGCTACGCGGCTACTTTGGCTACTGTCATTGATCCATTATGATAATGTGTAAAAGCAGTCTTGCGTGTAAAAGCAATGGGAGGATTGGAAAATAGTCTAAGTCCAAAGTGTCTGTGGTACAGTGGCTACGCGGCTACTTTGGCTACATTAACTGTTCTATATGAAACACGTGTAAAAGCAGTCTTGCGTGTAAAAGCAATGGGAGGATTAGAAAATAGTCCAAGTCCAAAGTGTCTGTAGTAAAGTGGCTACGCGGCTACTTTGGCTACACTGATTGTTCTATATGAAACACGTGTAAAAGCAGTCTTGCGTGCAAAAGCAATGGTAGGATTGAAAAATAGTCTAGTGGCTACGCGACTACTTTGGCTACATTAACTGTTCTATATGAAACACGTGTAAAAGCAGTCTTGCGTGGAAAAGCAATGGGAGGATTGGAAAATGGTCTAAGTCCAAAGTGTCTGTGGTACAGTGGCTACGCGGCTACTTGGCTACACTGATTGTTCTATATGAAACACGTGTAAAAGCAGTGTTGCTTGAAAAGCAATGGGAGGATTGGAAAATGGTCTAAGTCCAAAGTGTCTGTAGTAAAGTGGCTACGCGGCTACTTTGGCTACAGCGACTGTTAAATATGAAACACGTGTAAAAGCAGGCTTGCGTGCAAAAGCAATGGGAGGATTGGAATAATAGTGCAAGTCCAAAGTGTCTGTGGTACAGTGGGTACGCGGCTACTGTAGGTACAGTGATATGCCCATTTGAAACGTGTGTAGAAGCAGTTTGCTTGTAAAGGAATGGGAGGTTGTAATAATAATTTATAAGTTTTTATGGGCCATGACGACATGAAGTATGTTTCATGACTTATGAGAACGAAGCAATATGTATTATGACTTATGAGAACGAAGCAATATGTATGATGACTTATGCGAACAAAGCAATATGTATTATGACTTATGAGAACGAAGCAATATGTTTCATGACTTATATGAACGAAGCAATATGTATCATGACTTATGAGAAAGAAGCAATATGTATCATGACTTATGAGAACGAAGCAATATGTATTATGACTTATGAGAACGAAGTAATATGTATGATGACTTATGAGAACGAAGCAATATGTTTCATGACTTATGAGAACGAAGCAATATGTATTATATGAACGACTTACGGTGAGCACGATCAAGGTAATGTATCCCGTGGGGTACATCACTCATGTTCCCCTGAGCCACATCACTTGGTGTTTTCTTTGTTGAAGTATTGCGGTTTGTACATAAAAAGGTGTTTGTAATGTTAACTTGTATAGGTGGGAAATGCTCAGATGTACTTCTTTAGGAAGTGTTCCAAATAGCAAGTAGGTTATTATACACAAAAGCAAGGTAAGTGATCTAACCCTCTCTGCTTGTCTCCCCTATCTAGGTTCGACGTCTCACAAACTACAACGCATCCTCCGACAAGCAGGCATCGATGTGTTCCACTCAGCCCCCAGCAAACTCCAAGGACTTCTACATACCCACAAGGACAAACCGGACCCAAACAACAGAGCGGGAGTCTACCGGATCCCCTGTGAGTGCGGTAAGGTGTACATCGGGGAAACAAAACGCAACCTCCCCATCAGATTGAAGGAACACCGAGCACACGGCCGCAGAGGAGATTTCGAGAGGTCCGCCATCGTCAAGCACTCGCACATCAAGGACCACCAAATCGACTGGCAGGCAGCCCAACTCATCACACCCATCGACGCATGGCACCCCAGACGCATCAGAGAGGCCATCGAGATCGTCAAACACGACACTGTGCCACAGGACATCGGTTTCTTCATCAGCGACATTTGGCGACCCATACTACAGACTGAAGGATCTTCTATATCCAAAGTCCATAACCAACCCCAGACTGAGGGATCCCTATATCCTAAGTCAACCACCCTCCTTCCCCTGTGCTTGTTAACAACTGATTCAGTTCAGTGAGCACACACTCCTCTCCCCTTACACCTAGGATCCTAGTCCCATAGTCTCAGTTTCCCGCCTGCGCGCCTCAACGAACTAATCCTCCAGCAGGGGATGATCCTCCAGCAGCCTACTTAAGCAGCAGCAGTTTCAAGAGTCCGGCATTCTCCTGAGGACGATCAGAGCATACTGATCGAAACGTCGAGTTGTACCCCCAGTTCTTTTCAGAACTAATTACTACTCAATTGAGATTCTTACATGGTGTCACCGCAATTAGTCTTACTTATCATTCTCACCATGCAAAGCTACAAGTTTTACCTATACACGGAATTGATAGAGCCATAAAATATATGGTCCTCAAAATTTTACTTAGTCATGGCACAACCTTACTAAATGTATACGCAACCTAAATTGATGATGTCATTTCACATGTCATGTTGATGTGATTTTTACAAAATGTTCAAATAAAGTAAACCATTTTGGTTGTTTTCCTAAACACTTTGATGTTTGTTTTCAGGTGTTACTACGTAAATAAATTAAGACAATGTAACTTTGCCTCAAATTATAAAGTAGTATTTAAATAGTCAGGAGCATCACTTTATTGAAAATTTTCATCATATTCAAATAACCAGGAGCTTTCATAAAACATTTGATTTCACAAGAATTTTCATGACATGATATGATATGATATGATGTGATCTATAGTGTGATCTATAGTGTTCGACCACGTCCTAATGGTCGAGAGGAAACGAATTCGCTTAGTAATAGTTAGGTTATGAGTTGGACGGCGTGGTTTTAGAATTGGTCTTTTCATCCCCAAAAAGAACAAATTATTTTGTATTATTAGTATTATGATAAATTGACTCCTACAATATTGAAATAGATAGTATGACCTGTTCTTTTTCTGATTTGTGGCTCTCGAGTGAATAAATTTGTGGCTCTCAAATCAATAAATTGCAAAGTCCCCAAAAAAATTTGTTTGCGAAGTCCCAAAAAACAGTCACTGCGCATGTTCAGTGACATTGACCTCCGGCTTGGTTGCGTCATGCTCTATTTGTAACCGTGGGTAATACCTGACCGCGACTTTTTTTTCCCGTACCACACGCTGGCCATGGAGTAAACAGTAAAGGGATAGGAAGAACTCTCTATCCCTTAACTGTTGACTCCATAGCCAGCGTGATCTCGCCCCGGCCATGGTCCCCTGTCGAATCCGTGGCAAAACAGGCCTTGTAGTTTTCTATGGTTTAGCAGTGAAAAAAATCAACGCACTGAACGGACCCCAATGTTCTTACACGACCTCGAAGTGTGACGTGGATGAATACACAACGCCTATGGGTCGTTCATCGTTCGAGAGGCTGGCTGTGAACAACAAGTAGCGCAGCAGTACAGTACACAAAGCCGATCAAGCGTGACGTAGTATTTGTAGCAGTAGCCGTGGCTACAAAAGGACTGTGTGAGTTGCGGGGTATTAGACAATTGTGCCCATTTTTGACGTTATTGTACGTCTTTCATGAATTTTGTTCTTGAAAAATCAAGCATAGGAGGGTAGTTAAACTCACGAAGAACAGTTTCATAGTGATTATACCTGAGCAAACCCAAGTAACGGCCTCTGGGCAGCAATTCAAAAAAGGTGAAATATTGCTATTGATTACATCTTCGCTGTTTAAATAATGGATTTGGAGTGTATAGAAAGGAAAAAATCCTTAAATTAATTTAAAATGGAAGAGTGAAGAGAATATATGTATTAAATATTGGTTCATATTGGCTTATAAACTCAAATCATTCCCCGTTTTTTTTATATTCTAACGTTGTTAAAAAATTATTTAACCCCCCCTTACAATGAAAACGCCCACAATCTAATCCGTGTGTGTACATGCACACGCATACACAATGATGTCATCCCAAAAACCGTAACGGGTTCCCAGAAATCTTTTGTTTAACAACGCT
Source organism: Zoroaster sp. YZ-2022 (assembly GCA_029582265.1). Taxonomy (NCBI): domain Eukaryota; kingdom Metazoa; phylum Echinodermata; class Asteroidea; order Forcipulatida; family Zoroasteridae; genus Zoroaster; species Zoroaster sp. YZ-2022. The sequence goes on from CM055819.1 coordinate 20,051,166, forward strand.
AAAGCCGCAGGGGAATCCCACCGTTTAAAAGTTAGCTACTGGGTTTGCTCAAATAACAAAGTAATAATTAGTTAAAAATAAGAGTTCTTTTCACCTATCATACTTTTTATGTCTCAAGGAAAATTCATCTTCAGAAAGAAAATCCGCTTTGAAATATTACCTTTTCAGCGTGCGCGCTCTTGTCAAAGGGCCAGAGTTGTGCACAAAAAACTTCAAGGAAATTCGCGCGTTTGCCCATATTGCTGTAATGTTAGTTCAATATTTGCAGACGACATAAACTTTCTAATCCTATGGGTTAAAAATTCACTATGAAATTAATTTTCAGTATGTAACAGGCGTTTTTATCAATGAACTCCGCGACGGAAAAAAAAGTAAAGGTCACGTTATGAATATGCATTTTTGTATGACCCTTCAAAATTCTCGCGCATGCGCCCAAACCACATGTCGCCTGCAGAGCATTTTGAACAGCGGTGGGATGGCGCCTGGCGCGATGGCCAGCTCGCGTATTTTTTTTTTACACCGCAGCGACGGGTTTTGTGCAGTAAAAGTGCCAATTCCGGTCTTGAGAAAGAGACTACGAAACCGTAGGCGCGCGACGATAGAAAACTCCAAGCTGCAGTCGACCATGGCGCTCTACTCTGCAGTGGAACTCATGGAGCCATTCCCTCTCCGTTGATGGTAGGTTTTTTTTGCGTGTCGATATTCCCTTCGCGCGCATGCGTGCTGAATGGGTTCATAGTCTTGACACAAGGGCGAAATGCGCACAAAACCCGTCGCTGCGGTGTAAAAAAAAAATACGCGGCCGGCTCGCCAACTTCTTTCGCAGAACAGGTCAAATGAATATCGCTATAACTTAATGAGACCTCGATGTCAAGGTACAACCCACATACTGTCGGAAAGAGCACGAAACGGGCATTCCATTGAGGTACGGGTGAAGGCCGTACCAGTGTTAGATCCAAAATTATCAAGTCGGTCTCAAAGTCTTTCTTTTGTTTTAAGACCTAATTAATTTTTTTAAAGTACATTTGAAACAGTTTTCTGGCTACAGATCTAATTTTAAGCTTTATTTTGATACCAAGATCGTCAGGATTGATGATTGGAACGCAAAGTCCCCTCCGTATAAAAATGGGTCTTACCGCTAATTTTTTTGGAACCATTTTTGAGCGGCGAATTTGACAGTTGATTTTCCGCGTTGGGCCATTTTCGGGCTTCGTTTTTATCTTCAACTCGACGGTAAAATTCGTTCAAAACCTTTTTACATTGTGAAACAGTGCAAATGGTGCATGAATCTACTGTGTTATGAGTTGTAGCTTTGTTTTCTAGTGATAAATAAATTTTTGAAGTTTAAATTATCGCCCGTAACGGAGTTTTTTCAGCACTTTTGATGTGAGGGCGCAACAAGTAAAACTCAATGATGACGTACATGATGTACGTCAGCATTGAGTTTTACTTGTTGATCTTTCTAAAGCCAACAGCTAGTTGACTGATTTTGACCTCTCTGACTACTTGCCACTAAAGTAGTCGGATAAAAGGATATTCAGCACAGGAGACAATACATGTAACACTAGCTAGGATGATCCTATCGTTATGTTTCCACATAAGCGCTAGGATAAAGAATGTACAAAAAAACGTAGATGCATGTTTACGTGCATGTTTTACGAAGAAATAAACACATTGCACTGTAATACCTTAAATCTATGAATATACTATGAATCTATACTGTATTGTTATTATGTGTATGCCTTTGATCATAAAAAATATTGTAACTTACACTGTGTTTTTGGCCAATTCTTGCCTTGTTTTGATCTTCTCTGCGGTTCGATTCTGTCCGCACGATGTGATAACACGGCGTACACCTACTGTTCCATACGTTTTCACTGTCATAGGTGCAATTACCGGCGCCGAGCAGAGCTGTATTTTGGACCAGCTCTGGAGTGGCGCAGTGGCGCGGCAAACAGCGCCCCCGACCGACTCAGTGTGTTAATTTGTATAGAAAACTTGGGCAATTCAAACCCACGACTGTTTTAGTTTTATTCAATATGTTCAATGGAAGAAATGCGCTATTCATTTCATTTCATTTCATTTATTGATTTCACAGGTAGAAAAACAAATAAACACAAATTTACATTAAATCATGGAGGTATAAAATATACCTCCATGATTAAATTAACAGAAACAGAAACAAAGGTAGCACCCCTGTAGGATTACAAAAAAGTAAACTAAATTACTGTAGAGTTGATCTCCTGATGCTACCACTTAGGAAGTAAACAAACATTGAATCACACAAAGAACGATAAATGGCTTTAGGCATACTTTTGAGATATAAAAATAATTCAATTGATGGAATAATTCAATTGATGGAATTAAGATTTCCATTGGAACCATTGTCATTTGTCTTTCCACATATGTTCCTTTGCATTGTCATGTATAATTATCAGAGATTTCCTTAACAATTTCATTGAAAAGAAGCTGGGGATAATGCAACAGCGCATTTCTTCCATTGAACATATTGAATAAAACTAAAACAGCCGTGGGTTTGTATTGCCCAAGTTTTCTACACAAATTAACGCTGAGTCGGTCGGGGCGCTGTTTGCCGCGCCACTCCAGAGCCGTATATACGGCTCTGCGCCACTCCAGAGCTGGTCCAAAATACGGCTCTGCTTGGCGCCGGTAATTGCACCTATGACCGTGAAAACGTATGGAACAGTAGGTGTACGCCTTGTTATATCACATCGTGCGGACAGAATCGAACCGCAGAGAAGATCAAAACAAGGCAAGAATTGGTCAAAAACACAGTGTAAGTTACAATATTTTTTATGATCAAAGGCATACACATAATAACAATACAGTATAGATTCATAGTAGATTCATAGATTTAAGGTATTACAGTGCAATGTGTTTATTTCTTCGTAAAACATGCACGTAAATAATAATAATGTATAGATTTATATAGCGCACGTATCCACCAACTAAGTGGCGCTCAAGGCGCATTATATTATTATCCCTGCTCATAAGGCTCATAAGGCTCATAAATCATTCCTGAAACCATCTCAGCTCCCTGGGGAGTATACAGCTCAATTGCTGCCATTTCTAGCGCATATAGAGCAAACCATCTCTGCCTTCACAGGTACCCATTTAACCCCTGGGTGGAGAGAAGCAATTATGGTTAAGTGTCTTGCTCAAGGACACAGGTGTCACGGCCGGGCTCGAACCCACACTCTGCTGCTGGCAACACCAGAACTTGAGTTCAGTGCGCTGACCGCACGACAATCCACTTTACGTGCATTATACAACACACGGGACCCACGGACTTTACGTCCCATCCGAAGGACGAAGCAATTATGGTTAAGTACCTTGCTCAAGGACACAAGTGTCACGACCGGGGCTCGAACCCACACCCTGCTGCTGGCAACACCAGAACTTGAGTTCGGTGCGCTAGACCGCTCGGCCACGACACTCCACGTAAACATGCATCTACGTTTTTTTGTACATTCTTTATCCTAGCGCTTATGTGGAAACATAACGATAGGATCATCCTAGCTAATGTAACACTAACAGAATAAACAAACCCACTTGGAGGGGGGGGGGGGGTGAGTGCTGAGGTTGCTGCAGAACCCCAATCATACATGTTTCTTATTTAAAACCTGATCGAATTTGTTTATACCAAAGGATTGAAAAAGGGTCCCAATTTCACAGAGCCGCTTTGAAGCAGATATTTTGCTTTCATTGTTAGTTATAATAATAATAACAATGCATTTATAATGCGCCGTCTATCTAGGCATGCCTATTCCGAGGCGCAACAATTAACACAGCAAAAGTATCAACATTATAGAAAGTACATACATGTATGTACATCACTGGCCAAAAGTATTGCAACATGCTCAAAATAGCACTTTACAGTAACAGGTGAGATGATCATTTAATCTGATTTCATCGATCGTGTATTACATAATTTCCGAGCAAGAGCAGTAAAAAAGAACATTGACTTCAAAACACAGGCACTTTCAAGAAGTCTTAAGTAGTGTAAATAAAATAGATTATTGTAACACAGTTCTCCAAACTGAACTTTGGTGTGTGTTGCAATACTTATGGCCCGTGAGTGTTTAATACATGTACATACATGTACAGTGTATATAGGCGTACATATGCATTTATACATATATGATACTGATAGTCTCATGTGCAATAATTTTGGTAAAATTAGTAAAACAATTTCTCAAATGAATTTTTGTTTTCCTGAGTGGCAGGGACAAAAAATCTCTGTTTATAATAAATATGCATAATTATTTTCTCCAAAACACAATGCAAATGAAACTTTCCCAGCTTGGTTGTTTATTGAACATTGTACATTTGGGGGGGAGGGGTTCTGTTGCTCTATTCTTAATACCATTATGTGTTTTTAATCTTTTTAAAACCTAAAAGTATTGATGTATCCACATGAACATTTTACTAAAAGTGAAACATCAATTTAAGTAATCTTGGGGTAAACTTTGATTGATTGATTTTATTTATAAGTGCGGTTTTTATTTTTATTTAATGCTGTTTTTATTTTTTTCTACTGTGTCTGCACAGATGAATGTGAGTATATTCAGCAGTATGGCATGCAGGTGGTTTTCAACAGATAAAGCAACTTGACTCATTCAGGTATGTTTTACAGTGTCAACTTCACATATGTACATGTATATGTGCTATAATGTGAAAAAAAAGGATACAATATACATGTATCAATGTACATGTATTTAAAGACAAACACACCTTTAATTAATTGTTGAAAAAGTCAACGATTAAAAAGTCGACTATGAGACAGGTGTAGTGCTGTGCATCCATGGGTAATTTTGGAACCAGGTACCCAGCCACTGTAATGGTTTCCCGGGTACCTGTAAACAAATGGGGAAAAACAAATTTTTGATAATTCCTCACGCATTCGGTTTCCATTTGTTCATTATCATTACGTTCATAGAAAAATAATAATAGCCCCAACAAATTACAAAAACAGAGGGATAATTCCATGGTTACTCACGTTACATTTTTGAGGTTTTGGGCCCACTCTTAAATGCCATAATATATATTTCACTGAATTCGCTCATCAGTTTTTTCACAGTAGTTGCAAATACCCAGAGCTTACTCAGCACAAAATAATAATTTCACGTAATTTGTTATATGGCTGTAAAAGTTAAATTTTATTTATGTCTGAAAAATTTAATGTGAGTGACCAGCATTTTTGTCTTATGTAGCATACATATAACAAATTTCTTAAACATTTGTTATTTATGTGCTAAGTAAGGTCTGGGTATAATGCAACTACTGTGAAACAAATTGATTGAAATATAATTAAGGAAATTATGGCATTAAGAGTGGCCCCAGTATCTCAAAAATGTAACGTGAGTAACTATGGAATTGCCCTTACATGTATGAAATTTATGAAACAAAACAAAGTACCTGAAACCTTATTACAAATATGGAAGATTGGTATTGTTTTCATCCATAAATTGGCATTCAGTTTCTGAAATGCTACATCAGATTTTATAAAGTGGATTTCGGGTACACAAACTCAGTAAATAGGAACCGGTATTGAACTCAATGGTCGGGTAATGACGGGTACCCTCAAACCCGGGTACTCAACACAGGCCTAGAAAGGAGAATAGATTGTTATAACTCATATTATCCTACTTCTTCTTTCTGGTAGGTGTTTATAATTATAATTATTATTAAAATTACATTTCTGGTAATGAAACCAAGGATGCCTCAATAGCACACTTAAGCACTGTAGCTCAGAAGCCTGAGGAAACCTGTAAACAAGGGCACTTGCTATGTGAACCACTTGCTATGGGGTAAACCCCTACTCTTCCATGATAAGTGTTCTGGGTTCTTTTATGTGCATTACAACTGTACTTTAACCCTCCTACACATGGAGGCCACTCCGATCCACTAAATTTTCAGTATGTTTTTCACCAACCTTTAGTACATACATGTACAAGCCAGCTGTCCTTTCCAAGTAATCTTACAAAATCAACTGTGTGTCACCCAAGGCCACTGTAAATGTTTGAACATATTAGTATGGCCTGTAATGTATCAATGGGAGACCACCTTACCCTGCAATCTCAGTGGTGTGACAGTGCACAGAAAGGTAATCATAGGAGGCCACTGGCAACAGATAATGGCTTGGAGTGGCCTGAATGGTTTGTTTCAAAAATTGCACCGATTGTAGGAGGGTTTTAATAATCTAGTACCTACTACTAGGGACCTACTACTTAACATCCCATCTGAAGGACGAAGCAATTATGGTTAAGTGCCTTGCTCAAGGACACAAGCGCTGTGACCAGGCAGGCCGGGATTCGAACCCACATTCTGGCAACACCAGAACTTGAGTCCTATTCACTAGACCACTTGGCCACGACATGTAAAGCATAGTATTAGCCAGCGATACCTTTGGGTGTCTTTTGGACGCCCAGTTTACGAAATGGACACCCTGTTTTATTTGCAATACACATGCAAAAATATTGTTAGTTGAAGTTTTGGACACCCTGTTTTTCAAAGAATAACAAAGTCTGATGTGAAGTTACTTAGTACATGTACACACTGTACTATAAATAAACATCAGTTGCTTAATCAATAAGGGTGTATTTTCAGGCTTACGTACAAACATGTGCTGTAAGGTGGGTGAGTGCACACGTCATTGCACTGCATTGTATAAACACTCGGAGGTAAATACACATGATAATACATGTATGTGTCATCAGCATGTGCCTTACTCATTCTATCAGCATATTTTGTTCTCATAACAGAATACGCCCTAATATATGTACCTGTGATCATCAATGCTGAATTCTAGTCACCCCATATTTCCCAGTTCTCCAGTTATGACTTGGGAAGTTACAAGGTTCACAACTTTGTAAAAAGCTTAATGTGTACATTTAAAACAAATGTCCACTATGCATACAAATTCATTAACAAATTCAGTACTTACCATTTTACTTTTTTGTGGGATTGGCAAACGTGTTATTTTTCCTCATTTTTTTTATGTTTAATAAATTAAGATTGATTAATTACATTCATGTATTTAATTTCTTTGATTGCTTTCTAGATTATCATCTCTCTAGCTATTACTTTGACGTCTTCAGCTATTGTGGTATACATCTTGATCAAGTACCAAGCTAGAGGTTCCGGGACTCATCCTCATGTAGCTACTCCCTAGAGAGAATCCTTCCTATTAAGAAAGGTGAGAGAATATATTTCCAGAGCAAAGTGATTATTGTGATAATCTAGAGGCAAAATTTACTCATTTCCAATTTTCCGTTTTGAGTTTTGGTAATTAGGTATCACTAAGCCTGACAATTGTCGCTATCCACCATTGACCTCTGTCAAGCTTTCAAGAGTTATATATGGTCTAATATTAATAGCAGACCTGAAGGCAGACTTGAATAGCGGGATTTTTTACAAATCTCCCTTTGCCTAAAAATTTTCTTGAAAGAAGAGAAGTAGCCATCAAGAAAAGAAAGAAGTAGCCTGTATTGTGTCCCAAAATCAAAATGTTTTGTTTGTGGGGATGTGGAAAGTCTGTAAATCCTTTAAAATTAAATGTTCAGGACGTTCAAGGGACTTTGTAGACTAATAGTATCCACTTTGTGGGTGAACAAAAATCATCTTTTTGCCAGTTTATTGTGAAACCCATGGTGAGAAGCCATGCATGTTTTGCGTAGCAAAACTGCGATGCAAAAAATGAATTTGCATAGCAAAAATCATTTTTGGTATAGCAATCTGTGAATTTTGTATAGTAAATTTAAAACGATTAAAATTACATGCAGTGTACACAGGTACATGTGTTATTCTTCAAGGCTTTACTGTCGTTTGGTTCATCATGCATATAATGTCAACATTTTACCATAAATAATAATCTTCAGTGTCCGGAAATTGGGCCAATGGTGGTAAAAAAAATTCATGTGTATCTTTTTTCTAGGCCAATTTCTTCATTATTTTGGCAAAATTGCAGTCATTCATGAAAGTTAGTCCTCCGTCTGTTTTCTTTTTTGTTTACATTGTTATATCGATTGCTAAAACAGAGGCAATATCACAAAAACAAATTACCAAATGCGACGTGTTTGGGTGCTTTTCAAAGTGAATTTGCCCAAGTGTAACGTTACTTTGATTATTAAAAATTCATCAGGAAAATAAGTGGCTCACCGTGGTTGAAAGTGCGATCATATTGTGTGCCGAAATGATTCTAAACATCACCACCACATATATACTACTCAAAACAATTTAGGGAACACTGGAATAATCTCAGTTAAAGCAAGATCATTTATTTCAGATAAACACAATGTTTCACAGAATTGATGAGAAACAACTGCACAATGAAACAGATGATAAAGGATGCATGAAAAATTGCATGTAGTGATTACACATTTCATGACATGACTACTGAAAGAGAGAGGGGGTTGCAAATGAAAATCCCGGTTCATGGAACATTTCAAACCTATTTGATGTTAAAAATCTGGTGTTCCCTAAATTGTTTTGAGCAGTATATATAAATGAATGCTCATTTTGTTAAATGTTCAAAAACTTTTATTATAAAACGAAGTTAGTAACGTTTCTAGAGTTCAATACGGCCGTAGTAATTGTATGAAAGCACACAGGTGAACTGAACACGGTTGTTTGTGTTATAATTAATTGCTCAAATTGCTCCAACCCCACAACTCAGGAGAAGAAAAAATAAACATGTGCGAAGCTAAAAAAAACTGAGCGGTTTTTCCATGTTTTCCATTTCGGGGATAGTTAATTCATCCACAGAAAAATATTGCATGCACATACAGTTTTGGGCATTGCGGATAAAAGTTCTTACGGATTGCTGGAAAATAAAGTTGCATGATAGCGTGCATATAGGTAAAACCAGTGCAAGGGTTCACCATTGCATAAACACCATTGCATTGTGAAGTCATCGTTGACCACGTACATGTACGTCAGACGGACCTGCCCCCGTTGCGCTCTGGACATACGGAAACAAACCCAGTTGGGACGGAACCCTTGATATTTTTTGGTTGGAAATGTAAACGTTATTTCGGGAAAGGTTTGTGAATATCATTTCCAAAATGTTTATTATTAAATCACAATTTAGTGAAATCTGCGATGTATTGTTTGAAATTCCGGTTTTACCAAATGTTTTGTTAATTCAACATTACAATTCCTTTTTTCTCTAAGATGAAGCAGTTCAGATAGAATTAAATTCTCATGATGATTGATACTTGCACTAACTTTACACCAAGTATTCTTTTAGGTAATTGTTACTTTGATAATACATACACGTTGAACATCCGTCTCCTGTGATCATCTTCAAGAGAAATCAGAGTAGACAGATGTACAGTTTAAATGTGGAATGAAACCACATTCTTTGAGTGTGCTCTGATCGTCTTGTGGAGAAATTACAGCCCACTGATTTTAAACATTGAGTTAAACCAAATGTTCTTTTTGGAATGACCCGATGTTACTCAATAGAGATTACTTTCACATGGTGTTGTTGTAAACCTACAAATTCATATTTGTTTTGTACAAAACCTTAAGTGTTATTTTATAAAAGTAGTTTTAGTAATTATAATACTTGTGTTTTTACACACAAGGGAGACGAATTCCAGCCAAAGTGCTGATGTAGTACAATGTCCAAGAATCACTGTGGAATGGGTATACCTTGACCTAATTGTTTCTCCTTTTTTGGGCTTTCAGCAGAATGTCAGATACGATGGAAGAGGCCACCACAACAAGAAGAGTAGCATTAGACCAAATGCTGAGTGGAGAACAAGACACCAAACAAGAGGTGTTACAGAAGAGTGAGTGCAGTGAGGATATGCCGATTACTCATGAGTGCAGTGAAGATATGCCGATTACTCAAGAGGACAGTCAGGATTTGCCGATTTCACATGAGGACTGCAAGGATTTGCCGATTGCAGTTGAGGATTTGCTGATTTTACAAGAGGGAACTAAGAATTTTAAAATAGATCATGAGGACTACGACGGTACTGTGCCGATTTCACATGAGGGCAGTGAGGATTTGCCGATTGCTCATGAAGGCAGTGGGAACTGGAAGGATTTGCACATTACACATGAGGACATCAAGTGTTTGCCGATTACTCATAAGGGCAGTGAGGATTTGCCGGTCGCTCATGTTGACGGCTGCGAGTGTTTACCGATTGCACCTGAGAGCAATGAGGGATTGCTGATTGCTCGTAACGGCAACAAGGGATTGTCGATTGCACCGGAGAGCAATGGTTGTTTGCCACTTGCACTTGAGAGCATCAAGGATTTGCCCATTGCCCACGAGGCCAGCAAGGGTGTACTGATTGCAAATGAGGGCAATGAGAGTCATCCTCCTGAGGATCAAGTAGAGGTTAAACAAGAACCCAACCTGTGTGGGGTTTGTGATATGTCATCCATTGTGGAGGTGAGTCTTATGGAGCATCAACAAACACACACCGATATAGGAGCCCATACAAATGAGAAACCTTTCCCTTGTAATAAATGTGGCAAGGCTTTTAATCGACAGAGAAATCTTCAAAGACACATGACAATCCATACCAGAAACAAAAAATATTCTTGTATGAAGTGTGGAACTGCCTTCAGATCTTACTACTTCTTGAGTAAACACAGACTAATCCATAGGGACAGACCGTATTCTTGTGACATTTGCAAGAAGATGTACGCAAAGAAGACAAAACTCAGTAAGCACTCAAGACGACATGAAAAAGAATCGCTTGTCTGTAATGAATGCAATAAGAAGTTTAAAACTAGATTGGAATTGAAGAAACACAAAAGTAGTCATAAAACTGTACAACAGCGTCACACGTGTGACACATGCAACAAGTCATATAAGAGGGCTTCCCATCTCAAGAAACATAAACTATCCCACAAAGGTACATGTCAAAAGTCACATGTATGCAGATTCTGTCAGAAAAGCTTCAAGAAGGTCACACAACTTAATCTTCACCTGCAAACTCATGTTAAGGCCAGCACCCGAATTTCATCAGGTCCAAATGCTGCCTTGAGTGAAACTCCAGAAAATAAGTACAACTGTGGCATCTGCAGCAATTCCTTTGAAACCTACTACCGTATGAGAAAGCACAAACAAATGCATAAAGGTAGGCCTTTTATGTGTGATGTTTGTGAGGAGACATTTCTGGTAGGAGTTGAACTTCATCATCACAAACAAAGCGAATGTTTTGATCCTTACATGTGTGAAGTTTGCAACAAGAGTTTCAATACCGAGCGTGCATTACAGAGCCACACCATTCTACATGTTTCAGAACGACCATACATGTGTAGTGTGTGCCACCAATCTTTTAGGACAACCAAACAGCTAAAACAGCACCTATTAGTTCACACAGGCAGAAAGCCTCACGTTTGTCAAATCTGTGACAAGGGGTTTGCAGAGATGCAAAATCTCCGACGACACCAGCAAATTTGCAGCAGTGGCTGTAATATCAAGTCCAGCTCCCTCACTCCTCGGATCACTGAACACTTAAACAGTCATGACGTACATGTAGTGGAGTCTTCAACAAGCAGTGCTTGCAGAGATGTGATTTACAGCAAGGAGAGTCAACTAACCAGTAATACTTTGTGTACAGCTGACAAAAGGTGTACAAACACAGGGGCTGAAAGCTCAGACAGGGACTTGAGAATGTGTCGACCTGTTAAGGGAAACACCATTTCAGGTGGTATGGATCGCCCCAACAAGTCCACGGATGTGCAACCTAGTACTAACAACGAGCAGATTTTAGCTGTTGACGATACTGGAACAGTGCTTGCTGACAGTGATGGTGCGTTTAGATTGCCTAACCAAGGTGGTGAGGTACATGTGGAGATGTCTTGCACTGAATTTTTTGCATTTTCCGAGAATTTCTCCAGAGAGCGTGAGCCACCACGCAGTAAAGATACATCAAGTGAAGGCAATTACAGCTCAGAAGATGTTCCTCTCAGTGGACACCATCTTTTACCCAAAAGCAAGACATTCCAACTTCTCCTTGAAAAATTTGTATTGTACATCTGTGGTGTATGTGACAAGAGCTTTCCATCACAGGATAGGCTGGATCAACACACCATCAACCACAGCAACAATATACCTTGTAGTGATCAAACGCCTAGGATGTCCTTCAAAGATCTTCACTTACAGAGTCATAAGATGCATGTAGCTACTCTTGATTCGAAAAGAAAGGGTACAACATGTAAAAATGTGACAGGACAATACAAATGTGTAGTCTGTGATATAGGCTTTAATAGTCTGAATAGTTTGAAAGTCCATATGTTGAGCCACGGTGACCAACAGACAAGTAAAGGCAGGAAGCTAGCTGCTCTCATTTTGAACAAAGAGGGCGCTGCATGTAAAGGTGTGAATGGACGCTACAGTTGTGAAGTCTGTGATAAGTGTATGAGCCATTTAACTGTTCATATGAAGAGCCACAGTACGGAACAGCCACATGTATGCGAGGGATGCGGTAATGCATTTAAACACAAAGATCGCATGATAGCCCATCAGGTTAATTATTGCAAGAAAACCACTGGCGAACCAAAACAAGCAAGTCGGGGTTCCAAAGAAGGTACTGACAGAGTTGTGACATTTGCTGGTAAAAAGCAACATCAGAAATTATTCAAATGTGAACACTGCGGTGAAGGATATACAGGCAAGAGTGGATTGAAAGGCCACATTAAGAAACATCATCAACGACCTTACAAGTGTGCCAGATGTCGTAAAGCTTACAGACATAAGTGTGACATGATACATCACCAGACATCTTGTGGAAAAACCACAAGACCACAGGTCCACAGTATGAGAAATGAAAGAACAGTGGCCCATAAATGTGAAGTTTGTGGTAAATTTAAAAGGAAAATTGACTTAACTAGTCATATATGGTGAGCCACAGTCATGAAGACCTTATAAGTGTGCAAAGTGTCGTAAAACGTACAAATATAAATGCGGAATGATCGGGCATCAGGCATCTTGCGGAAGAAATGAAAGAAAAGGGACTTGGAAGTTAGGCAACTTCACATGTGAAATTTGTGATACAGTAGATTCTTTGCTTGGAAGAGTCAATTTAATTATCACATGAAGAGCCACAGTAATGAACGACCCCATAAGTGTGACGGATGTAAGAAAGCATACAAAGATAAACACTGTTTCATGTTGCATCAGATAACTTGTAGAAAAATCAACCAAACACAGAATGACAGAAAAGAGATTCATACAGGTACATGTAACTTATTAAAATGTTTGTGATAAAGGCTTTCCACTGAAAGGTCGCTTAATCGTCACATGAAGAGCCACACTGATGAACAGCCTCATAAGTGTGGCGCATGTGGGAAAGCTTTTAAACATAAATACAGCCTGAAACCTCATCATATTTTGTCTTGCAAGAAAAAAAAAACAGTCCCAGAACCAAAACATGCAAATTGGGGTTTGAGACAAACCAACAATGAGACTGTCGCATCACCTGGTCCAACACAACAAACGTCGGCCAAAATAAAGAAATTTCCATGCAGCTTTTGCGAGCACGTCTATGCCCACAGGAGTCAACTGAAAAAGCACGAACGAGTCCATTCCAAAGATAAGCCATTTTAATGCAACAAGTGTGACAGAAACTTCACGCTTTTGCATACCCTTCAGTTGCACAAACGTAACATCCATGGCATATCCCAATGAAGAATCGGAAGCAGAAATAAATTGAAATATCGTCATTGTAATAGGGTGTTGCGATTTCCTTACGAGCGTGAAAGACATGAGAATACTCACTCGAAAGAGAAGCAGTACAAGTGTGATTGTGGTAAACCTTTTAAGCAGAAGTACGAAGTATCGCGTCATCGAGCCAAGCACCATGCTAAAGAGATGACCCTTCAGTCCAGCAAAGGAACCAAATCTTTCATAAACATCAACTGCGAAGCCATCAGATTTCTTCATGCAGTAACACCACACATGAGACTATCCCTGAACCCACACAAGCAAGTGAAGATTCTACATGAGCTAATGATGAGACTGCAATGAGTATTTCTACTTGTGAACAAAACTCTGCTATGTTGCCTCCGAGAACAAGTAAGAGGAATGAAATAGTAAAGTGTCTACGTTGTGATAAGGAGTTTCGATTTCCGTACGAACTTGAAAGACATGAGAATACTCACTCCAAAGTGAAGCGGTACAAGTGTGATTGTGGTGAAGCTTTTAAGCAGAAGTATGAACTATCAAGACATCGCAACAGGCACCATGCTAATATGGAAACGACAAACAACAGTGAAATCACAACAGGAATAATTCCTGAATCAAATGAAGCAAGTCAAGATTCCTAACAGAGTAAAGATGAGATTGCCACATCTGCTGGTAAAGAACAACCTAAAACCCAACAGACCAAGAAGAAAGGATACCCTTGCAACCTCTGTGACCATGTCAGCGTCAGTAAGAGTTGTCTTGTACAACACAAACATCCATACCAACTCATCAAGGCCATTTAAGTGCAACAAAGACTTTTTGCTTTTACATATCTTTCAGTTACACAAGCAGAATGTACATGGCATATTGCTAGAGACAAACAGAAGCAGGACAAGATTATTGTGTCGCTATTGCAATAAACTGTGCCAATATCAACACGAACTTGAAAGACATGAGAATACATGTACTCACTCCAAAGAGAAGCTTTACAAGTGTGAATGTGGTAGAGCTTTTAGGGAGGACTATCAACTATAGGGGCATCAAGCCAGGCACCATGCTAACTTGGAGACAACAAACAAGGAACTCAGAACAGGATTGATTCCAGATGAAAGCAGTGCTACAGACATTGTCCAGCAGACACCCCAGAATAATGCACAGTTGGAACAGGTGAACACACAAGAGAATCTTAGCTGTGTCTGTCCTAGTGTGACACTACAACCGTCTAAGTCTAGAGGTGAACTCACAGTATGAGTGATTCCACAGATACGCCACATTTCTGAAGGGCCTTATGCTTGTGAGGCATGCGGCAAATCTTACAAACATCAGGTCACAGCCCGTCAAACTTATTATTGCAAGTAAACTAGCGGAATGCAGGACCCTGGAAGAAAGTTATTCAAATGTGCAGTTTGTGATGATGTGTACATGTCTAAGGGTAACTTGATAAGACACATGAGGAGCCACACTCAAGAACAACTATGTGGTCAAGGAAAGGGGAAAAAACACAGGTCATTCAAATGTGAAGTTTGCACGAAAGTGTTTCCTTTTCGGAGTAAATTGGGATACCACATGAAGTGCCACAGTAATATAAAAGCATATGAATGTGGGAAATGTGATCGAAGTTATAAACACAAATATCACCTTAAGGCCCATCAAAAAACTTATTGCAAGAAAACCACCAGGTAAAACTAAAACAAGACAGTATTCCAAGCAAAGTAATGATGTGGCTGACACTCCCAGCGACGTGTTCAAAACAAATGTCTGCAAAAAAAAAGATAAAGGTTTCCGTGTAGCTTTTTGGAACATGTTAGGCAGTTACATGTAGGCCTTAAAAAATGTCTCTGGTTTCTGCTCAAAGGTCGTCTTCAAAATTGGTACAATGACGCTAAGGCTGTGCTGGATATCTGGATACCCAACCGAACTGTCATTACCCGGTTCCATTTTTCGGTTCTAATTACCCGTAAACGTATTTTGAAAATTTTGACCAAACATTTAAGCCACACAAAATGGAAGTCTGTGATTTTCTTCTTTTTTTTAAAAACATTTTTTGTGTGGGGAATGGGGATGCTACATGTTTACGAGTTTTTAATATACATGTAGAGTTGTGAAATTATTACAGTAAGTCCACATTTATTATGACTCTATTGGTTATTTCATACATTCGGGAATAGTTATATGTTTTTACAAAATTGTTTTCGGGTACCCGGGTATCCGAAGATTTCCAATTTCGGGTATCCAGTTCCCGAAATAACCAAAAACGCACAGCCTTAAGCTACAGTCCCACCACCCCGTTAGCGAGCCCGTTAGATGCCGGCAGAGCAAATATTTGTTGCCGGCCTGGTCACCGTGTATCAGCGCAGGACCACCGTCTAGCTGCGGCTCTTAACGCAGGTCAACGTAGGTCGTCGCCATGTAACGCCACATGCCGGCAACCGTCCCCGAAATTATAAAAATGTTTTATAATTGCAGGGGTGAACGGCGAACTTTTGCTTGCCGCCTATTAACGCTTATTAACGCAGGTCTGCCCCCATCTAGCGAGGGTCTGCCGTTATCGTGCGAGGGTCCACCGCCTTGTTGCGTGGTATGGCGCGGAACTCGAAAGAGACGGCATCAGGGAGGCATTACTGCGCTATGGGACGGCAGACCGACGCTAAGGGACGGCAGACCGACGCTATGGGACGGCAGACAGACGCTATGTGAAGGCAGACCTGCGCTGAGGGACGCAATAGGGCGACATGGTGCGCTATGGGACGGCAGACCGACGCTATGGGACGGTACCTACACGTTAACACGCGTTAACAGGTAGTCAGGGTATATATAGGGGTTGTAGTCCCTCAGCTCATCAGTGTTAAATAGTTCCTCGAACAGTACACACAAACATGGACCTCCTTGTGAATCAGAGACGAAACAGACTACAGTTACAAAATTGGCAGCTACAGTTAAACCAGCAGCAGAATGTGAACAATATGTTGATTTTTCAAGTTCAACAAGCACATGCTAGACACCAGAAATGTAGAAGGAGTGTGTGGGCCATTCCTTGGAAGGCGCCAGAGAGAAGATTGCAGTTAGGCCATTACTCACGTCTGATGGAAGAACTGCGCTGTGAAGATGCCAATTCCTTCAAGAACTTTGTACGTGTCGACCCAGAGATGTTCGCAGAACTGGTGGAACGTGTGACCCACAGAATCTGGAAGCAAGACACAGCATACAGGAAGGCCATAGAACCTGGAATGAAGGTGGCCATCACCCTCAGACACGTGGCCACTGGTGACAGCTACCACTCACTGATTACGGGTTCCGAGTCCCTCACAACACCATATCCAAGTTCGTTCCTGAGGTCTGTGAGGCCATTGTAGCAGAGTACGCCCCAGAAGTCATAGCCTGCCCCAGCACACCAGAAGAATGGAGACCCATAGCTGACCAGTTCTCCCGACGCTGGAACTTGCCTCACTGTATTGGTGCTTTGGACGGAAAACACATCGCCATGACCTGCCCCCCAAATGGTGGATCGATCTTCTATAACTACAAGGGGTTCCACTCGATCATTTTGATGGCTCTGGTCGACGCTGACTACAAATTCGCCTGGGTGGACGTCGGCAGCGATGGCTCTTCTGGAGATGCCCATGTCTTCAACAAGTCAGAACTGAAGGACTGCATACTTGATGACACCATCGGTTTCCCAGCTCCTGATCCACTGCCTCATGACGACAAAGACATTCCCTACTTCATTGCTGGAGATGACGCCTTCGCCCTCAGAACCTGGTTAATGAAACCATTCTCCAAACGCCAAATGACTCTTGCAGAGCGAGTCTTCAACTACAGGCTGTCCAGGGCTCGGAGAATCGTGGAGAACGCTTTTGGCATCCTGGCCCACAGGTTCCAGATCTTCCTCGGTACCATGAAACAGAAGCCATCAAATGTTTGCAGCATAGTGTTGGCCTGTGTGTACCTTCACAACCTCATGAGACTCCGGTATCCAAGGCAACAGAACCACGATATGGACCACGAGGACCAGCACCACAACATTGTCCCAGGAGTCTGGAGAGAGAACAATCCCCTGGTCCCTATTCAGGGGCCAGGTCACCAGAGACAAACTCTAGTTGCCAAACACCAAAGAGACTATCTGAAGGCCTACTTCTCTAGTCCAGTGGGAGCTGTCCCCTGGCAAACAGAGAAGATCTAATTTATAAGTTTTGTTGTTATTATAAAAATGAACTAAATGGAAATGAATAATCCTCAATGACAATAGTTAATGAGGAGTATTTGTGGCAGTTTATACTTTCAATTTGTACAATTTCAAAAACACTATTGCATATAAAGTTTGTACACTTTCTACAAACACACACTTGTTGAATGCAATTGACAATTGCATTCAACAATTGTCACATTGCCCTTTATTTTTATTATCAACAGAAACAAATACTCCTCATTGACAATTATCATTGAGGATTATTCATTCCCATTTAGTTTTAATTGTTTGATAATTACGAACAAACAGAAAATTTAATAATATGTTCAATTTTATTGCAACAACATAAAACATGGGCATATAAAAATATGTACACAAGAACAATATACAAGCACAAAATTGTCAAATGTCAAATGTCAACGTCACTTTCTAGGTGGGGGAGTGTTCAGAATGGTACTGGTGGGGTCTTGACTTGTGTTGAGGCACTCCAACATGGAGCCCATCGATGGGATGGACAGGGACGAGAGTCGCAGTCCATATTCACTGCTTGGTCTGCTTAGTCCTGCTTGGGGACCCATGGGGCCTGGGGTTTCCCAATGTTGGACGTCAGCACTGTGTGCCCTCTCTGGCCGGATTGCCTCTGGTTGAACTTGGGGACCTTGCCACTGTTGCCAGGCTGTCTCCTGCTGCTGGTCAATACGTTGCCCAACATTGAAGGGATCTGGCACTGGCACGAAGTGCTGGGCTGATGGTGGCTGCTGTGGTGGTGGTTGCTGTGGTGGTGGCTGCTGTGGTGGTGGCATCTGTGGTGGTGGCTGCTGTGGTGGTGGCTGCTGTGGTGGTGGCATCTGTGGTGGTGGCTGCTGTGGTGGAGGCATCTGTGGTGGTGGCTGCTGTGGTGGTGGCTGCTGTGGTGGTGGCTGCTGTGGTGCCTCCCTGAGACGCCTGGTTTCAGCCTTCATCCTTTGCACGAGCGCAAAGGTTTCTCTGATGAAGGTCTCTTTGCAGGTTTCTGCCATCTTTTCAAGCTCCTTCCCCAGCCAGGAGCCCCACACTGCCTCGGAGCTGATGTTGACTGGCTCCAACATCGAGCTGATACGACCCTGGAGGCGGGCGTTGTCGGCCTGCTGTGGACTGCCTGCAGCACTTGAGGTTCGAGGCGTGCGAACGCCTTGGTTCTCTCCCCTGGTGCTGCCTTGTGGTGCGAGGTCGATGGCTGTTGGTCTTCTGGCTCTGGCTCTGGCTCTGCACTTGGCTCTGCCCGTGGATCTGGGAGTTGCTCGAGTTCGCTGCTGGAGTCTCCCGAGGGTGGTGGTGGTGCTGGTTGCAAGGATGCAACTTTCTTCCTCAGACTCATGGCGGTGCGGGAGGGCATGCGCACGATGTGCTCTTCCAGGAACCCAAAGTGTCGGATCAGGAACAGGTCTCTCTCACTCTTCGGGGTGGCGGGTTGTCCGGACTTGGTATGGGTGACCTTGCCAACCTTGATGGATTGACTTGTAGTAAGTCCTCAGCTGGTCACCCGTGCAGTGGAACTCAACGGCCTTCTCTTCCCAAAGTCTGTTCTTCTTTTGGCTGTCCCTGAACTCTCTGGACCCCTTGGTGAAGATAGCTGGATGCTGTAGCAGCCAATCACTAAGAACGACCTCTTGATCATCAGTCAAGGTGAACTCTGGCTTCTTTCTTTGCTTCTTGCCCGAGGCTGTGAAGTTGACTCTTCTTCCTCTGGACAGACAGTGGTGATGATCGCTCAGCAAGATCATCCACCACGATGCTTGAGGCTCGTGAGGATACTGGATCAGCTGTTGGGTCAGATTCAGGTTCAGGTGTTGGGTCACGTTCAGGTGTAGGGGTCACGATCAGGCATCCTCTTCTGCCACCTCTGCCTTTCCTAGCACCAGAGAAAGTCTTTGAAGTAATTTTCCGGTTTCGAGGCATGGTGATGTTTCTCAGTCAAATGCTGTGAGTGGAACTGATTCTGAATGGCGATGCGGCCCTTTTTATACACTTCGCCACACCACGTCATCTAGCGGGGCTGTTCCGTAGAGTCTGCCGCCCCTAACGGTATGCCGCCTTCAAGCGTGAGGTCTGCCGGCCTAACGCTGCGCGTCGGGCTGTTAGCGCCTGTTTGCCTCCCTCTGCGCGGTGCGCGCGCCAATTAGCGTCTCTCTGCCGCCCGCTAGCGTGGGTCTGCCTCCCTCTAACGTGCTTGTAAGCCGGCTGTATACCGTATGTATGCCGTGTATGTGGGACTGCAAAGACAAATCAGGGCGTTAAGAGACGTTAATAGACGTTAATAGACGCTACACCACGGTCATTTTATTTCTTGATGCCGGCATCTAACGCCTCTCTGCGGCATATTAGCGGGGTGGTGGGACTGTAGCTTTAGGTAACACGTTTTTTTGGTAATCTTTTTTAAATATTTAAAAAAAATTTTTTTTTGCCAAGCAGTGAAAGATGTGATACATGAATACACGGTTATTGGCACTAGACCAAATTTCCCATACAAAGTATGGTATTGGTATGGTATGGCGTAAGTTCATACCCCTATGTAAAGTCGTTTAAAACACAGCGCGGGAGAATTCCAATCGATCCGGCAATTTTGTCTGCAGGGGTCACTAAGCAGAAAAAATTGCTGAATAGAACATAACATTAAGCAGGTTTTGTTAGTTGGTTACCAGCCAAACATTCATACAATGTGTACACTGGTTGTCTGTTCAAAAATGCGTATGCAAAAATATTTTTAGTCCAGTTGGGTATAAATAGGATTTTGTTATAAAAGCCCTGTATATTTTAGTGTAGGTTTTTTTGTATTTTTTGTATTTTTGTTTGTTTTTTTGGTTACTTAGTTGTATTGTAACCATGGACCAATCGTTGCCATAAATCATTACCATTACCATGTCCCAGTGTTGGTAACTAATTGGTTGGAAAGGAATACCGGATGTGAACTCCTAATGGTCCTTTAACCACTGAACTGTAGACAATAACGGGTGACACTTAATCAACACACAAAAGAACACAATAGATTCATAGAACCACACAAGTATGCTGATTTATTCATGATCATCAATCTCAATCCTTAGCATTAGCTTTCAACACAGGGCGTCCTTACGTAGATTTGCAGGAAGACTTGCAACAGCAGCAAAAGCAGCGTACCCAACACCAATTTGTGTACCCAGGGTTACAACACGCGCATTCACACCAGCCCACGTTAAATCTCGGGGTTTATCTGTCAGGGATGTCGCCCCTCGCAATAACACATGCGAGAGTTCCGGCAACTCGCCCTTTTATCGCAAGCTCCTACCAAGGAACTTATACCGCACAACCGTATAACAACCCCTCGACCCAACTCGGCCGTACAGCGCATACACACTGCTTATAACCAGCTTACACGCTAAAGGTGTCTTACCGGTTCATCAGTAGATGCCCACTACGACTCTGTCAGCTCATGCCAGCTCATGTCATGCCAACTCTGTCAGCTTAGGCCAACTGCCCCATACGCTGGAAAGCAGCGCTTTTTATAGCCGCTCGCCAACCCTATCCGCATTGCGCATCTACACGTCATAAGCGCAGTGACTCGCCCTAGCCAATCAGCGCGCACTAGGCGGAGCTTCGCTGCTGCACACTATACACGCTGTCTAACTTCGCTGGCTATATACATGGCGCACAAAATCTACCGCTGTCGCGTCACAAAGCCTCCTGACAGGCCTGGAATGTCCCTATTTCAGAAAAGCCGACTAAATACAAAAATACGCGACAAAGGGTCATGTTTAACTGTAAATAATTACAACAATACACTTTTACAAAATGCTTAGCAAGGTTATGTAACAACTTACAAAAAGTACTTAGTCTAATTTTATATCAAAAACTGTTTTTATACCAAGGTTAACACACTTAGATTCGTTTTAGACAACTGTTTCTCGGGCATTAAAATCAACAATAATTTCTCTTTTTTTATTTTTTTATTATAAAATACACAATCATTGGCTTTTATTATAATACTGATTCCAACTTTTATCAATGTGTTACGAGTTATTAAAAATAGAATACTTGTTTAAACTGTTATCAATAAACTATTAACAAGGTCGGGCACTGTCATGACATAGAATCTAAAGATTCCTAGTGCTCCTTTGACCTGTCCCTAACTTCGAGAATGCGAAAGTACAATCTAAGAGTACATCCTGGTAGTATGTCCTCTCTTTGGTCTCTCGGTGAATCATCACTCCATCTACCCAAGTACTCGTCTGTATATGCTCCACTATGGTGGCTAGTTTCGGCACTCGTGGTCGCTGTAGGTGCATCCTGGGGGTCGCTGGTGAAGACGGCATGCCGGTCGGACCAGATGGTCCAGCTGAAAAGGGTCTGGCCATAGCTGATGAAGGGGGTGTGGCCACGGCTGACGATGCCGGTGTCATCATGACTGAAGACGGGGGGTGTCATCATGACTGAAGGATGTGTAGTCATGGCTGAAGACGGGGGTGTCATCATGACTGAAGGAGGGTCCTTGCTGCCTGGGGGTGACGACAGATCATCATCCTCAATATCTGTCACGACCTCCAATGGGGGCATAGACGAGGCAATGCTGAGAGTATCTTCCTCCCTCTCATCTACTGCTGCAGGTGACGCTGGTAGTGGGGATACAGGCTTTGGCATCCGGCCAAGGCCCCCAAATAAGATGTTGCTTCCATCACCAAGATTCTTGCTATCTCAGAGACGTTTTAGTCTTGTAGTGCTTCCTGATATTATCTCTGCGATTATCGAAGAAAGGGCATTGCCGACAATACAGAAATCTCGAGGGATCATGTGCGTTCTTCTTGTGCCTTAATAACGCTCTGCGCTGATCAAACTCCCTGGGGCACTGAGAGCATTTGAATGCCATCTTGGACCACACTCTATAAACAAACAAAAATATCAACAGGGTCAATCATAATAATAATTAGCAGTATCTTAAGTGTAACTTATGCACTCTCCTTGGGTATCGCGTATTCCCACAGGAGATTCTGCTGCGCTGTGGTCTTTATCATGAGGTACACTGCTTTCGGTACCCTTATCATACAAGTCCCTCGCAACTACAATAGTCTCATTCCCCTCAACTGGGATCGCTTCCGGCGCGGTCCATGGAACAATCGGGTCCCCACTGTATGGCTTCAACCTATCCACGTGTATCACACGTGGCCTGGTGCCCCTTGACCTTTGGATGTGATACACTACATCCGACAACCTCTTAATCACTAGGTACGGCCCTTCCCATCTTAACTGAAGTTTAGGGCAAACCCTTCTCTTCTTCGCAGGGTTAAACAACCACACAAACTCGTTCTCCCGGATACCCGGGTCCGTTGTCCTACGGTCATAGTTCTTCTTTTGACGCCTCATACTCTTACCCAGACAGCTTTGCGCCCTATCATGGGCTTTTTTAATCTGGTTCCGCAGATGCTCCGCATAATCGGTCTGCGTGTCCATACTTGCAGTGGGATGTTCCACTGTCAAGTCTACCGGGAGAGTTATCTCCCGCCCCAACATAGTTATGTTCGGGGATTCCCCTCTTGGGGCGTACAGCGATATGCGCTCGTCGCAAATGGGAGATGCTTATCCCAGTCACGCTGACCCTTAAGAGGATCAATCATTAGTGAAATGATGGTGATGAGCGTTTTGTTAAACTGCTCCACAAGGCCATCAGACTTAGGGTTGTATGCGGTTGTCCTTGTCTTGTTAATCCCAAGAATGCAACACATTTCTTGAAATACATGGGATTCGAAGTTCGTCCCCTGATCCGAATGGACCGCTCTAGGCACCCCGAACCGACACACAAACTCACTAACAAACTTAGCAGCGACCGTCTCTGCTCTTGCATCAGGAAGAGCATATGCCTCCATCCATCTGGTTCCATAGTCTCCAACCACCAGAATCCATTGGTTCCCGTCTTCCGTCTGGGGAAGGAGACCAACCAAGTTCATAGCTACCCTGTCAATGGTGCCTCTAACATGGTATTGTTGCAACGGTGCAGCCCGCCTCCATGGAGGGAGTTTTCTCCTTGCGCACTGGTCACACCGACGAAGGTGATCCCTAACATCCGCCGTCATGCTGGGCCAGTAATATCGCTGCTTCACGCTGGCCAAAGTCTTCTTCAACCCAAGATGGCTGCCGAGTTTACCACCATGCAGTTCGTCAACGAACTGGTGGCTGTACTTCTCGGGGACCACTAATCTCCGTCGGATGGAATTTCCATCATCTGATTCCCATCTATGGTGTAATACACCATCTTGGAGCAACAACTGGTCCCAGTAAGACCAATACGTTTTACTAGCTGGAGACATACAAGCTACATCTGCCCATGGAGGGCGCTCTTTCCCCTCCTTCTTGGCAGTCACTACCCGCCAATTCATGGTCTCATCGGCCACCTGACTGTCTTTAAGTTCACGGTTGCCTAGCAACGGCTGTAAGACAGCTACCCTAGCAACTGGCCCATCCTCATCGCATGGTGTAATCTGCATTCGATCAGTTACATCAATATCATCATCATCATTACCACCGCAGTGATTACACTGCTTACATGGCGGTCGTCTTGACAACGCATCAGCGTTTGTATGTCCCAGTGCTGTACCGTGAAGTCATATTCTGTTACTACTTCCATCCAGTGAGCGAGTTGACCCTCTGGATCTTTAGAGTTTATAAGCCATCGCAGGGATGAGTGATCTGTTCGTACAGTCACCTTTTGACCATACAAGTATTGGCGGAAGTACCTGAGATAACCCAGATAGCAAAATCACGTTGGGCCAACATTGATTATTGAAGTTGGGCCAATGTTGGCAGCCCACGTTGGCTCCGCTTGGAGCTGCTCATCGGCGTGCAGTTGGCCCCATCCGTTGGTAGCCTTTTGGGCCAATGTTATAATTAGCCTACCTCATTGGGCCAACTTAAGTGTTGTGGTTGGCCCAACTGTCTGTTTTTCGCTGGGCCAACATTTGTAAATTACCGTTGGGCCAATGAGCACTATCGACGTTGGCTTATCTATAGCATAAGTATCGGGCCACTGTGAGCCCACTGTAGTATTTGGACGTTGGGCCAATGCGCACTATCGACGTTGGCCCATCTACAACATAAGTCTCGGGCCACTGTGAGCCCAAGTATTTGGACGTTGGGCCAATGAGCACCATCGACGTTGGCCCATCTATAACATAAGTATCGGGCCACTGTGAGCCCACTGTAGTATTTGGACGTTGGGCCAGTGAGCACCATCGACGTTGGCCCATCTATAACATAAGTATCGGGCCACTGTGAGTCCACTGTAGTATTTGGACGTTGGGCCAATGAGCACCATCGACGTTGACCCATCTATAACATAAGTATCGGGCCACTGTGAGCCTACTGTAGTATTTGGACGTTGGGCCAATGAGCACCATCGACGTTGACCCATCTATAACATAAGTATCGGGCCACTGTGAGCCTACTGTAGTATTTGGACGTTGGGCCAATGAGCACCATCGACGTTGACCCATCTATAACATAAGTATCGGGCCACTGTGAGCCTACTGTAGTATTTGGACGTTGGGCCAATGAGCACCATCGACGTTGACCCATCTATATGTATCGGGCCACTGTGAGCCCACTGTAGTATTTGGACGTTGGGCCAATGAGCACCATCGACGTTGGCCCATCTATAACATAAGTATCGGGCCACTGTGAACCCACTGTAGTATTTGGACGTTGGGCCAATGAGCACCATCGACGTTGGCCCATCTATAACATAAGTATCGGGCCACTGTGAGCCTACTGTAGTATTTGGACGTTGGGCCAATGTCAAGTCCCTCTAATTGGATGGGTGGGGGTTGGGGTGGGGGGGAGGTAGTTGGCCCAAGACATATATTATTTGTGGCATATTTTCTATACCTGGTAATGTGTCAATTATACCAGAACAATTATCCTTTAGAGATTAGAACATTTTTTTTATCCATGTGAAAATATGGCTGGAAAAAACTTTAATATCGTAACAAAACCAATTTCACAGTTTGTTTCAAAATACAATAAAGTAACCTCTGGTTTACTTCAACCTGTGTGCAAAATATTCACCAAAACTAATAGGTGCTTCGAGGTCAAATAAATCGTCACAATGTAATTAAAATTAGGTCTTTATGAAATTATAATTCTTCTCAACTTCTGTCTGATCTGGCTGGTACAGATTTATCAGAGGTTTTTAATTGTAATGACGTTAATTTAGCTTGGACTAAATTTAAGTCTTTGTTCATCAAAATATTAGATAGGATTGCCCCTATTAAAGAAATTCGACTCAAGGGATCGGGAAGAAGTGAGCCTTGGATGAGTACCGAGATCCTAGATAATATTAGACATCGGGACAATCTTCTGTATAGATTTTTTTTAAATACTGCTGATACCGAATTGCACCGTAGTTTTTGCAAGATCAGAAATCAGGTTCAAAGGGACATTAGGCGGGCTAAAGCTGACTATTTCAGCAACAAAATTGATGAAAACAAAAATCAACCTAAAAAACTATGGTAGCAATTGAAATCTCTTGGATATTGCTACACATCCAGTGCTCAGTCCAGAGTCGTTCTTAACATTGATGATGATTTATGTTTAATTCATCAAAAGTTGCTGACCATTTCAACAGCTTTTTTACTACTGTCGCTTCTAAATTGGCTAGTAAACTCCCCACTAGTACTAACAAATTTAGCACAGACTCTAAGGTCTTCAAAGACTATTACATCAATAAAGGGGTCATCCCCAATAGCTTTAAATTATCTTTTGTCAGATGATTTTGTTTTTAATGAACTGAAGACTCTTAATATTAGTAAAAGTACTGGTCCCGACAACATCCCTGCCAGATTTTTGAGGGACGGGGCCAGTGAACTGAAAAAACCAATTATTCATATAATAAATCTTTCTATTTTGTCTAATACTGTTCCTGATGATTTTAAAATTGCAAGGGTTCAGCCGTTGTTTAAAAGAGACAGTAGAACCGATGTTAGCAACTATAGACCAGTAAGCATCCTCTGTGTAATTTCCAAATTGCTTGAAAAGGCTGTCCATATTCAGGTTGAGGAGTATCTTACAAAAAATAATATTTTGTTTAATTTCCAATCAGGGTTTAGAGAAACATTTTCCACTGACACCTGTCTTATACATCTAACTGATCATATTCGTTTCCAAATGTCTTTGGGTAATTACACAGGAATGGTTATGATCGATCTCCAAAAAGCATTTGATACTGTTGATCATGTTATTTTATGTAAGAAACTGCAGGCCATGGGCATTGGTTCTGTAGAATGGTTCAAATCGTATCTTCTCAACAGACAACAATTTGTCAATGTTAACAAAGCCCAGTCCAAATGTTTGAATCTGACATGTGGTGTCCCCCAAGGGAGCATACTGAGGCCTTTATTATTTTTGTGTTACATAAACGATATGCCCAGTAGTGTTCAGTGCAAATTACTTCTTTACGCTGATGATAGTGCCCTCTTGGTCTGTGACAAAGATCCTGCAGCTGTAGCTAGCATACTTAGCACAGAATTGGAATCGTGTAGACAATGGCTCATTGACAATAAATTGTAAATTGCAAAACCGTTTCAATTCTTTTTGGTTCTAAAAGAAAAACCAAGAAGGTGAGTGACTTTACAGTCATATGTGGGGGTAAACAAATTAAATCAGCTACTTCAGTGAAATATATAGGGGTTACACTTGACCAACATTTGTCAGGTGAATTTATTGCTAATTCAATCATTAAGAAAACAGGGGATAGGTTGAAATTCCTTTATAGACAGGCTCTTTTTCTTAATACAAAATCCCGTAAAACTTTATGTTCGGCTTTGATTCAATGTCACTTTGACTATTCATGCTCCTCCTGGTTTTCTACACTCTCTGCTCATTTTAAAAACAACTTCAAATTATGCAAAACAAAATGGTTAGGTTCATCCTGGATAAAGGCCCTAGGGCAAAAAGAACTTGACAGTTTGGGTTTTTTAAATGTTAGGGACAGGGTCACTCAACTGAAATTAAACCATGTGTTTAGAATAACTTGCAATGTAACTCCTGATTATCTCCGTGACAAATTTATTAAAGTCTCTGATTGTCACCATCACAATACAAGGAACAGTAATCTAAATTTTAAGGTTCCAGTTTCATCTAGTTTAGCAAACAATACATTTTATGTACAGCTATCAAAGAATGGAATAATTTACCTTCTAATGTAAAGAGTTCCACCAATTTGTCTACTTTTAAACGACTTGTTAAATGTCATCTCTCAACACAAGCTAAATTCAGGGAAGCATAATTTGTTCCTTCTTTGGGGTGTGGTGGTATCTTGAACTATCTTTGTCTTTCAAATTTGTAATTTGTATTTGTATTTTTTGATGTTTCGATGTAAGGACCCCAATGGAAATAAGTCTATATATGTTATTGGCTTTTTGGGTTATCCTTGGATAAATATGGTGTGTTTTTCTTGTATTTTTGTAATGTGTCTTGTAATTTTATCATCTTTTTATCCGAATAAATTCAATCAATCAATATCTTTAAAAGTACAATAAAACATACACATTCAATCATAAAGGATGGTTCAGCCAGACATTTCAAATTGTGCACAAAATGGTCACCAAATGCACTTTTAAAAATCCTTATTCTGATCCTCTCGTAGTAAAGACCAAAACGTGGTTATTTATAAAGTACTATAGATTTTGTAATGGCATGAAGGAAGACAAATCTGAAACTTTACATACATTGATATATGTGACGTTAAAAAAAAATGAAGCTCTATAGGCCCAGACAACCCATAGTCTAGGTGCAAAATGCTTATGTATGGAGCCCTGCAAAAACAAGGGGGAAAAAACACCTGTCTGGCACAATCACTACCCCATTAATTTTCCAAGTATTTTACAAAAACAAAAGACACTTATTAAACTCGACGATCAATTTAGCCTTGTCCATTTTATCATGAGTAGGCCTATAGAGTTTCCATGTCAAATAATTTTCATGATAAAAGAGCACGTGGGGATGTTTTTTATTTTATTTTGGTTTAGTCTGAAAGCATCTAAGAAGTTTTTATACTATATGGGAGGTTTGGCGAGGTTGAAATAATTAACTATTTTAGGATTGTCTGCATTTGTAAGAATAAAAAATTAGTTAATCAGTTTAAAATGTACACTTTATTGCTTATCATATACACTTTCTATGTGCTTTGATATCTATTCAAAATTAACTCACATGGCACGTTAGTATAATTTGTTTTTGGTTTCGCAAAACAGTAATACAAAAAACAAAATGTAATTAACCATTCATAAAAAAATTACAAAAACAACCAATTAAGACAGAAGTTACAAAAACATTATACCAATGACCTGAGCTTGACCTTGGCTTTGTTATGTCTGAAAGTTTTTAATTTTCATAACTAGAGCCATAATCCTCTGTTGATTCTTGACTGACATTGGATGCACTGGCAATAGTTGCTTGGCATGCTGCTGCTCGTCTAGCTCTGCCACCATCTCTGTCCTTGGCATAATATCGCAACCAGCCTTTGATGATGGAGTCAATCTCGGAATTTGTAGCTGATCTCATTCCTGAATTTCTACGAACTGATCCTGAATTAAATTGAACAGGAATTGTGCACACTTTGTTACAATTAGAGAAAGCACATCTGTTTGATTTTTGAATAGTATAAATTCCCATCCTCTGTATAGTTTTCAGTAAAAACACTGTACATAAAAAAGTTTGAAATTTCATCAAATTATGTGTTTACATTTAGGTTGAAAACAATGTCAAGCAGTTCGTTAAGAACATTTAGCACGTTCACATCAGGTTTGCTTTGATATTGAAATCAAAATAAGCCACTGTGATTTGTGGAGTCTTCAAATGCTAGATTTAATTTTCCTTTTTCTGTTTAAACATTTTGACAGTATTTCTGAAAGAAATATCTCTGTGAAGGATTGGTACTGGCATTCAGATTGAAATTTAGATAAAATGTCTTGAAAATTACCAATCATCTACTTTACAGATGTTTTCCTATGCAAAGCTGAATATTATTTCAAACTAGTATACACTCATAATCAGTCATAATCAAATTTTCAATGTTTACTTACGTTGTATTACATTTACCAAGCGAAGCTTGCAGAATGCTTCCTTGGTGCCCTTCCCTACCCAATTATATTGTCGGGCAAGATCATTTGTCATTGTGCAGGCAAGGATTCTCCTGACGGTGTTTCCAAGGTTGTCTCCCCCAATAGTGGATAAATATGCCACCTATCAGATAAATGAAATGATAAAAGTTAGCAATGCTAGTCTTTCATATTTTCATGTTGATTGGGCTAACAATTGCTATTAACTTCAAGAAAGAGAACAACAAATTGTCAAATTTGAAACTACAATCACATATTAATGTGCACAAAACCCCTTACACAACATAAACTCGGAAAAGTGACCACAAAATTGATGACTCTTTGTACATTACATTTATTCTAAATATAGAGGGGAATTACTTTAATCTTCCTAAAACAATGTTCTTTACCTTTTACTCCTTTTAATAGCTGTTGGCATTTTGCCATGAAAACTAAAATAGACTTCAGTGAGAAATAAATTCTGTAAAAAATGAAATGTAATATATTGAAAACATATCTTTTACTTACTAAACGCTTCTCCTTTTCAAAATTGTGAAGAAGAGCTTCCAGATCTCTGACATCCTTTACTAAGTTTAAAGGAAATTTCACTCCTTCAGGTAGCCCACCACTCTCTGAATTAAGTTCTGTGTTGCTGTCCAGCTTTCTCAAGATCTGGATGAGAATTGCCCTGTTTTCTGCAGCAATCATCTTCTGTTCTATCAAAGTCAGGATTTTCTTCTCAGTTGCTAGTGAAAAAAAATATATACTTTTAGAGTTTGCATTTATTTCAACCATGCACACAAGCAGAGAAACAATGTTTGTTTTTTTTGTCAATAGAACATAGAAAATCAAAACATCTTGCTTTAATTTCTAGAAAATAGTTTCGAACATTTTTGTAAACATGATTCTGTGAAGGGAACAAGGAGAACTGTTCAATTGCAATAGTTCCTGATGCTCCACAGTATGAGAATTCTATTTCAATAGTACCTGTACAACCGGTAGGACGAATCATGGTCATTGGTGGTGTTCCTGATCTTAGCAAGGTCATTGGTGGTGATGGCAGTCTAACTGGTGTACATGTAGATGACTGTGCGGGTGTTTTCCTTGAGGAGATGGATTGCTGGCTGCATGTCTGACTTGGGCTTGCTTTGTTTACACTCGCACTAACATCTTCATCAGAGGATGAATCTTGCTGGTATCGTGGGTTTGGTCTTAAAATTTGTTAGAGAAATATTACAACCAGTTAATCAAGGCTCAGGTGGAAAACAGATAACTTTGCAAATGAGACTCGTAATTCGTATTACAGGTTGAAATTGAAAAAAAGGAAGCATGACCCCCAATTTGTTTTTTAAGGATTATTCTTTGATTTGGTTGTGGAGAGATGCTCCTTGCTTGAAATGTTTAATCCTAGCCTGTGATATATACATTACAAACATTTTTAGAATAATTATGAGTAATCATTAGATGGATAACTCAATTACTGTTGATGTTTAGTTTATTAACCACCAGAATATCATTATACTCACCTCACTTTTCTCTTAGGAGGCATTTTCATCTCTGCATCTGTAGCTAGGTCACACGTATCCTGGGCCTGTCTTACTTTGGCCATTCCTTTTTCATAAGAAGCTAAAAAATGAATAATGAAATTATTTTGTGGTGATGAATCGAAAGTCTGCCTTTTATTAATCTTATTTTTGTTTTCAGGGTGAAAAAAAGGGTAAAGAAAATTGTTACTGAAGAGTGGAGGATGATGGCACACTCTGAAATGTATTTTCTTGTAATACTTTATTTTGGAGTTTATTTGACACGCCCACTTGTGTGTCAGAACACAATGTAAATTTGAGGTGATAAAAAACAATCCAGCACATATGCTGCAATACAAGCTAGTAATTAAACTAACTGGATGACAAAAATAGCATACAACTTTATTTTTGGGGAAAAAGAGGAGACTGACTGACTCACAAAACTTTGTGCAGAATACATTTAAATTTTCTATGCCAGTAAAAGAAAAGAAAAAAAGGAAATCGGCTGAGAAGTGGCATGGGTGATAATGACAATGGTAATTAATTAAGATGATAAAAATCAACACAAACCCATACCTGTTTTTAACATCAAACGGCAAGGAAATTGATCAAACTCATTGTTAGGTGGTTCACACTTTCGATTCTGTGACTTGTAACATGAAGGCCACTTAACACATGTATCCTGCTTGGTCAGCCAGATTTCTGGAACGAGGGACACTGAACCCTCATCAACAAACTCAACCACTGCATACATAAGTTCTGGTAAAAAATTATTTAAAAAATGCAGTGTGATTTTGCCATAAGTTGATATTAGGGATATGAATAAACAAAACTAATGAATGAATAAAAAAGAGTAATGAAACCACGTTATCTACAAAACAAAGGAAATGTTTCGAAAGCTTCTTATACAAGACACTTTTCCAAAATGATCATTATCCAGAATTAATTGATCACTTTGATGAACTGTTTTAGCTTCTATACTTGTCTAAAGTCATGTGGTGTGAACTGTGTTTTTGTTTCTCATACACTTTGTTTTACATAACGGAGGAATATGACAAAAATATTTCATCCATAATGGTTCTGGTTTTTAAAATTTTTGCTAATTATATGAGATAATATGCAAGCAGTTACACTAGACCCAAACAATGAAATTGAAGATACTGTGGAAGTGTTTTATTTACTATACTTGATGATTAAGACCGACAACCAAGAATCCATTTTTACAGGGAAAGATAGCACATTTATATTTAATTTCTGTCACTGAGCATGTATGAAGTGTGTCATCAAGACAGGCAACTTTGTGTATTCCTAAACACTTGGAGGGTAGAGGATATTCAAAAAAAGTCTCCATGCTTTGGAACAACTCATAAACAACAACTATTTCGCTATCCTGCAAAATATTTCTTACAACTCCCACACCTTCTGTTACAGATATGCAACTATCGTTTGGGGATAAAGCATGAGCTGAGATGTAGTTCTTTAAATTGCTTGCAGCCATGGGAGTTAGGTGGCAGAGGACCGTTCATGTGTTCTTTCTTGCATTTAGGTTGGTTTACATTCGAACTACAAGAACACATTTGTTGGCCTGGGCCATAAGTATCCTCTGATAGCCGGCGAATGACCTGTTGAAGGGGGAATGACGGTTTACTAATAAGTCGTTTCAGCTTATGGAGATAGTTCTCATATGGAAAATACTATCCAGTGGGCCAAATTGTTTTGCATCTTCTGCTAAATGTAACAAGCCATGCACATGGTACACAAGTTGATTTCTGCCATAAATTCCCTCAAACTGTTTTACAAATGTAAGTAACAGTTGGTGTGCATAATCATTGTAGATTTGGCACAGAGAAGGACTTAAAAGAATGTGCATACCCACAGATAGAATAAGAAAGTGTTTGTATATTTCATTTTTTACCCTGTCCTTTAGACATTCCAGTATACAACAGCAGTTGACGAAACTCTGTTGCTTTCCAACGGTTTATTTCATTCAATGATCTCGGACGCCTCCCAAACTCTTTAGGCACACAATTCCTGATATTGATCAGAGCATCTGATATTTCATTAATTTTACGACTTTGCATTCTACAAAACAGAGGGCCTTTGATTAAAAGAAGCATTAAAAGTTTGGTCACACCCAAACATACCAGGTGCATGTAGTCTAAAGGGAAAGCAGAAACTAATCCCAGTCCTGTTTCTAGCAATGGACTGGATCCATGATGATGTTCTTCATCTACCATGTTTGCAAATTCATCATCTGTTCTCAGTTTAGCATCACACTCTGGATATATTATTTTATTAAGCCACTCACCCTCTACCCAACACTTATCACAACCATGATAACCAGTACAGCCTTTAACTCTCTTGATGTATGATCTTGCTGGTGTATCACAAAAATAAACTGAGGAGACATTGATTGTGAAGCTCTTTCCATCAAGAGCAAACCCATCATCTTTTAATTTTATAACTTCCTCTTTAAAATCATGCAAGTACTGGTCAAGGTCATTAGGTTTTTTAGAACCGACAAATAATGATATTGTAAACGGCTCTTTGCAGCTCTCTAAGCAACCTAAAATGGGCCAGAACTGGGTAGACCGTCGATATTAATTTGTAAATTTAAAGACCCTTCTCCATCCATGATTTCAGGATGAGATTTTATGTTCTTTATCACATTGTGCTCAATTCCAAAATAATAATACTTCCCACCAGCCAAGTCCTTAACATTGTACAAAGTCCTTGTGTGTAGCAAAGTCCTTGGATCCTTAGGCATTAATGGAAAATATGGATTGAGTACATGTTGCAAGGACCCTAAAGCTGACATTGGAATTTTGTAATTTGTCGCCCAATCTGCAATTTCATTCATAACATTTACCTGTTTTTCCCTTTCAGAGTCATATTCAGAATCACTACCAAGAGGGCTGCTGTGTGATGAGTGCAAAATCAGTTGTAATATTGTTTATATCAAAATCTGGAAGATTAGTAGTAGTACTTTCCCTACTGGGAGTACTAGATGCGTCCTGAGAGTTTTCGTAATTATTG
This sequence comes from Zoroaster sp. YZ-2022, assembly GCA_029582265.1. Classification (NCBI taxonomy): domain Eukaryota; kingdom Metazoa; phylum Echinodermata; class Asteroidea; order Forcipulatida; family Zoroasteridae; genus Zoroaster; species Zoroaster sp. YZ-2022. The sequence continues at coordinate 20,085,684 of CM055819.1, forward strand.
GTATATTCCCAGTCACTTTCATACCCCTTTTGAGACTCATTTACCAGTGTCGATGAAATTGTAAAATCAGACTCGGAGTAGCATAAGCCTACATACACATCATCAGTTTCATCGACGATGTCATCAAGGTGCGCTGAAACCCTCTCTCTTAATTTCCGCCTCTTTGTCTAATAAGAAGCCCTGATCATTTTCAATAGAAAGGAGCCACACAAAGTACTATTGTAAACTAAATAAGTAACACTTTTTGATGGACGGATCTCAAGAACTATGGTCAACTAGGTCGCTAAAACGATACAGTAGGCCTACGTGTAGCAGTACGTAGACCCCATAGGTTGAAATCTTCCAATCTTATGTCTAGTTTATTACGTTCCATTAAAATAATTAGGAATAGTGTCCATTACGTGTTTGTAGTACATGGTTTCAAGACATTGTTTTCACTTCTTTGTATATATACATGCCTCGTAAAATGAGCCTGTAAAACAAAACTGGCGATCGACCATTTGCAGATAAGTGCAACATGCAAGTGGCTAGATGATGACAGCGCTGAGTGTGCGATTGAAAAACGCACGTATCATAGTTACTCGTAGTGTGTCCAGCATGCAATCGGATGGATATGCCGCGCGCACGTGCGCGCAAACTATCTTGGCATTTTGCCAGAGTGAGAATGTATTTAAAAAAGTAATGAGACGCCATTCCAAAAGCAGGACGTACTAAAAATCGTATGAAATGCAAGTAGTCCTACACTGAATGTAGGCTAGCCACTACAGGCCAATCTTGACCGGATAAAATGTTGGGTTGCATGGTTTTCTCTAATGATCTCCAGCCTGTCGCTACGAAAAAGCTTACATAGCGCCAGCAACAGCCCGCACTAACTTTTCGACCAACTTCTAATATAGGCCTACATCATGGCCCGTCCCGTCGTAAGCAACGATGGAGACGGCGACTCTCACAGTCATCTATGTACAGTTGGGTAGAAGTAGAGCAACCGTTGTAAATAGCAGAACGCCAACGAGAACGGTCACTGGCAGTTGACTCCCAAGTTGTGTTTGGTATCCCAAAAGCGGCGAGATCGCATTTCAGGACATCCTTGTATCGCAGTCTGGGTCGGCCGCGAGGTTGGGGGGCTTCAGCAAGTTCGCCATAGAGGATGTCCTTGGGGATTCGGCCATCAACCTGCCTGTGCACGTGGCCAGCCCACCGAAGACGGCGCTGACTCAGCAGGGTGAACATGTCGGTAGCTCCGGTGAGCCGCAAGATGGAAACATTTGACACACGGTCGCGCCAGGAGATACCAAGGATGGAGCGCAGGCATCGGAAGTGGAAGGAGTTGAGACGACGCTCTTGGCGGCGCTACGTGGTCCATGACTCACTGCAGTACAGCAGGATGCTTAACACACAGGCCACGTAAACGCGGATCTTCAGTTTGATGGAGAGGTCTCTGTTGCTCCAAACACGTTGACGAAGTCGAGCGAATGTGGTTGCGGCCTTGCCAATGCGACAGTCGAGTTCAGCATCAAGGGAATTGGTGTTGGAGATGGTAGAGCCAAGTTATGGAAACTTCTCAACCACGCTCAGAGTTGTCCCATTGATGTAGATGGTTGGAGGAGCTAGAGAACCCTGTGAGAGAGCAACTGTCTTGCCAGGACTGATCTTCAAACCGAACTCCGAGCAGGATTTGGCAAAGGAACTGCACAGGAATTGGAGCTCTGTTTCACTGTGGGCAACAATAGCAGCATCATGTGCAAACAGGAGTTCTTGAAGAAGGACGCGTCTGACTTTAGTCCTGGCATGGAGACGAGAGAGGTTGAAGAGCTTCCCTGAGCTGTGAGTATGGAGCTGAATACCAGAAGGGTCAGGAAAAGCACAATGGAGGAGAGCCGAAAAGAAGATCCCAAACAGGGTGGGAGCAAGCACAACCCTGCTTGACGCCACAGTGGACCGGGAACTTCTCAGATTTGGAGTCGTTGAATTGGGCCGAGGCTTGCATGTCGTCGTGGAATCCCATGAGGATGGACAACAGCGTGTCTGGGCACCCCAGGCGCTTCAAGATGGAGAACAGTCCTGAACGGCTGACAGAGTCAAAGGTCTTCGTCAAGTCAATAAAGACAATGTAAAGCGGGCGCTGCTGCTCAACAATCTTTTCCTGTAGCTGTCTGAGAGAGAACACCATGTCGACAGTAGAACGAGAAGAGCGGAACCCACACTGGCTCTCAGGAAGAATTCTGTTGGCGATGACCTGCAATCTTGGAGGTAGCACACAGGCGAAGACCTTGCTGGCTATGCTCAGCAGAGAAATAGTAGTTGTTTTTGTACCTTTTGTTTTTGTAGATGGTGATTATGTTTGCATCTTTTAGGTCTTGTGGAAGACAGTGCGAGTGCCAGCAGAGCAGAAAGACATTGAAGAGCTCAGTAGTTAGAGCAACACCGCCGCACTTCAGAACTTCGGGAGGGATGCCATCTGCACCAGGGGACTTGTTTTTTAGCCCGCAGATGGCACGTTTCACTGCATCCAAGGTGATATCGCTATCAAGCTCATGCAGAGTGGGAAAATGTGGCAAAGAGGTGAATGCGTCAGGGATCACCTCAGCGTCGTTAGCATAGAGATAGCTGTAGTGCTCTGCCCAACGGTCAAGCTGTGCTGATGGATCAGTCAGGATTTCACCTGAAGCTGACAGCAGTGGAGCGCTCTTCTTTGGAGTACGATCGACCGATTGCTTCTTTGATACCGTTGTAGAGGCCACGAAGATCCCCAGAGTCAGCGCAATGTTGGATACGAGCACTGAGACCAGACCAGTAGCGACACAGGGCAGTTCGTGTTAAGCGTTGAACATTACTCTTAGCAGCACGAAGCACAGTCGATGAAGAGCGGGTGTGAAGCATGGTGACTTTGGTTCTGGCCGCACGTTTGGCCTCGAGAGCTGGGAGCAGAATGTCAGCACTATCACAAAACCAGTCGGGCTGTGTTCGAGTACGTCGACCAAAAGCGGTGAGGGCGCAGTCCATGACTGTAGACTTAAGCCTGGACCATGCGGGACCAGGAGTGTTAGGTGTAGGAGATGAACTGAATTGATCGGTGAGAAGCTCTTGGAACTTGGTGACGCGGGTGATGTCCCAAGTAGCAGTGGTGTCAACTGCAGGGGATGGCCTCGGCTGAGCTTGATGAAACTTTTTGGGTTGCATTCTGAGCTTGCAGCGGACAAGGGCATGGTCAGTGTTACAGTCTGCAGAGTGCATGCTACGACAATGTTTAACATCGCCCAGCTGCCAGCGGTGTGAACGAGGATGCATCCAAGTGGCCTTGGAGCGAGGTGAGCCTGCGAAAAATGTGCTTGTGAGACACAGGTCGTGGCCGGCACAGTATTCAAGGAGACGTTGCCCGTTGTCATTCATAGTTCCCAGGCCATGAGGACCAATCACACCACTCCAGGACTGGTAATCAGATCCGGTGCGTGCGTTGAAGTCTCCGGCAAGCACAATGCTGTCCCCGGCTGGTATACTAAGCAAAGTATCGTCAAGTTGTTGATAGAATTCGTCCTTCTCCACGGAATCAGCCATCAGAGTAGGAGCGTACGCAGAGATGACAGTGACAAAGCCACTACTGAGGCGAATCCGCATGGACATGAGTCGGGGAGAGAGGGAAACAGGTTGTTCGATACATGGGAGCAGAGAGTTCTGAATTTCAAGGCCAACTCCATGCATAGGTCTTTCGTTGTCTGGGTAGCCACTCCAGAAGAAGGAGAAATTTGCCTCACGAATTGAGCCACTGCCGGTAAGCCAAGTCTCACTGAGGGCACAGGCACTTATGCCCAGACGAGTGAGTTCGAGGTCGATCACCGCAGACTTTTGTGGGGAAGAAGAAGATTGGTGATCCGTATGAATACCCAGGGAGTGAACATTCCAACAAGCTAACACAAGGGAGGCAGTAGCAGGATGATGACCCAGACGCGCCTGCCTGGAACACGATCCTTGCCGGGCAACGAAAGTCCCCGAATGGGATGACCCCCGGTTTGCCAGTCGCTTATTCTGTTTATGGCATACAATCATGACTGTGGGGCGCCGGGGCAAAACTTGTCGAGAGCGAATGCTTGCCCAGGACAAACGCTCCCCTCTGGACCTTACAGCCATCTGGACCAGTACCAGCGGAACGCAAGGCGTGACGGCTGGGATGAAAGAAGGTTGCATCGCAGTGGCGGACTAACTACGCCTGATGACCAGCAACCGTTGACTCAGAAGCGAGTTCCTCCACTTGTTGGTCTGCTACAACATGCCGGAGACACTTACATGAAGAATGTGGCCCCGCCGTGATTGCAGCTGCCAGCCCCTGCTGCCCAGCTGACCCATTAGGGGGTTTGAAATAAGAGTTTTCCTTCTCCTAGGTAGGCTGCCGTCCAAGGCTGCGAGCCCCACCAACCCGAGTTTGAAATCAGAGTTACTGTCTCCTAGGCAGTGTTGTAGGTCTCGAGACCGGTCTCGGTCTTGAGACCGGTCTCGAGACCGGTTTTTCCTGGTCTCGGTCTTGGTCTCGGTCTCGATACCCTGTGGTCTCGGTCTTGGTCTCGGTCTCGGACCTCTCTGGTCTCGAAGATTTGACTGGTCTCGTGTCGAGACCAGCCTTTTTAACCACTTTGCAACACATGAAAATAATCGATTATTCGTTTTTGTTTTTTAATTGGTTCCGTTGAAACGTAAAACGATTTCACATTTTGTTACCAAACTTGCAGTAGATGCCAACCTTCTTTTCCGCCCCCTTCTTTCAACTCATGCCCACGCGGCTTTATTAGGGTTCGATAAACTTGGGATCGAGTTGTGAGTGACATGCACTACCGGTACCTGTTCGAAAGAACGCACGCTGTCGCCGCTGTATTATCATTCACATGTGGTCTCGTGTGTGTGCGTGTGTGTACCAGTACTTCCTGCACATACAGTTGTTAACTTTTTGCGCGAGGTTTTGAAGTAATCAATATGTCAAGCAAGTCATCGGTAATTAAGTTTGGTTTTAAAGACCACAAAGAATTCACCGACACAAAGGCAGGGAATAAAAAGCATTCAGCAGTGTGCAATTTCTGCACCAAAACTACTCGGATAAGTGAAAGACCTGGAACAAGTTCGGCATTCACCAGGCACTTGAGCCGGGCGCACAAAGCCAAGTAAGTAGGCCTACATTTATTTTGTAATTGTTGGAAATTGTTATTCAAATTTAATGAATAAGAGTCACCCAGTTTTTTTAAAGTAATAAATGCCACAACACGTATTGTTCCTTCCTGGGTCGGGGTGTCATCAACTAATCTTTGTAAAGTCATGTTGTCTTCCCCTGCTGGATCCCCTAATCTACATTGGGTGAACTTTACAAGTCGATCATCAGTCCACGTTCATTGTGGTTTTAGACATGTCCTTATGAAATGTCCAAGACATGTCCAAGTTTATTTGGTTTAGGCTTCTTGCTATATGAATTGCCCTCCCATCTGTGAAGATTAAAAATTTGTTGTGCCAGTTCTTGTGATCTTGTTATTCTTAAGTTTTAATTAAAGTTATCATTTGTTATTGCTTTTTAAAAGGTATGAAGAGTACTTGCAGTCAGGGAAATGTCTAAAGGAAACCAGCAAGCAACAGGGCATCACTGGTTTCTTGACACCATGTGCAGGAACGTCTTCTGAGGGCCAGACTGTGCAGGTGTACAGTGTTCAGCATCCCCGCCAGAAAGCAATTAACGATTCCATCACCAAGAACCTGATTGTTGGCTGTTCCATGCCTCTTTCTCTTGTTGAGAATGCACACTTCCGTAACTTCATGAAAGTGCTAGAGCCAAGGTACACATCAAAACTAAATACATGTAATTATTTTGATTTAAAGAAGAAAATTAGTAAATTTTCTGAATTAGCTTAAAGGATTGTTAACAAAATTGAGGGATCCATCAACGAAAATAAGTACAAATTATATTCGAATAAAGAGAATTGAAAATTAAGAAATAGTGATTTACTAATTTTCTACATAAGTTATTTAACATTACAGCTTTTGTCAGAACGGTAGAAAAATACAATTTGCAATCAAGGAAAATCAAATAACTGCAGTTAACTGGATATTTTACAGTTAGATCTCTAATGTTCTAAATATATTTTTTCTGTCAAACAATTATTAAATTCAAATAAAGATCATTTTATACATACATGTATTTTACTTATTTGTAAAACTCAGGTATACTCCTATGGCCAGATCCACACTGGGGTCAGTGAAGTTGCCGCAGATGTATGCAGCTGGAAAGCAGAAGATCAAAGACATCATTGCAGCTCAGCCATCATTGTCTATCACTACGGACATCTGGAGTGACAGAGTGATGAGATCATTCTTGGGAGTGACAGCCCACACCATCATCCCCAGCACAAGTGGTTCAATGGAGCTTAAGTATTTGCTCTTGTGCTGCCAAAGGTTTAAGGGGTCCCACACGGGAGACAAGATTGCCTCAGCCTTCGATGAGATCCTTGAAGAAAATAACATTAAACACAAAATTGACTTTGTGGTCACGGACAACGCCTCCAACATGAAAGCCGCCTTCAAAGTAAAATTTCCATCTGCAACAGAAGTAGAACATGTGGAGGCTGAGGAGGACGGGGAAGACATTGAAGATGAGGCAGTATGGCTAGATTTGGAGGAAGAAGACGAGGACCAAGTAGTCTCCGCCCTGGAAAATTGCTCAAAGCAGCGTCTCTCCTGCTTTGCTCACACGTTGCAGTTAGTAATTGGTGACGGCCTGAAGGAGACAAAGTGCTTAGCTACAGCCATTGCCAAAGCATCCAGAATGGCAACTCTACTCCACCGCAGCACCGTATTTAAAGAGAAGTAAGTAGCAGAGGTCAAGTCTCAATCATTCTTGCTGAGTTACTTCAAGCAACATGAGCATTATTTATCTGCATGTAATCAATCACTTACTTATCCTCTTGTGTAAAACAGATTTATTTGTCTCCACAACTAATGTCAGAACTAAATTGCTATCATGTTAATGATCAGTGAGAAAAAGGTGTTCAAGGCAGTCTGGTTAAAAGCAATCTCAAAGCTATGATTTTAAAGAAACTATTTTTACCCCACATTAATTTTGTCTTTTATTCAAACTGCATAAAACATGTAACAAATCATACCTCTTTTGCTTCTCTCTGTACACTGTGTTAATTATATGTCAGTCTGAAATGTTTTATTTGGTTATTGGTTAACTAGGTTTGAGAATTCTTTTGGTAAGAATCGCTCGATTCCAGCTGTGAATTCAACACGCTGGAACTCGACACTCCACCAACTGCAGGCCATACTCAGCTTGGACCACAGGACTTTGGTCGAGGTTTTTGCAACAGAGTTTTCTGCAGTTGTGTACAGTGCCCGAGAGTGGAACCAGCTGAGTGAGATGTGTGATGTTTTGTCCCCTTTTGGCGAGGCTACTGACCTAACGCAAGGTAATTTGACCAATTAACCAGGAAAATCAATTAAATTTGATTATAGAATAAAAGGTTTACAAATTGAATTGGCTATAACGTGATTCAACTTGATTCACTCCCTCAAAGAAGCACATTAAACTGCATAAAAACATCTGAATAAATCTTCTCTTGAAAAACTCTTTTTTTTTCACTTTAAAATTCAATGCCCAGCTTTATTTCTTAAATCTTGTTATTTTGGGTAAGAAGAATTCTTATTTTGTAAATGCTTAAGGTGATTCAACACGTCATTTCTGCAACATTTCAGGCGATCAGATGCCAACCACAAGCTTGGTTGTACCAACAGTACTCGACTTAAACTCTCATCTCAAGAAAATGAGGGACAGCTCGAGACACTGCCGCCCCCTTATCAATGCACTGCTGGCCAGTCTTCAGAGGAGGTTTAAAGGGATCTTCCAAAACTGCAATATGGCTGCACCATCTGCAGGCAGCCACGACGAGCCATTTGGGGACAAGATTTACCTCTTATCCACAGTATTGGACCCACAATTCTGTCTCCAATGGGTGGACATCGATGTTGTCACTGACACAGATCTTGATGCTCAACGAAAAACTAGAAAGGGATTAAAGGAGATGCTGCAAGGTATAAATTTAATGTACACGAAGTTGAATGTGAAAAAAGTCACTTTACATGTCCCCTTGTTTAATACAGCTGCAATGCTGTACCAAAATGTCAAAACACTTCATGTATTTTAATTTATTTGCAATGTAAGCTCTAAGACACTGAAATTATAACTTTTATGCTAAATAAACTTTTTATTTGATTCTTCTGTTAGACTTAGTCATTGCCGAGGCAGAATCAAACTTCCCGACAGTTGACGATGCCATGCATGCTGAGTCCACTTCCAGTGAAGAGGAGGCTGAAACACCGGCTAAGGTTCCACGACTCCTTGCCAAATACAGTCGCCATCGACATCGCAGTGGAGGTGTTACTCCCGAAAAGGATACGACAAGGCGGCAGCTTGTGAGATACCTACAAGAGGCAAGTGACTCTGCCCCCGGGTTCAGTGTGCTACAGTTCTGGCAAGAAATGGCTAAGAAACTACCAACCCTTTCCAAGCTTGCTTACAAAGTTCTTTCAGTTCCAGCATCCTCTGCACCTGTGGAGAGAGTTTTTAGCAGGGGTGGTATTATCATGCGCCCCCATCGTGCACGACTGTCGGCAGAGATATTGGGAATGCTGATGTTTTTGAAATGTAATGAAAGTGTTTGTTAAAATGGGCCACAAATGATAAAATATTTCTTTGTTTGTTAGATAGATGTAAACTTCCGATCAAATAAATGGCAAAAGTTGTTTTTCTTGTTTCCATGAGAATAAAAGTGTTCACAAAATCACACAAAGTTTTGTTTGACTCGTTTATTATGTTATAAATTTTATTTATGCAGGTCTCGGTCTCGGGCCTTCATGGTCTCGGTCTTGGTCTCGATGGGTCGGTCTCGGTCTCGGTCTCGGACCTTTCGGTCTCGGTCTCGGTCTCGGACTATCCGGTCTCGACTACAACACTGCTCCTAGGTGAACTACCTCCCATGGATTAACGAGCTCCACTTGCTCGGAGCAAACTGGTTTTAAGGCGCCAGAAACCCGCCTTCACACCCCTGCCCACAGTTCTAAACGGGGATCGGCACGTGAAGCCGGGCAGTAGGAGTTTGAATTAGGAGAGGCTATTTGAGACGCTGATCACGTGGGACATTTCATAGATGAGGAGTGGCTCAATCCTCCTCATCGCCCCGATCATCCTAAGACCTTTAGACCCCCAGGCCTACATATAGGCCTACATTGGGCCAATAACACAACATTTGATCAATCATTGTACGATCTCATTGAACAAACGAACCGCCCAACATTGGACAAACCACTGTAGGACCAACGTAGATCCAATTATTATCATACGGCCCCACTACACACCGTATTAATCCACACTACGTAGGTTTATCCCCACTTCGTCTTTTTAACTCGAGGCCAACATCGGGACAACATAGTACGACCAACACAAATCCAACTCATCATCGCACGGCCCGACTGTGCCAACCGACAGCCCATACTTCGTGTTCTCATTGGCCAACATTTGCCCAATCATCATAACAGACCAATGTATACCAACGGACTACCCGCACTGTGTGTTTTTAAGTCAAGGCCAACATTGGGCCAAAAGTATCAAATACACGGCCCCACTTGTACCAACGGACAGCCCACTTGTGTGTTTTTAGTTGCCAGCGCCAACATAAGGCCAATTAAAGAAAGATGGGGCCAATGTAGACTCGATTATCATTATTCACAACTGCACCAACAGGTGGCCTACGCTAACTTCTCCCGACACGGGCCAATGTTGGGCCTAATAAAACAATGTGGGGCCAACATCTGACCAATTCTCTTGTTATGCCAACCTAGAGCCAATTGTGTTTGGCCAACGTTGGGCCAACGCCCGTGCTTTTAATGATGGAAGATAACAAGTGGGCCAATAATGATAATTAAGCCTACCAGAAAACAGTCTTCCTCCCACATTGGGACACCGTCGGGCCGATGTCATTCAACCAATGCCGACAATGTACCAACAAAACTACCCACACACCAACATTGGCCCAACGTGAGCTTGCTATCTGGGAACACACTACTGCTAGCAACTCTCTGCATGTGGTGCAATAGTTTCTCTCCGCCTCGCTCAATTTCCGGTTTGCATAAGCAACAACCCTTTCGACACCATCGTGAACCTGAGACAGAACTGCCCCTATTCCGTCTGCACTCGCATCTGTATCCAATATGTACTCACCACCCAGTGATGTGTAGGCCAGTACCGGGGCTCTTGCCAACTCCTCCACAAACCGTCTTACCAAAAACGATGACGTCATCAAGGTAGACCAATAAGATCTCCCACTGCAACCCCTTCAAGACGTTCTCCATTAAGCGTTCAAAAGATGGAGAATGCCTCCTGACAGCCATCATTCCAAATAAACTCCTTCGACTTTGACGTCAGCTCATGTAATGGACTGGCAATGGTTGCAAATCCCTTAATGAATCTTCGATAGTACGAAGCGGGGCCGAGGAAACTCCTCACCTCCTTCACACACTTCGAAACCGGCCAATCAGCAACAGCTTTGATCTTTGCGGGATCTGTTGCTACGCCCTCAGTCGACACAATGTGCCTAACATTTGCTTGGTTTCAATTTAAGCCCGGTACTTCTCAGACGTTCAAACACTTTGCCAAGGCGTTCCAGCTCATCCTCAACCGTCTTCCCAAAAACGATGACGTCATCAAGGTAGACCAATAAGATCTCCCACTGCAACCCCTTCAAGACGTTCTCCATTAAGTGTTCAAATGTGGCAGGTGCGTTAGCCAACCCAAATGGCATGACCTTCCAACAATACAGCCCGTTTCGTACCACGAACGTGGACTTCTGCTGAGCGTCCTCGTCCAGGGTTACCTGCCAGTAGCCCGACGATAGGTCAAGGGTTGAAAACCACTGCGCAACCCTAGGGCATCCAGTGTCTCATCAATTCTGGGAACTGGATATGCATCCCTTATAGTTACTGCATTTAAACCTCTATAATCGATACACAGCCGTTTTGAACCGTCTTTCTTTTTTACCAAGACCACGTTTGCTGCCCATGGGCTGTCAGAAGCCTCTATCAAGCCTCTTTTCTGTAGGTCACTGACCTGCGGTTGATTTCTTCTTGAGTACAGACAGCGTGTCTCCTAGGCCTCTGTTTTACCAGCCTAGCGTCCCCAGTGTCAATGTTGTGCTTAACTATATCAGTTTGGCCGATATCATCGTCGCTCCGACTAAACACGTCCTGACATTTCATCAATTTCATCTGATCAGCCTGTTTCAAATTTGTTTTACTCTTCTCATATAACTCTCTAAGGTGAAGAGGGAGTCCGGTCACCCCTGCCTCTGTATTCCCTCCGATGAGCGGGGTTTCAACCTGTACCGGCGAAACAACTGCAGCCGTAGTGCCAACATGAAGGACACGTTTTTCCTTATTGGGGTTAAGTACCCGGATAGGCACTACATCAATTGCCATATCAACAACGGATGTGGCCACAAGCAGACCCTTCTCACCAAGCTGTCCACCCAATACAACCGGCTCCATCATCAAGGGACCCGTCAGCCCTTTCCCTTGGCCGACAATCGCTCCGGCTACAATAACCTCGTGGCCCGCCGGTATCTCCGTATCCTCGGCCACCACAACCCGGCCAATGAATGATTCACCCATACTCCCTCTGCACTTAATTCTCCTTCCATTAACGCACAACTCTATCCGTTGAAAATCCAAACTCCCATTGGTTGGCAATAACCAATCCATTCCCAGCATGGCGGGGATGGTTATGTCAGCAAATATAGCTTTTATTGTATGCACAGTCTGCCCATCAATTTGCAATTCCACCCATGCTGAGCCATACACTTTCAATGGACTTCCATCCACCTGTTACCCCAGACCCGCAACTTTCCAACACGGGTCGCTGTTCCTTAGGTAATTGATAGTACACCATCAAACTAATTAACGTGTCAGTAACCCCGGTATCAATCAACAAACAGAACTTGGTAGACCTAATTGATCCTTCCACGAACAACCCGTGGGACGGTCCCCTTTCAGGGACTGCAACATTATGAATTTCACTGCTATTATCCACCTGTTTCTTAGCTTACCCTTTGTTCACTACTGTGGACCCTTGAACGTTCCCCAGCTTTCCCGCGGGCTCACCGGTAGGCTGATCTTCGTTTCCCTGAGCACGAGGACGTTTGTGCTTAGGCTGTGTGCATTATCTAGCAAAGTGCCCCAGTGCACCGTAGTTATGACAACTCATATCCGCTTTGGTCCGCCTCTTGGGAGGAAATGAACCAGCGGACTCTTCAGGTGTCGCACTCGGCACTACTTTCGTTTGTTGGGACTGAATTGCCCCCGTTAGTTTTTCTAACTGCTTAAAGTTAACTCGTTTGCACTATTCGACTGCTGGGCCATTGCTTGCTCAATATATTGAATTCTGTCCTCGCAAACTTAATAGGGGGCATCTCAAATACCCGCTGAGATTCGACCCTATGGAAATTCTCAGTCTCTAGGGCGGCTTGCATTGCCTCGGACAAGTGTCTCGGCCTAGCCCGGAATATGCCTTCTCGCACACGCTGGTCGAACACGGCGTCACGAAATGATTTTTCTCCAACCGATCCCTTGCCTCTTCCGGGATCTCAGGGTACGCCTTAACAGACAACTCATGTATTGTTTGACTTAACTCAACTCATGCAGAATTTATTTCGGCTTCTGTCGACGATGACGTAACTCAATCAGAAAATTTTCAGCCTGCTGACCATGCAGTCCCAAACCGCCTAGCTAATACTTTCATCAATTCTTCGTACTTCAACTTACGCCCCCGGTACGCACCTTCTCCAAGAATGCGAACCGCATCTCCCTGGAGACAAATACTCGGCAGACTAAACATCATTCCACCTGTTCACTGAACAACAACTCTCGAAGTGCCCATAATATTCAGTCCATGGGACTTTGCCATTGTATCGGTTGAGAACAATATTTGGGCGGCGAGGAGCCTGGATCAAGCTCGTAGTTTTCAGCCCATCTTTCCCAACAAATCTCGAATCTCTCTATCTGACAAGGCCCCGCCTTGTCTGTACTTGAGTCAGCAGCCGGCATGCTCTCAATCATACGTAGGCGAACGTGTAGCGAAACTCAATAACTCGCTGTACGTGTTGTTTCTTCTCCACATCAGGCGCACTTGGCGTGCCACTAATAAATGGATTACTACCCACACTCCTCTCATGCACCACAGAAACCACTGGACTGGGCACCTGATCTTCCCGCAGGGGTGTCCAATCAAACAACCCTAGCACATCAACACCCGTTTCCTTGCAAGGAGGATTCGGTGTTTGAACTTCCCGCAATGGCGGTACCTCAAAAGAGATGTCCCCAGACGTCTCCTTTGTTTCAGCCAAGCACTGGCCAGGGACTCGGAACTTGACAACAAAATCTGCTCCGACTGTTGAGCTTTCTCCCACCGTAACAACTGAACCTCCATCCGGGACCTATACAAGTCGGCCTCAACATCTGAGGTGTCCATAATCATACTATTGTTTCGTAGAGTTCGGACGTACTACCCTGCGTAGCTACCAACCAACGGAGACCACTACGTCTATCTTGTTGATTTATATAACATACGCAACTAATTAAACAACACAATCTCCAAACCAAAACAAATTAACAATAAATTATACCAACACAGATCCCACTTCTGACACCAATTTGTGATGTCACACCCCTCGGGTAGAAGTGAGACACAATTAAATTGGGCTCCCCTCCACAGGGTGCGACACGGACGGCACTGACCGGAACGTCCCTGAGCAGCTAGGGATGCGTCCGTTGGGATGGAAATATACTGTCCCAGTGTTGGTAACTAATTGATTGGAAAGGAATACCGGATATGAACTCCTAATGGTCCTTTAACCACTGAACTGTAGACAATAACGGGTGACACCTAATCAACACACAAAGGAACACAATAGATTCATAGAACCACACCGTAGTATGCTGATTTGTTCATGATCATCAATCTCAATCCTTAGCATTAGCTTTCAACAGAGGGCATCCTTACGTAAATTTGCAGGAAGACTTGCAACAGCAGCAAAAGCAGCGTACCCAACACCAATTTGTGTACCCAGGGTTACAACACGCGCATTCACACCAGCCCACGTTAAATCTCGGGGTTTATCTGTCAGGGATGTCGCCCCTCGCAATAACACATGCGAGAGTTCCGGCAACTCGCCCTTTTATCGCAAGCTCCTACCAAGGAACTTATACCGCACAACTGTATAACAACCCCTTGACCCAACTCGGCCGTACAGCGCATACACACTGCTAAAGGTGTCTTACCGGTTCATCATTAGATGCCCACTATGACTCTGTCAGCTCATGCCATGCCAACTCTGTCAGCTTATGCCAACCACCCCATACACTGGAAAGCAGCGCCGTTTATAGCCGCTCGCCAGCTAGCCCTATCCGCATTGCACATCTACACGTCATTAGCGCAGTGACTCGCCCTAGCCAATCAGCGCGCACTAGGCGGAGCTTCGCTGCTGCACGCTATACACGCTGTCTAACTTCGCTGGCTATTATATACATATTATGGCGCACGAAATCTACTGCTGTCACGTCACACAACTAACCAACACAAGAACATGAAATACTTCCAGTGTTTCATCCCTAGATTAATTTTGCTGATACTGTTTCAAACTTGAAATGGACGGATTGATGCATGTTTTTATTTGCTTATTGACAACGGAAGTCAGTAGATTTCCTGACTGTACTTGAAGCATTTTTAGTTCTATTAGATGTAAATAGGGTTTTTATTATAAAGCCCTTTGTAGCTGATTCTTACTCGGTAATACGTTGTCTTTCCTGTATGTGCATATACATGTATGTGTACACGTGTGTAAAAGACTATTGTTCAATTATTTATAATCCAAAAACTCCTTTTGTTGACAATATAAACTACATGTATGTATGTATGTATGTACACATGATACATTGCTGTATGGAATGGTATAACATTGGTATTTGGTAATGTACAATTCACTTCAAGTTCAACCCCTTTTTGTTCTCAAGAAAAATATCATAAAACTAATGCCACTCTTGTGTTTATGTATGTGTGCATGTTTGTAGATCCTGCTACACCCGTAGGTTCAAAATGTAACGCCAGTAACTACTATTTGTGACTGGCTCTTGTAAAACCCTAAACTTGGACCCAAATTTATCGTGAAAATTAACAATGTTCCCAACAACGTTTCAGGATTTTTCTTTTTCCATCAAAATCTAGAGAAAAATGCTCTATATGGTGACATGAAAATCTCAAACTGGTACATGGTCCCTGGGGTCAGTTTTTGATCTTTTTATGGCTGTTACGCGTTATGGTAAAAACAAGAAGTTTCAGGTCACATTTTGCATTTATACTACAGGTCCTTTAGGTTGCCGGTAAGCAGTTTGCAACAGCTATATGTAAATTCCCTATTTATAAAACTAATTTGTTAGGTGTTCACATTTTTGAGAAGTTTGATTTGTTTTACAAAAAGATAGCAACTTTTTGTAAATTCAGGATTACAATTCCTTGTTACTCTATAAAGATGAAAGCACTTAAGAAAACATAATTTTGCAGGATTATTGACAACATTTATATACCAAGTAGGCCTATTAGTTTTATTGATAATAATTCATTAATTTGATAGTCTGTTACCAAAGTTGTACTTTTCTTTTATCATTGAAATGTGTCATTGAAGAAGTAATTCACTTCTTGGGACTTATGTCACAAACCATTTCGGTTATTTCTCAAAATACATGAATTGGAACTCAAGGGCTTCCTCTATTATTAACATGTGACATGTTCTACCAAAATCAGATGGAATTGGGCAGAGCTTGGAACTGAGAAAAAGTCCCAAAATGAATGTATATAAAAACCCTTAATAAAGCATTATATGGCAATATTATTCTTCTATAATGCCCGTTGCTAGGGGAAAATGAAGTACCTTTGTAAGAAGTTAATTATTTAAATTATACAAAATGAAACTTCTAACTTTAAAGGGCAATAACTCTGTTTTGAGTTTTTGTAAAGACAACTTTCAAAATTACGTAATTCCTCTTTTGTACATCCAATTAAAATAAGCTATCATTTTTAAGCTGAACATCTCTACATTCTCTACATTCTCTACATTCTTTTCAGAACTAATTACTACTCAATTGAGATTCCACATGGTGTCACCGCAATTAGTCTTACTTATCATCCTCACCATGCAAAGCTACAAGTTTTACCTATCTCTACATTCATTATCAATAACCAACTCAATTTTGATTTCTTGCCCAAATGCATCTGTTTTGGGTAGAAGACATCAC
This sequence comes from Zoroaster sp. YZ-2022, assembly GCA_029582265.1. Lineage (NCBI taxonomy): Eukaryota > Metazoa > Echinodermata > Asteroidea > Forcipulatida > Zoroasteridae > Zoroaster > Zoroaster sp. YZ-2022. The sequence continues at coordinate 20,102,046 of CM055819.1, forward strand.
AAATACTGAATTTAGAGGGATATCTACCCATGTTCCTTTGTAAGGTTTTAATTTTGTGTTTTCTACATGGCCGGTAAGCCGATATCACAAGCATTGATTATAATATCTTTAGCATTTTGTATTCAGGATATATTAATTTAAGTATTCATTATACATGTATTTCAACAGAGTTCATGAATAGTGAATATGAAGACACTACAGTGTACTTGTAAAAGCATAGCATGACTTATGCAACATTTTCAAAGAGCGAGTCACAATTTATAATTTTATAATTTACTGGGAATGCAAGCATATTGCTAAAATGTCCTCTTGTTGTAACACATGAACATACAGTGTACAATGTATGAAATTAAAGGGACAATAGTGTCATGATCAACTTAGGGCATGGAATCGGGGTGCTAGTTTTTAGAATTTGGAAATGCAATTAAACATCTCAGTTATATTGAATTTAACCCTCCTATAATCAGTGCAATTTTTGAAACAACCCATTCAGGCCACTCCAATTCCATTAGCTGTTGCCAGTGGCCTCCTATGGTTACCCTTCTGTGTACTAGCTGTCACACCACTGAGATTACAGGGTAAGGTGGTCTCCCATCGATACATTGCAGGCCATACTAATATGTTCAAACATTTACAGTGGCCTTGGGTGGCAACACAGTTAATGTTGTCAGATTACTTGGAAAGGACAGCAGGCTTGTACATGTATATACTGAAGGTTGCTTAAGAACAGAATTTAGTGGATCGGAGTGGCCTCCATGTGTAGAAGGGTTAATGTCATTTTTGCAGAAGCAGGTCACATATAAGGGTTTATATGAACCATGCATGAACACATTGTTATCCACTGTGGATCCGTTTGTAATTTTAGCAACATTTATATAGGTCTAACGTTCGTGTTTATGTATTTGACTTGTTTATACTGCATTCTTATGTTTACGACTCGTGATGCATTTTGCACTTGTGCATCAGCAGTCTTCCTAGTCTTAACTCAAAGTTTCAAGCATTGTACCTTCTACGTTTCCAATCCATGACTCTGGGGAAATAAATGGTATGCAATATTCTCTCAACCGCATAATACAACACAAATGAAACGGTACAATTGATATGCATTCAAAAATGTTTTATTCAAATATCATTCAAAACAAGAATACTTGTACATGTACATATATGGAGTGCCATGGTCGAGCGGTTTAGTGCATCGGATTTGTGTTCTGATGGCTGAGTCGTCAGAATGTGGGTTCGAATCCCAACCACGACCATGGTGCTTGTGTCCTTGAGCAAAACACTTTACCATAATTGCTTCTCTCCACCCAGGGGTAAATGGGTACCTGGTGAGGGCAGAGTTGGTTGTTGTGTTTGATTAGCCCTATATGCGCTGTAATAGCAGCAATTGAGCTGTACTCTCCAGGGAGCCGAGATGGTTTCAGGAATGATTTATGAGCCTGATGAGCAGGGGTAATAATATAATGCTCCTTGAGCACCAGTTTGGTGGGTGTTAATTGATTTAGCTATATGGGTTCCACGTTGTTTAGTTAATTGGTAGTGGCTGGTGGTGGTGGTGGTGGTGGTGGTGGTGGTGGTGATCAATTGGTGGTGATGAATTGGTGGTGATTGGTGATTGGTGATTGGTGGTGGTGGTGGTGGTGGTGGTGGTGGTGGTGGTGATTGGTGGTGGTGGTGGTGAGTGGAATGGTGGTGGTGGTGGTGATTGGTGGTGGTGGTGATTGGTGATGGTGGTGGTGGTGGTGGTGGTGGTGGTGGTGGTGGTGAGGGTGGTGGTGGTGGTGATGGTGGTGGTGGTGGTGGTGGTGGTGATGGTGGTGGTGGTGGTGGTGGTGGTGGTGGTGGTGATGGTGGTGAGTGGTGGTGGTGGTGGTGGTGGTGATGGTGGTGGTGGTGGTGGTGGTGGTGGTGGTGGTGGTGGTGGTGTAGTATGGTGGTGGTGGTGGTAGTGGTGGTGGTGGTGGTAGTATGGTAGTGGTGGTGGTAGTAGTATGAGTGGTAGTGGTAGTGATTGGTGATGATGATGGTGGTGGTGGTGGTAGTGGTAGTAGTAGTGAGGTGGTGGTAGTGGTAGTGGTGGTAGTAATAGGTAGTGGTAGTGGTAGTAATGGTAGTGGGTATGTGCTGATGGTATAGGTCCAGTTATTTAGTAGTAGTAGTAGTAGTAGTAGTAGTAGACTTAATTATCATGGTGTCGTGGCCGAGCGGTCTAGCTTACCGGATTCAAGTTCTGGTGTTAGCAACAGAATGTGGGTTCGAATCACGGCCGTGACACTTGTGTCCTTGAGCAAGACACTACTTAATCATAATTGCTTCTCTCCACCCAGGGGTTAAATGGGTACCTGTGAAGGCAGAGTTGGTTTGCTCTATATGCGCTAGAAATGGCAGCAATTGAGCTGTATACTCCCCAGGGAGCTGAGATGGTTTCAGGAATGATTTATGAGCCTTATGAGCATTATATTAATAATATAATGCGCCTTGAGCACCACTTAGTTGGTGGATACGTGCGCTATATAAATCCACACATTATTATTATTATTATTATGGCTACATGAATATTCAGTAGTATGATTACACCCAGTTATGGGAACTGTTACACCGAATGCTGTAATAACTTTGTATCCTACATGTACTTGTGTTTTGCCATCAAATTCACACCGCTCTTGTAAAATCCTGGCTAACCCCTGCTGGTACATATACTTATGTAAGAGTTGATTAGTTATAATAATTTGTCCTGATTCTGTGTATATATATCAAACATTACATGTATTGATTGTACAAATATACATTTGATTTTTGCAATATAATGTTTCCCCTTTAATCAAACTTATTATAAACCATACATGCTTCATATGTGTAGAAGTGTAAACTACACTCAGTTATTGCATTAGCCTTAACTCCCTAGGCCCATTTCCTTCCACATAACCTGAATCCTCCAAAATCCTTTAGTAGTAAAGCAAGCATAATGACCACTACCATTATATGCAGATGACATGTACGCACACATGTGTTGCTTATCTGTGACACAGGGACCCTCCCTGCATGCATTAAGCAATAAACAGTGTCCACTGACGCAATCACTAACCTTGCAATCACTATAACAAACATGGTTGTACATTTACCATGGAGGAAGAAAGGCAATTATGCCTAATAACCTCAATCCTCCAAAATTATTTTTTGGACAGACCAACATGTACCGTGTAACCTCAATCCTCCATTTTCATCCGGTGTCAAATATAGCCTGATAACATCAATCCTCCAAGCAAATAATCACATCTGCCCTCAATCCTTCACCACTGCAATTTCCACATAACCTCAAATCTTCAAAATCCTTCACTTTGGCAAAGGAGGATTTGGGAAGGTTAGGGTTAGTGGTTTAGTACATGGTTGTATATTGCAGTAGTTTGATTTTATGTCAATATTTACAAGAGAATAATAAAAGTGGGATCATTCATCCCAGAAATGCAGATAGACAGCAAATCATTTGAATTGTAAATACTTTCAGATGGTAAGTGTGATGTAATTCCAACATAAACCATGCCCACTTTTGCACGTGCTGGCTCCAACGATCATCAGAAGCCCATTGGAAATGCATTGACCACTCTTTCTTTCAGGATTAACACAAGAAATTAGAAAGCTCAGGACTTGCCTTTAACATATGCATTGTAAAGACTCAAAATGTTATTAACAAAGTAAATTTTCTGCCTCAAGAATCGCTTTTGAACGTTAAAATCAAGGAATTTAGGTTATTACATATACACACAACAGCTTTGGAACCTGAAGTAGCGAAAAGAATGCGCGCGTGTATTACAAATCAATTTACCAACAGGATAGCCCTCGATTAAATAATAAATGTTCAAGCTTTTTTTTGTGTGGGAGATATCAAACTGTTAGAGTCATACAAAATTTGTGTAACTATTGATTCTGATTTCTGTCCTTCACTTAAGTATCAATAAAGCATACAGTTGTACCCAGTAAGTATACTCTGCTTTTGAGTGTCCATGGGAATAAAATCTGTAAGTGACTCGAGCTGGACTCGAACCCACAGAGTAGGTATAAGCACGACTTCCTCTTACAATCCCAACTCATTTTATAAATTAAAACAAATTACATTTCTCTATATAAGGCAGCATTCTTTGGTTCAGCTTATCCCGATAGTCTTACCTTAACCCTAACCACCCCAAATCCTGCAAAATCCTCCAAGGGGCACTTGTTTGGAAAAATTCAGCACTGTTGGAAACTGGTACTTTCACCTCTTCAAATGAGACAAAATTACTACCTGGCAAGAAGTACAGGCCATAAGTGCTGAATATGAAAGATCAACGAAAATGCATGGTGCATTTTGAAGATAAGGGCATGTTTCCAAAAGTGCACTGATGGATTTTGGAGGATTCAAGAAGGTTCCTAGCCAGAATACCTAGGGGATTAGGGTTAAGGGACAATATCGTCATGATCAGAGCAGACTTTCAACAGGGCATGGAATCAGTGGTCCTAGTTTAAGATGAACACAATGACTGGCTCATTTATGCAGCAGCAACGGTAACATGACCTTATCATGTGGGAAATAAGTTTCAGTCACTGACTTAATCTAAAACTAGCACTCCGATTCTATGCCGTGTTGATCATGATGATATTGTCACATTAGGGTTAAAATATAACCCTTTTTGTGATGATTTCATACACTGTATCCACACTACAGTGTTGTGATCTTGAAATTAGGCACCAAACACAATTATGGGTTATTTTTCTTAAAACCCTTCTGTGACTGCAAAGGGTCAAAATCAATCAAAATGTTGATATACATACCAAGGTATATCTAGTGCACTTAAAAAGTTGAACACTTTGTAAGTACATTTACAGGTTAAAATGAGTCGACCGGGTAATTTAAGCATTGTCTTGTATTGTTGAGGGTGGTCAAAATGACAGTAAAAACCAGTTAAAAATGCCAGTGTGCACATTTGGGGTCAACAGTCAAAACGGGCAGTTGACTGATTTTGACCTCTAAAGCTACTTGCCACTGAAGTGCAGCTATAGCAGGATGGTTAATGTGTAATATTTAGGAAATAGTACTCTTTCCTAAATTCAAACTGGAAATGATTTCATTTTTCTTAAAAGAGCCAGTGTGACATGGCTTGTCTTGGTTGAAACTCGAACTGAATCCAGATAATGGAAATTTTCAAGGATTTCTGTTTACATCTTAAAGGGGGACTGACATGGATTTAAATCAAACAGTTAAATATGTGATCGTTTTATTCTTTTATATCAGTAAAAGATCAATAAAATTTTGTTTTGTGTTTTTATTGTTTTTGAGAGTGTTATTTTACCATTGTAAAAATGCCCCCCACTTTTACGCCCTGCACGGAGGAGCTGTTCGTGACGTCATGTCGGGAAGAGAAATTCGGCTCAAAACTCGGCTCAAAATGATCGCTGCACAAAACTATGTGAGCCGATGGACCTGACCACTTTACTCTTGTCAGTCGAACTTTGCTCGTCCAAATACGGCGATTTTTGGGTCACTTGGGAACAGATGAAGGCTAACACCGTCTTTGGTGGTGGTGTTGCATCCTGCAGAAACACATCTTCACGGCATTTTATTAGTTCCGGAAACAAAAATCACGTAAGAAATAAAATCGACGCTACGTGTGTGAAACGTTTGTATGTACATGTACATCATGGACACATCGGATCTTCCCGACCTTACGTCACATATCTTATGCAAATGAAGCTTCCACCATGGGCGGGGTTGCCTCCCCCAAACACTTCAAACATTGTTTTAAAATACTTGTACTCACAAATCAATGATTAAATAGACACAGGTGGGTCTCAAAAACAATATTTTATTACAAAACGACTTAAGTACACACACAATAAAGGATGTCAGTCCCCCTTTAATATACATCTTAATATCTATAGATAGATGAAGGCTTCCTCTTCAGATCAGCCCAGCATCTCTTGCCATGGTGTAGAAAATACCTCCTCTTCCCAGCAGCTCAGTCGGGGTGTCAAACTCCGCTATCTCACCGGCATCCAGCACTAGAATTCTGTCATTTCAAATAGAATATCGGAAATGGTTAAGAGAGTTTATAAATAAATTGTTTTATTTGGAATATATACACTGGCAAAAACCTGCTAGGTCTGAAACGTAAGGCCAATAACATTGATTTTGGGCAAAACAACAGTTTGGAACTATATATGCATACAATTGTAATCAGACTTGATTGTCTTGAATCATACAACGGCCAGAAATTATACAATTCTGGAAATGAAAACTTTGTTTTCTTACACTATTCCATTTTCACAGGGAATAGGGCTGAATAATAACACCCAACTTCATAAGCTCATCAGGTACCAAAATATGTGCAAAAAGTTTTAGATAAATAGATAATTTGTAGTTCCATTTATATAAAATAACTGTAAGCTGCTATCAAATAGATATTCCACAGTTAATATTCCAAACTAAAATACATTTTACATGTACATGGTTGTACATAACACATATTTACTAGTTTGCCAGACCACTAGATCTATGACATATTTAGGATTGTTGATCCTACCTAGTGCTGTCCATGATAGTGTTTAGTCTGTGCGCAATGGTGATGACAGTACAATCTTCAAACTCGGTACGTATGGTTGCTTGGATCAGGTCATCAGTCTCTAGATCTACTGCAGCCGTGGCTTCATCCAGGACTAGAATCTTTGTCTTACGGAGCAGAGCACGAGCTAGACAGATCAACTGGCGCTGACCAAGACTGAGAATGAGAATGAGGGAAGAATAAGGAGGAAGATCTTGGAATAGATTGCAAAGCAATCTGTGACTTGACCAGTCACAATGATCAATGCTTGATGACTGAGAAACAGATCAAAACAAATTGAGAGATTTTGCTTAAAAAAGATTATTGTACATTGCGTAGCTGAATAAGTGCTTTAATATTATGAGAAAAGAATGAAAATTCCATAACATTTTATAACTGAAGACGGATGCCTGGTACCTTTTTGGATCAAGCAGAGTTACTAGCAAATCATTGAAATTTTGCCAATTGTCAATGGTGTACAATGTATGTGTCTTTAATATTAACAGTAACTAGCAGTTTCCTTGTTGAAAATCCACAGAGACTCTTTACAAAATGGGAATGGGGCAGTTACAAAATTTTCAAATTTGTGGCCGGGATGATAATATGCCAATGCAAAGGTCCACACGGTTCCCAAGACTGCCACAGAAGTCCTGGCAGTCTGGAGGCCAGCACCCAGGAGGAGTCCTCTGGGCAAATAAAAGGCCTTCAAGTGCATGTATTAATATACATAACAGCAAAAGAAACGTCACCCCCTAAATTTTGTTAAGTAATGATATTATTCAACATAATAAATATACAATGTTGTGGGATGGTTGGCTGCCAGGTCAACCAAATTTGCCACATTGTGTTCGTGTTACACCCCATACTCATACCCCATAATATTCTTCATTAAACAAATTATATTAATTATAAAATGAAAATAATAAATATTTTTAGGGGTGACGTTTCTTTTGCTGTTATGTATATATAGATAAATTAATTGCTTTAGTACCTTAGATTTTCTCCTCCCTCAGTGCACTTATATTCCAACTTCTCAGGCAACTCGGATACAAACGAGTACAGGTGAGAGTGTCTCAACACGTTCCACAACTGCTCGTCACTGTACTGGTCAAAGGGGTCAAGGTTCACACGCAGGGTACCAGCAAACAACACTGGATCCTGTGAATGAAGTATGTAAAGGTCAAATGCTGAGTATCCCCAATAAAGTGAAGGATTTTTAAGGATTGAGGTTGCATGCTACACTCACTAGCCATAAGTATTGCAACATCCCCAAAGTTCAGTTTGGAGAACTGTGTTACAATAATTTATTTTATTTTATTTACACTACTTAAGACTTCTTGAAAGTGCCTGTGTTTTGAAGTCAATGTTCTTTTTTACTGTTCTTGCTCGGAAATTATGTAATACACGATCGATGAAATCGGATTAAATGATCATCTCACCTGTTACTTGTAAAGTGCTATTTTGAGCATGTTGCAATACTTTTGGCCAGTGAGTGTATATGCGCTTTGCTTCAGTGAAGGATTTTGCCTTTCCATGGTACATGTACATCCATGTTTGTTGTAGTGATTGCAAGGTCAGTGCTTGGGTCAGTGGACACTGTTTATTGCTCCATGCATGGAGGGAGGGTCCCTGGCCATGTACATGTATCACAGATTAGAAACACATGTGTGCATACATGTCATGTGCTTGCTTTACTACTGAAGGATTTTGGAGGATTCAGGTTATGTGTAAGCAAATGGGCCTAGGGAGCTAGGAAGGATTCAGGTTATGTGTAAGCAAATGGGCCTAGGGAGTTAGGGTTAATAAAGCCATTCAGAAGTACACAAAATGTAAAATGACGTTCATGAATTTGAAAATAAGTTTGATAACTTGGTCTTAAATTTGTTTTTAAAGGGACAATATCGCAGCCTTCCGACAAGGCATGGATTTTTCATTGTTACGCAGCCAGTTGCTCATTATTGATGCAGCAGCCATGGTAATATGATCTTATCGTGTCTTGATATCTAGGCCAGCATGCACTTCTGTGTTATTTTCAGTCTCTGAATTCATCTAAAAAGTTAGGGCACCGATTCCAAGCCCTGTTGAATGTCTGCAGCTGATTGTGACGATACTGTCCCTTTAAGACCACACTGTCAACCTTTTCTTTCTCGTTACATCTTGACACATCGTGTTACCTGTGGGATGATGGTGATGCGTGATCTTAGATCCTGAAGACCTATAGACGAGATATCCACATCATCAATCTTGATGGATCCACCGGCAGCTTCCAGGATGCGGAACAGAGACATTGACAGAGACGTCTTGCCAGCTCCTGTACGACCTACAATGCCTAGCTGAATATACGGATAAAATATGGCATGTGATGGAACTCATTTAACCCTCCTATAGGTTTAACACTCAAAGACACTCAAAATTTGTTTGTCTCTCTTAACCCATTGACTTTGTGCAGTGCACTCAAATACATGCAAACACATGTGGCTGTGTGATAGGAGGTCAAACCCAAAGACACTCAAAATTTGTATGTAACTCCCAACCCATTGACTTTGTGCAGTGCACTCATACACAGCTGTGTGTGACTCTGTGGTTTGACCTACCAATTGGAAATGCACCCAAAAATACTCAAGTGACTGTCTGTGAGTGCCGTGCTGACTGGGCCAAATTTCAGCCTGGGCATAGGAGGGTTAATAAATGTAGATGTATTAAAGGGACAGTTTCGTGGTGACAAAAGACCCCTTCTGCTGAAGTGAGATATGGCAGAATGGAAGTTAACCATTGGTACATTTTCACTTCATAGGGGTAATATCATAATGATCAGAGTAGACTTTCAACAGGGCATGGAATCGGTATCCTAGTTTAAGATGAACACATCGACTGAAAATTACTGGTTTGTTTATGCAGCAGCAACGGTAACATGACCTTATCATGTGAGGTATTATTTTCAGTCACTGAGTTAATCTAAAACTAGCACTCCGATTCCATGCCCTGTTGATCGTGTCTCTTCATAGCCCCAGTACCAAGCTACTCTGTTTGCACTGGCATCCTTTAGCGGGACAACTTGTGACAGTTAAGAGCGTCAATCTGGTCTTAAACTCACCCTACAGATTAAGCTCTTCTGGAATTACCAGTCTAACAACTAACACTATGAATATCTTTACCCTGAAAATGCCCTGAAAATCTGTTTTACCATGAAATAAATAGTTCACGGCAATTTCATGACGACACAACACCGTGAAAACGCCATGAAATACTCTTGGGATTCCTTCGCCATGAAAATGCTGTGAAAACGCTGTGAAAACGACATGAACTTCTTGTGGCAGTTTTGGGGCAGCTCATTAATTCTCGAGAGTGCCGTGAATTTGCCCTGAAATCACAGTGAACATTATTGCCAATATCTGAGAGGAAGAGACACCATGAAATTGCAGTGAAATTACGGTCAACTGTTATTTCACAGCAAAACAGATTTTCAGGGTAAAGTTATTCATAGTGTAAGTCCGGTAAGATTTGTAGCTTTGCATGGTGAAAGTAAGTAAAGACTGTTTGCGGTGACACCATTTGAAAAATTCTCGTTTGAGTAGTAATCAGTATGCTCTGATCATTTTCATTGCACTGACGGAGTGTTATGCATACATTTCCTGTGTTAAAGGGATAGTATCGTAACGATCAGAGTAGACTTTCAACAGGGCATGGAATCGGTATCCTAGTTTAAGATGAACACAGTGACTGAAAATTACTGGCTCATGCAGCAGCAATGGTAATATAGCATTATCACTATTTGGGGTATTATTCTCAGTCACTGAGTTAATCTAAAACTAGTACTCCAATTTCATGCCCTGTTGATCGTGATGATACCATCCCTATTAATGCAACACAACTGTGTGAATTCAGCCCTAGCTGGTCATGTGCAGAGTGGGTACGCAACGTTGCAGCAATCATGAAATCTTACCTTCTCCCCAGGAGCAATGAGACATGAGATTTTCTTCAATACAAGATCCAGATAATCTCGATAGCGTACACTGTAGTCTGTAATCTCCACTTTCCCCGAGTCTGGCCATTTCAAAGGTGGCCTCTTACTCTCAACAATTGCAGGGGCCTGACAAAAAAATGCCAAAAAACATTCCTACATTTTCTTAAAGTTATTAGGTATAGAATTGGTAATTCAAAAATAACGTAATGTGAAATTAATTTCGTGTAAAACTCTTGATGGTATCATAATTCCCTAGAAATAAGTTTGTCTGAAGTGCTGTCACTTTTAAAAATTTATGAAATAATTTCCAGTTCGGATTTTAAACAGAGTATACTCTTCTAAATTCCATGTTGAATGAATACAACAATATAATTTTCACTATTTTCTTGATGAACAACACATGTAGGCTGAAACTTTCATAGCCCGATTGTTTAATACATATCTTGATTCAAAGAGAGTAAGCATACTCACAGAAGCAGTTTTGCCAACATTACCAGTGTTGTACCTTCCCTTCAATGTATATCTTGATTCAAAGAGAGTAAGCATACTCATAGAAACAGTTTTGCCAACATTACCAATGTTGTACCTTCCCTTCAATGTATATCTTGATTCAAAGTGAGTAAGCATACTCACAGAAGCAGTTATGCCAACATTACCAATGCTGTACCTTCCCTTCAATGTATATCTTGATTCAAAGAGAGTAAGCATACTCACAGAAGCAGTTTTGCCAACATTACCAATGTTGTACCTTCCCTTCAATGTATATCTTGATTCAAAGAGAGTAAGCATTATAGAAGCAGTTTTGCCAACATTACCAATGTTGTACCTTCCCTTCAATGTATATCTTGATTCAAAGTGAGTAAACATACTCATAGAAGCAGTTTTGCCAACATTACCAATGCTGTACCTTCCCTTCAATGTATATCTTGATTCAAAGAGAGTAAGCATTACAGAAGCAGTTTTGCCAGCATTACCAATGTTGTACCTTCCCTTCAATGTATATCTTGATTCAAAGAGAGTAAGCATTACAGAAGCAGTTTTGCCAACATTACCAATGTTGTACCTTCCCTTCAATGTATATCTTGATTCAAAGAGAAGCATTATAGAAGCAGTTTTGCCAACATTACCACTGTTGTACCTTCCCTTCAATGTATATCTTGATTCAAAGAGAGTAAGCATTACAGAAGCAGTTTTGCCAACATTACCAATGCTGTACCTTCCCTTCAATGTATATCTTGATTCAAAGAGAGTAAGCATTACAGAAGCAGTTTTGCCAACATTACCAATGTTGTACCTTCCCTTCAATGTATATCTTGATTCAAAGAGAGTAAGTATTACAGAAGCAGTTTTGCCAACATTACCAATGTTGTACCTTCCCTTCAATGTATATCTTGATTCAAAGAGAGTAAGCATTACAGAAGCAGTTTTGCCAACATTACCAATGCTGTACCTTCCCTTCAATGTATATCTTGATTCAAAGAGAGTAAGCATTACAGAAACAGTTGTGCCAACATTACCAATGTTGTACCTTCCCTTCAATGTATATCTTGATTCAAAGAGAGTAAACGTACTCATGGAAGCAGTGTTGCCAACATTACCAATGTTGTACCTTCCCTTCAATGTATATCTTGATTCAAAGAGAGTAAGCATTACAGAAGCAGTTTTGCCAACATTACCAATGTTGTACCTTCCCTTCAATGTATATCTTGATTCAAAGTGAGTAAACATACTCATAGAAGCAGTTTTGTCAACATTACCAATGCTGTACCTTCCCTTCAATGTATATCTTGATTCAAAGAGAGTAAGCATACTCACAGAAGTAGTATTGCCAACAATGCTGTACTTTCTTTTAATCTATGACATTTTACTGAAGAATCCTATGTTGTTTGGGTGATTTGCATGCATGCATTTATACGGTTTTCTGTGGGGTTCTTAAGATAGTGCTTTGGTTCGCTTTTGGGCAATCCCAGGCTCTGTTTTTAATTGTTTTTTCGTTTTTGAAAATTATGTCTGCGATTGTTTTTAAATTGCTTGAAATGATAATTAAATAACTAAATGTGTAAACATATTACCTCAGTTGGGGTTGTACAGTATTCTTCCACTCGTTCTACAGCAACAATGTTTGTTTCTAAGTTACAGGTTGACCTCACCATCATAGTCATCAGACTTGTGATCTACAATCAGACAGACATAAAGACAACCATTCAAATCCACTATATGCATGAGCAAGTATCTATCGTTGACATCTAAGCACTGATAGATAAGGTGTAGCATCAGTCATTCACAATTTTCAAATTGTTAATGTCAAACTTTCTTGGTTAATGATGGTATCAATCTTCCCCAAAAAAAGGTTTGTCTGACTTTCCTTATAGTTTTAAGGAAAGTCAAACTATCATGAACAAGTTTATCGGAAAGACAACTCTCCTACCTAAATTCCACATTAGGCCCCCCAAAAGTTCCTGGTCACAGGTCGGCTTCAAAACTGGTGCGGTGGCACAGTTTTTTATTTTGGGGGGGTTTTTGGGTAATTTTTTTAATTTTTTTGGTGGCTAAGAGAGGCCTCACAAATTGGGCAAATGTTCATACCCCTATGTGAAAAGGTTGTTTAAAACACAGCACGGCAGAATTCCAATCGATCCAGCAATTTTGGCTGCAATTGGACATCTTTTCATAGCAAAAAAAAAAAGAAAATTAAAAATGCCAATGCGTGGATCTGAGGCGACGCATGTGTGGAGACCAGAAACCAGAGACAGTTTTCTTCTGAACGACACAACATTAGAAGCCGATACTTTCACAGGGTGCTTGGTTTTTGTATATCTTAATTCAAAAAGACCTGAACACAGACAAATTTATTATAAAAGGGTCCACATTCCATATAGTTTTACAATTAAAAATGAAAATGCAAGATCTGTTTATTAATTAAATGAATTCAGCTAAACATTGTACAAACCTCCAGTGCGTAGGAGACAGACAGACCCACAATGCCTGAATCCAGACTGTCTCGACCAATCACAGCAAAGAGTGCAGCAGACAAGACAACCATACTCCCAAGGAACTCAAGACGTACTCCAAGCCATCTACAGAAAAAACACAGTGGTATACAGATAAGTTTGAATATGTAAAACGTGCAACATCTGGATAGAAAATCCACCTGTCGAATATAGCCAACCCGGCTTTGAGGATCCATTCAAAATTCATATTATCAATGTAAATCCTGTCAGTTAGTAAGAATTAATCAAAAGCACAAATGGCCATTGAAAGGATTGACTTGTATTATGTCTGATTTCTATAATAGCAACATGTACACATGTAGGTTGGGCTATACCATTAGAAAGATAAGGAATCAGTCTTTCCAACCATATATAGCATGGGTATGGACTGCGAAGAATGAAAAAAATACAGCTGTTTTAAAAGCTGGTCATGATACTCCCAATTAAGTGCTGTGTGTGTGGTGACCTTGGTCGACTAAAATCGCCAATGGTAAGCAACAGGGGGTATGTGTGTTGTCGACTAAAGTCGCCAATGGTAGTGGAAAGGGTTAAAGAGATACTACTATCGTCACGATCAGAGCTGACTTTCAACAGGGCATGGAATCGGTGTTCTAGTTTAAGATGAACACAGTCACTGAAAATTACTGGCTAATTTATACAGTAGCAACGGTAATATGACCGTATCATGTGGGGTATTATTTTCAGTCACTGAGTTAATTAATCTACATGTATAACTAGCACTCCGATTCCATGCCCTGTTGATCGTGACGACACAGTCCCTTTATAGAATGAGCAAAAGCGTGCAATACCCTATAATTTATTCAGCATTATCTAAAATTCAGCATTGTCTAAAACCTAAAAAATTCAGCATAACTTAACAAAAAAATGAAGTCACCACAAACCTGTTAGACACAATCTTTGGGTAGTAAACTATTTGGTTATTGTCAACGAGGTTCTCATTCTGTTTGATGAATCGTTCAGTGCTGGCGTAGGCACGGATTGAGGTGGCTCCTGTTATTGTCTCTGAGAAGTGGGAATAGATCGGTGAGCGTGTCACTGATTCTATCCGCTGTAGTTGACGAGATGTTGCTATGTAGAACCTCTGAAATTCAAGTAAAAAATTAATATAAGGCAAAAAAAAAAGTCTCCGGTTTATGGTCTCCACACGCGTCGCCTCAGACCCGAGCATCGGCATTTTAAATTTGTTTAAGCTATTAAACGATTTCCAATTGCAGCCAAAATTGCTGGATCGAATGGAATCCTGCCGTGCTGTGTTTTAAACAAATTTTTCACGTAGGGGTATGAACGTTTGACCGATTTGTGAGGCCTCTCGTAGCCCCCATACTTTGTGTATGGGAAATTTGGTTCCCCACGTATACATGTATCACATATTTCCCCGTCACCGTACCAATTTTAAAGCCAACCGATGACCAGAAACCAGAGACTTTTTGGGGGCCTAAAAACCAGACAAACATTTTCTATGAAAGATAGCTTTCATACTTGGAGTAATTATCTAGGGCAACTTCGCTCCGTTGTATTTGACCATGAGTTTCTCTGTATGATTTGGTGTGGCAGAGAATGTGGAGGGCATTTGGCATTTTATCAACAAAATACCAATTTCAATTTTCCCATCACAATTTGCACACAAAACTGCCTCAGTCTCTTCACGTACCAATGATCATGCGGATCTCCAGCACAAAGTCATTGTTACAGAATCTGAAGAGTTTACATTTACCCAGCATGTGTTCAGTAAAATTCAGTTTTAATTTCGAAAACTTTTTACGCCAAACAAAATTCCATAAACTCATTAATATGAAATCCAAACTGTTTATTTTTGATATTTTGTTTACTCAATTAAACTAATTCCCGTATTGATTCTGTAGACAACTTGACAAATCTCATACCTGCAATAAAGCAAAGCCGATTATCACCGGCACAATAACACTTCCAAATACAGGCGTGCTCCACGTGATGACGAATAAAGTCGACACGACGAGCATCACCATCCTCAGGAAGGTGGAGCAGGAGAATGGGATGGTCTCGTCTATCGTGTTGGTGTCTTTGCTGAAGCGGTTCAGAATGCGGCCAGTCGGGGTGGTGTCGAAGAACGTCATTGGAGAGCGGAGGACATTGGTTAGGAGACGCAGGTAGATGTTCCGCGAGGCTCTCAGCACACCCACAGCTAATAATATGGAGGCTAACAAGAGCAACAGGCCTGTGGTTCATAGGAAGAGGTATAAATTTAATTATATAACAGTTTTAAATTCTATGCCCTTTTTAACTGAGGTCATGTATTAAAACTTCATTGGATGGAAAGCTGTTGATATATATAAAGTATCAGACATACCAAACATTATTGTGAGAAGTGTCCTTATTTGAATAGAAGAAAAAACATAAAAACAAACTCAAATTCAACATCTCGCCATTGAAAAAAATCATAAATGGATTTTCATAATTTCATAAATAATCACAGGCATGGGGAGCTGTGCATGATTGTTCCATTGTTTTATCACAGCCAGCAACGCATGCACCTTTATAGAAGAAATGTACAAGATAAATAATTTCAGAAATTTGTTATATGTATGACATAAAACACAATAAAGGGGGCCACTTTGCATCCGTCACGTTAGCAGTTTTTCCCAATGGTTGTTATTTATTTTTAAGTACCTGAAACCGACCAAAAAGTGTTTCAACATGTGAATGGACATGCAGGCTTATACTAGAACTAATTTGAGTTGATTTATTTTATTTTTTAATTTTTTTATTTATTTTTTTACCCTCAAATTTCCATAAAAATTGGACGGAAAAAGTTACCTCACTTTTCCGTCCATTTGTTGATGGAAATTTTAGGGTAATTAAAAAAATAATAGTAATAATCAACTCAAATTATCTTTAGGATAAGCATGCATGTCTATTCAAATGTTGAAATTCTTTTTTGGTGGTTTCAGATATTTTAAAAATAATTACAACCATTAGAAAAACTGCTAACGTGACGGTAGGAAAGTGGCCCCCTTTATTGTGTTTTATGTCATATGCTATATAAGAGAAAAATACTGGTTTATACTCGGGTTACATTTTTCGGACATGCATAAATTGTTGCTTTTTGTCTTAACCCTGCACGGCGCCGGCACAAAATTCATGCGCGGTTGCACCATGGTACTGTTTGAAACAGTACCTGGGGGTTTGGGCGTAATAATCATGTGGGGTGAGCACAATCCTTTATCAAAAGTGTTAATTATAAGAATAGAAGTAGTCTGGGCCCAACCCAACAGATTTTAGCCAAAATTTATTTTAATTTTTTATAAAAATAATGAATTACTGACAAAAGTCAGATTTTTTTTCTAAATCAATTTTTTCCGACTTTATTGTGATGCTTATCTGACTGGAACAATTACAGGTAATAGTGATCAATTATTATTTGCAAATAATTATTCCCAATCACCACCCTACAACCCCCCCCCCCCTCCCCCAGTCAACAATAACTATCCACAGTCTGAGCTTATTTTTTTAGATCAAAGGTCCCTATGAAGCGCAAAACCAAAATCCATGCGCGGTTGCACCATGGTACTGTTTGAAACAGTACATGGGTTTGGCCATTCATGCAACAGCCGCCGGCTAAAGTAAATACAACCCTAACCAAAGTCTGGCCCAAGCTTGATAATCTGAGCTTATTGTGTACATCAGAAGTACCTACCACATGCCTTGAAGGTTTATTTCCATTGAGCCAGTGACAGGATGATTGATTGCCTGATAAGCACTTAGTGTACAAAACATATGGCAGTAACATGATAGTCTGGGCTGTCTGGGTTGTGCCTCGAAAATCTGTGTGATGCTGACCACTGAGGTTAACGGGGCTCTCACTATAGTTCTAGCTATGTCTGAATAGGGAACTTACGGAGAATGAAAAAATTTGGCCCAGGCAATTAAGAGAAACCCGTTAATTACAAAAAAGCGACTGTTGTAAACAGTACATGCGCTGCGCTCAGGGTTAAATAGCGTACAAATTTCTGAAATGTTTATTTTGTGCTGAGTAAGGTCTGGGTATAATGCAACTACTGTGAGAAAACTGAAATAAATTTTACAGTATTAACAGTAGGCCCAAAACCTCAAAAATGTAACGTGAGTAACCATGGAATTGCCCCTGGGCACATATTTCTATGAAAGGGTTTATTGAGGTTAATCTTCATATGTATACATGTGGTCACAGTTTTCACGAAGTGACGAATCCGTAAAAAAATGTTTTTTGTCAAATTCAGTTTTGCAGATATCTGAGGTATATTCAAGTGTTGAAACGTCATAGTTTCGTAATTATGCTATTAACATACCCGACGAATCACTTAGCTAAGCTGTTTTCCGTTTTCACGAAGTGATGAATCACCATTCGTCGCTTTATACATTGGAATGCATAGCGATTGGCAAAATGCCAAAGCATGTTTTGTTAATTTTGCGTTTTCACGAAGTGATGAATCGTGGAACATATACATTTAGCATTTTACAAAGTGTCAAATCACTTAATACATTGTTTAATATACAGCGCTCTGCACGGGCAATCTTGTTTTTGTATTTTCAGTGTGACGAATATGTTTGGTAAGTAATTCCCCATTAATTACAATCTCTATGATAAAGATACCGACATTTATTTGTAATTAAAGTTGCTATCTTTAGTAGGAAGCAAAATCTAAAACAGTTAATGTTGAAAGGTCTTTGAAATTGCGATTTCAAAAACAGTTCAACTTCAAAGACGATTATCTCAAAACATGGATTTGCAGCTGCGTGGGCCGATTCGTCACTTCGTGAAAATGGTGACGATGTATCTGTTGGTTTGCACTGTACTTTGGTAGGATATTTCTAGTGACAGTGTGCTTCTGAAAAGAACCGTGATGGTGTTCTCTACCCTTTGATTAGCCTGCTCTAGTTATTGTCAGTAGGTTATATCTCTAGCAAGATTGCAGTTCTCATAAAAACTGTATTGTTCTTCTCTACATATAAACACATGGTGTTATCTCAAACCAAAATGAAACCGATACTCCAACATGCAAAGCCTCAGATCTTGGTCGTGTTTTGGCAAACATGAACAGAAACTTGTTTCTGACGTCATATCCTTGACCAAAACAAGACGGCATAGCTACACGAAAACGCGAACGTAACCAGAAAATTGTTTTCAGTTTGCGACAAGTTCAATCATCAACGTTTCTCAAAATATACGGTGTAATTCAAATTTTGTCAAAATGGAACTGATTCGCGAGTCCTAGTAATAAACTTAGAATATATGCATGTACTTGTAAGTTGTATATGAACAATCATTCCATCATGTTTTAACAAATAATTAACAAAACTTCTGTTACTTTTTACAATCTGCCATCTTGAAACCAAGCGTAACTGATCACAAACTTCGGTTGACGTTTGATCAGTACAATGACATCATCGCAGCACAACCGAACTCGCGAAAACGCTTGGTTGAGCGGTTTAGTACATCGCATTTGTGTTCTGATGGCCAAGTTGTCAGAATGTGGGTTCAAATTACGACTGCAACTGTGGTGCTTGTGTCCTTGAGCAAGACACTTTACCATAATTGCTTCTCTCCACCCAGGGGTAAATGGGTACCTGTGAGGGCAGAGTTGGTTGTTGTGTTTGATTCGCCCTATATGCGCTGTAATGGCAGCAATTGAGCTGTATACTCCCCAGGCAGCTGAGATGGTTTCAGGAATGATTTATGAGCCTGATGAGCAGGGGTAATAATATAATGCGCCTTGAGCACCAGTTTGGTGGATACATGCGCTATATAAGTCCACATTATTATTATTATTATTATTATTATTATTAACCAATGACCGAAGCCCAAACATGTTTCTAGGTTATCTTTATACACACACACACATAATTAATGCCAGTTAATCAAAAGTGAAAATTGTTGCGCTGAGAATCATGAATGTTTCGAATCATACTCTACCTTGTGTGACAACCAACAGGGCATAGACTACCAGATATCGGTTGCGTACCTCTTCAGGTGTTGTGCCGTTCACTAGTTCTTCATTACTCCAACGGCTGAGCCAGACATTGACAAAGACAGCATCGATGTTGAAAAGAGCATAGAGAAGGAAGATAAGGAGGAACAAGACCACGCCCACAGAGCGGATGTAGAGTGCAAATATCTTGAAATTTGTCTGTTGTGGGATAAATAGTACAACAAAGGTGAGGAATTATCAAACTGGATAAGAAAAATCAGGAATAATACATACATGTAGGTTGGTGAAATATGAATGCAGACTGAGAGTTACGCCTATGGCCAAAATCGGGGCCAAAATCATGTCCTACAAAATCATAATCCAAAGCCAACATGATGACGTACATGATATCCTTATTTAGAAGGCAGGGGCGCGGCAAGAGCAAGCACATGAATTGTTTTCCCCCACATCGCCTTTGACCATGACATAATTCAACACGTGTTTTGTGAACATAAACAACTAACCAGCGCTCTGATCATGCACACACCATGTGCAGTGACATGGTCTTTTAGTCTCCTACTCAATCACATGTGATGGTCAGGTGGCCGCTGCGTGCGTGCATGTGATCAGTGGGGCTTTCTTTTGTACATCGTATATTTGTAACTTGTGTTATCAAAGACTTTGCAGCATACAGTTTTATTTCAGAAATAACTTTCAGTAAATACAATACAGGTATTTATTTCAACAAGAGGTTTTACTTTAATAAAAACGACACAGTAAAGAAAAGATCGATTTAAGTATGGTATCTCAGAGCAGAGCTTTCTTCGATGCGAGATTGATGGACGGTATTTTCATTTACTTAATATGTAAGCGAGGCCTCCTTTGGAGAGGCCTCCTTGCATATATTTTAAGTAAGTAAATTACCGTCAAATACGCGAAGTCTTCCGCAGAATCCGGAAGAGTTGGCAGCTCTGGTATTATAAAGGTCAATTTTGTTACCATTTACATATACAGTACATGTATTTGTGCACCACTGGAGGCATGTTTTCAACAAAAATGAAAACGGGTATCCGGGTATCCGAAATTTCCTGATTTTGGGTATCCGGTTCAAAAAATATCTGAACATTTTATTTGAATGATTAACCCTCCTAGTATAGCTGCACTTTAGTGGAGTGTCGTGGCCGAGCGGTCTAGCTTACCGGACTCAAGTTCTGGTGTTAGCAGCAGAATGTGGGTTCGAATCCCGGCCGTGACACTTGTGTCCTTGAGCAAGACACTTAACCATAATTGCTTCTCTCCACCCAGGGGTTAAATGGGTACCTGTGAGGGCAGAGTTGGTTGATTAGCCCTATATGCGCTGTAATGGCAGCAATTGAGCTGTATACTCCCCAGGGAGCTGAGACGGTTTCAGGAATGATTTATGAGCCTTATGAGCCTTATGAGCAGGGGTAATAATATAATGCGCCTTGAGCACCACTCAGTTGGTGGATACGTGCGCTATATAAGTCCACACATTATTATTATTATTATTAAGTAGCTATAGAGGTTAAAACCAGTCAACTGCCTGTTTTGACTGTTGACCCAAATGTGCACACAGGTACATTTTTGACTGGTTTTGACTGTCATTTTGACCACCCTGAACAATACCAGACAATGCTTTTACCAGTCAAAAACAGTTTGACCTTTTAAGTGCACTAGATACACCTTGGCAAGTATATCAACATTTTGACTGATTTTGACCCTTGCAGTCATATAGGAGGGTTAATGTGGCATCCTAAGTATTTTCCATGGTGATATTAAACAACGTTGCTGATTGGTGGGCACAGTTTCAATGTGATCCTCATATATTAAAGCCACTTTACACTATTTGTATTCATGAAAAGTATAAATGCTCGAAAATTATAAATGATAGGTAAAACTTGTAGCTTTTACCCCACCCCAGACTGAGGGATCTCCTATATCCTAAGTCAACCACCCTCCATCCCCCTGTGCTTGTCAACAACTGATTCAGTTCAGTGAGCACACACTCCTCTCCCCCAACCCCTAGGATCCTAGTCTCAACAGTTCCCGCCTGCGCGCCTCAACGAACTAATCCTCCAGCATCCATTCATGGGATGATCCTCCAGCAGTCTACTTAAGCAGCAGCATTTTCCAGAGTCCGGCATTCTCCTGAGGACGATCAGAGCATACTGATCGAAACATCGAGTTGTACCACCAGTTCTTTTCAGAACTAATTACTACTCAATTGAGATTCCACATGGTGTCACCGCAATTAGTCTTACTTAATTATAAATGATCATAGCTTAACATCAAACTTACTTGTTGTGAAGTTGATGATGGTATCAAACATCCCTTGAAATATTTCTGTAACAGATGCTATCGTTTTAGTACAATTTGTGAAATAACTTCACAAATGAATTTCTGGAGTCCAAAGACAGAAATTCCACGTTGAAATGAATACATCAACGACACAATGAAATAAGCTGAACTTTCAAAGGTTGGTTTCTGTGCATAGTTCTTGATTCTTATAAAGTTTGGATTCATTTACAGACATTGCAATATTCATTGCAAGCATGTATACTTTTTTTTAGCCTAAATGTGCAACAGATCTATCCTGTTTGTGAGCAGTTATGCATCTTATAGGGCATCCTGTGGACTGTTCAAGAATGAACACATGTACATGTGATGCAGGCATATGTGTAGAAAAGTCATCCTCTTTCTTAGCCACTACTTAAATCCACACAACCTCTCTGATCGACATGGGATTGCTGCCACACATCACATATGCTCAAAAGAGGTTACACTTGGGTTTTTTAAATAGATTTTGCATGATTTCTTTTCCAGGACTGGAAATCACGTGACAGAAACTTCCATGACATTTCAAGCATTTCCACGGCAACATGAAATCTAGCTAGTTTTACGACATTAATCCATCACAGCTCGCCAGCGCAACAAGGTCATATATGCAACAGGGTATCAATTTACATACATTAAAACAATTGAGACCAACAACGTCGTAACTTCTTACATAGTAACGCTGCAGAAAGATAGGACATTATCACTTCCACCAAAATCGGTGTCTTCAACAAGGTCGTAACTTGATTATGCAACAAGGTCATATATGCAACAGGGTATCAATTTACATACATTAAAACAATTGAGACCAACAACGTCGTAACTTCTTACATAGTAACGCTGCAGAAAGATAGGACATTATCACTTCCACCAAAATCGGTCTCTTCAACAAGGTCGTAACTTGATTATGCAACAAGGTCATATATGCAACAGGGTATCAATTTACATACATTAAAACAATTGAGACCAACAACGTCATAACTTCTTACATAGTAACGCTGCAGAAAGATAGGACATTATCACTTCCACCAAAATCGGTGTCTTCAACAAGGTCGTAACTTGATTATGCAACAAGGTCATATATGCAACAGGGTATCAATTTACATACATTAAAACAATTGAGACCAACAACGTCGTAACTTCTTACATAGTAACGCTGCAGAAAGATAGGACATTATCACTTCCACCAAAATCGGTCTCTTCAACAAGGTCGTATCTTGATTATGCAACAAGGTCATATATGCAACAGGGTATCAATTTACATACATTAAAACAATTGAGACCAACAACGTCATAACTTCTTACATACATGTAGTAACGCTGCAGAAAGATAGGACATTATCACTTCCACCAAAATCGGTGTCTTCAACAAGGTCGTAACTTAGATACAACATTGCTGCACTGACATGACGATTTGTCCTCACCATTCCAGTCTCTGAGGTTTCTTTCTGGATCAGCGTGTCTCCTTCCTTGGCCATGGCTACCTTCTTAGCATCTTGTTCTCTCTGTTTCTTCAGCTGATCTTGAGCTATCTTCTTCCTAAGGGCTTCCTCTTCAAGCTGAGACTTCACTGCTGTCGACGGCCTGGAGAGGAAAAGAGACGTCAAGCAAGGCATGTTTGTATTAGTCCGAAGAAAATACTAAGACCATGGTATTATGCAGACACCTAGCAGTATGGACAGCTTGGACTGTTAATTTACAAAGGAGCTGAGAAGCTGAGAATAAACCCTCAGATTACCTTCCCGCCCCTCCTACTTTTGTGGAACAGTCTGCCCCTCACACCCATTACACCCCTTGGCAGGGTGTGCACCGATCCAGTTCAGCCATTGTTCAATATCCTTTTGTTCACTGCTGAGAGGCAGATTCAAATAACCATGTGCTTGAGTCGGTTGTCCTTGTGTAAGGTACACTTTTAATATTGTGGAAGGCTGTGCAGGTTTTTCCTGTGGTTAGAGAAAGCCTTGCTGCTATGACCAAGTAAGCTAAAACAATTTACTTAAATCACCCTGGGCATGGAATAGAACTACGGCAGTTTCACCATAATCTATTCCATGCCCTTTGACCATCACCGAACTCAACAAACCCCTGTTATTTTTTATTGACATTTATTTTCTGGGGCCTAAATTCTTAAAAGTTACATTAACGCAGCCTTAAGCTGCCCCTAAATGAGCTTTTAAGATATCACTAGAAATAGAACAGTAATTTGCAGTGTAATTTGTAGGACCGGATAAATTTTAGTTAAACTTGTGCTCATAATTCCAGCTTTATCATGTTCTCTGTTTAATTTCGTGCTCACTGTGGCCCTGACCACACAATAATAACATAGGCTCAATCACCAATTGAAAATGTGTTTGTGTAATATAAGATCAAGATATATGTGCCTTGAAGAAAATTTTACAATCAATCATGCCTACAATACAAAATATAAAAGAACACATTTTTTGACAAAAATATCTTATTTATTTTTGTTAATCAAAATATTTTAAAGTCAGCTTCTTCTTGAACAGATTCACATTAACTTACGTGGTATCTCTTGGAATGGTAGGACCCAGTTTTCCATCTGCGATTCCTTCTGATAAAAAAATAAAAAAAGTAACTGTAAAATAAGGCAACGAATTTGGATCAATCACCACCATAGGACTGGCTCTCTCAGCTGGTTAATTAAACACTTGCATTGTATTCCATTGGCCATCCACATGCCACAGGTATGGTATGGTCCTGGATTTGAATCAAGCATCAGTCGATTTGCCCAAGTCAATCCAAGGATCATATACCAAAAGCAATGCCCACTCACAGTGAGGAATGCTGAACCACTGATCTTGTGCAATCCACTAGAAATGTATTCTAATGGTTGCAATAAGAAATGAAAGAACAGATAAAGAGAAACTTTTAACAAAAAGAATGTTTGTTTTAATACCTGCTGAATTTTCCTCCAATTCCTCACTCTCGTTACTATAGATACGCAGAAACTCGGCAAAGGCCCGGTTTTGAGATAGCAGTTCGGCATAGGAACCAGCCTCTGTGATTTCTCCATTGACGATGACGATGATCTTGTCCACTTGAGGCAGGAAGCCAATTCCATGGGTCACAACAACACGGGTCTAGGGATACAATAAATAAAATGAGATGATTACTTGTCAAAGGCATTGTTGTGATAGAGCAGCTTGGTATAGCAGCCAGCCTCTGTGGTTTCTCTGTCGACTATGATGATGTTGTCCACTTGAGGCAGGAAGCCGATTCTGTGGGTCACAAGAACACGGGTCTAGGGATGCAATAAAGAAGAGATGATTACTCAGCAAAGGCCTGGTTGTGTTAGAGCAGCTTGGCATAGGAGGCAGTATCCATGATTACTCCATTGACGATGATACTGTCTACTTAAGGAAGAAAGCTGATTCGAAGGTCACAAGAACATGGGTCTAGGGATACAATGATTAAAATGATACAACTGTGGAATGCACAGCCTCAATGGTTGTTCATTTTGTATTTGTTTATTGTTGGTCCAAAGAGATCAGACACCAATTTCAAAACGAGTTGCTTGCTGGAGGTACTTAGTAATCGCAGTGCTCGTATATTTTCCTTGCAATATCAACAGCTGCCTCTTCCATCATCCCCCCCCCCCCATCCTTAAAGTCTCATATGTTAAACTGTGCTCTTCCTAATATGTTCTGCGAATGGAAAAATTCTAGGATCTTACTAGTAAGCCGGTTATTTTATTTGATATGTTCATTTGATATGTTCAAGTCCAAGGACTTCTGTAGCCCATCTGCATTTTGCTTCAGGGCCTTATCAGCTTTCAGGGCCTTCACTAGTACTGGAAGTCATAGTTCCATGTACTGGGTGTCAGAAAATGATAAAGAGAGTGATGAAGGGGCCGGCCGGAGGTGACACTGGGGGGCCTGTGGTACTGATGTAGCCGGTGACAAAGGGGAAAGAGGTGCCGATGTTGCTGTGGCCGTTGACTCTGGGGCCTGGGGTGCTGACATTGCCTGGACCGGTGACACAGGGACCTGGGGTGCTGACGATGCCAGAGACTCTGGGGCCTGGGATTCTGACGTTGCTGGGACTGGTGACTCTGGGGCTCAGGGTACTAATGTAGCTGGCAACGAAGGGGGATGAGGTACTGACATTGCTGGGGCCATTGATTCTGGGGCCATTGATTCTGGGTCCCAGAGGGGCTGACATTGCCTGGGCCAGTAATGTAGGGACATGGGGTGCTGACGATGCCAGAGACTCTGGGGCCTGGGATTCCGACGTTGCTGGGACTGGTGACTCTGGGGATCAGGGTACTAATGTAGCTGGCGATGAAGGGGGAAGAGGTACTGACATTGCTGGGGCCATTGATTCTGGGGCCTCGGGGGCTGACATTGCCTGAGCCAGTGATGTAGGGACCTGGGGTGCTGACGTTGCCGGAGACTCTGGGGCCTGGGATTCCGTGTACTGGTGTAGCTGGTGAGGAAAGGGGAAAGAGGTGCCGACACTGCTGGGGCAGGTGACTCTGGGGCCCGGGGGCCATTCAAGATATAAATATATATTCATATATTTTTTTGTTTGTTTTTATATTCAAATTTGGGGGATGAATATTCGTTCAGGTTAAGAAAAATAATACAGAAAAAAATTACACACAAAGATTTCAAATAATAGTCCCTTCCCTCCCCACTGTAAATTTCAAAAATATACAAAAAATTCATTATTTCTCACTGGCTGACATGACTACAATTTGGTTGGTACATGTACTATGAATTAGCAAACGTACAAGTTGACCCAAAACTTGTATGCAAAATATTACTTACGAATATGGGTTGAAAGAATCACATTAGTATGAGTTGCAACTTCAATCATTTCTCAGTCAAAACAAATTGTAAAAACGGAAACATCAGTGTCAGTATGAAATTGAGAAATTATTGAGGGAAATAATATCAAAGAATAAATTTCTGGTTAAATAAAAAAAAATAACTTTCTTCTCTGGGTTCTGGATGGCCTAGACCGAGGGGCAGGCTACATTTGGCGGAAACTTCAAAGGAAATTCTGCTAAAGACTTTAGGAAATCCAGTTTTACATAGGATGGGACGAGATAAGGGCCAAGTCCAGATTGATTTGTTCGTTACTCAGAAGCTACCTTATTCTTCAGCAGTCCCTCTGGTCCAATCACGTTATCAAAGATGTGTTTGCCGACATGTGAGTCCACGGCACTTAGAGGGTCATCTAGGAGGTAGATGTCCGCATCGTTGTAGATGGCTCGAGCCAGACTGACCCGCTGCTTCTGACCACCACTAAGGTTTATGCCCTGGAAAGATGACACAGGTGAGACTTTAATGAAAAGTTTCCAGGAACCAACAATGACTTGTATGTATGACTTTGCCCTGAAAAATCAGAGCATAGTAACCAACTGGTACTTTTCAGAACCAATTATTTTTACTAGTCAAAGAGAATTTCAGATGGTGTCACTGCAAACAGTCTTTACTATTAAAAGAATTGTGCATTTATAGAACAAAAAAGTCTGTACATTTACAGTTCTATATTTTTTTTTAAATATCAATTTCAAAAGAAAAAAAAAAGAAGGTTTTTCTTTGAATTAAGTTCTATGAGATTAGATACCTTTTCACCAATTTCAGTCAGGTCACCGGCAGGCAGCATTTCAAGATCGGGTACCAGGGCACACGCCGCGATCACCCGCTGGTACTTTGTCTCCTGCATTGGTGTCCCAAACATGATATTGCTCCTCAGTGTAGCATTCTGGATCCATGCTTGCTGGGGGACATACGCCAGTGCACCCTGCTTGTCAAAAATAAATAAAAAATAAACAGATGTCCAAAAGAATATTTTAGTGATGCTTACTCATATCTATTGCCTATAAACTGTGTAAGGGAGGAGTGCCAAAGTCCTGGTACAACCAAGCCTTTGAGAAGCCCGGCTAGGCCCAGGCTACCTGGCCTCCTAATGTCTTTTGTGAGTGGGCTAGGCCCTCAAGAAGCCCAGGTTATGTTGATTGGCAGGTACTGTATTGTTACAGGATTAGGACTCACAAAAAGACAGATTAGGAGGCCAGGTAGCCTGGGCCTGGCCAGGCTTCTCCAAGCCTTGGCTGTACCATGACTTTGGCCCTCCTCCCTAAATTCATTTATTGGATTTTGATGCTTTGTGTGGTGGTATATTTAAACACAGGTACGTCTTTTTAAAGTGTTGAGGATTTTTAAAGAATCGCTTCTTTGTCTTAATGTTTAAGACAGTGTGTTGGATGACCCAAGTATCAGTAGGCTTTTTTTAATCCATTGACTTCTTGAACAAAATTACTGTGATGAGATTACTAGAGGCACATTTCCATCCATGAAAAGGCATTGTACCCCTCCCCCTCTCCAGAATTCCAGTGTCCCCTACGGTATCTTAACCCCCCCCCCCCCCCCCCTCCCACAACTGAATATCATGTCATCTTAATCTACATGTACACTCACTGGCCATAAGTATTGCAACATTGAAATTCACACCAAAGTTCAGTTTGGAGAATAATTTATTTTATTTTATTTACACTACTAGTGCCTGTGTTTTGAAGTCCATGTTCTTTTTTACTGTTCTTGCTATGTACATGTAATACACGATCGATGAAATCAGATTAAATGATCATCTCACCTGTTACTGTAAAGTGCTATTTTGAGCATGTTGCAATACTTTTGGCCAGTGAGTGTATATCAATCTTATTATTGCAAATCATTTCATTAAGAGATTTTTCTTTGAAAGTTTACATTGACAGTAACGGATCCATTCATCTTTTCCATGTCTCCAAGCACGGCAGAGAGCAGGGATGACTTGCCGCAACCGACTTGTCCGACCACAGCCACCAACGAACCTGGCTGAATCTTAACATTTATGCTGCAAAGAAAACCAATAACACCATGATGACCCAGCAACATTTTTATAGATTTGTTTAAACATGTCTCCAGTGGGTTCAAATTTGTTCATTTGATTTTGCCATGCCTACAATGAAATCGCCGACTCTGAGGACTTACTTCTTGAGGATTAAGTTGTCATCTCTTGACCAGGAAAAGTCGGCGTCTTCAATGTCAACGGCATGATCTGTCAAAAATGAACAATGCAATACAGTCAAGATTTTGAGCTAACATTTGTACAAAAAAATGTAATGAAGTACAAATAGTGAATGATGTTCAATTGGTGAATAATGATGAGGCTAGATCCATTAGGCATTTAAAGGAGAGCCAAAGTCATGGTACAGCCAAGCCTTTGAGAAGCCCAGCCAGGACCAGGCTATACATACCTGGCCTTCTATTTCTAATCTGTCTTTTCTAAGTCCTAATCCTGTAACAATACAATACATGCCAATCATAGTAACCTGGGCTTCATGGAGGGCCTAGCCCAGCCAAGTAGAAAGAACCTACTAGGTTCGAAACGTAAGGCCAATAACCATTATTTTGCATTTATACTATAGGCCCTTTATGTTAGTAAGCAGTTTGCGACAGTTAATTCTCTATTTATTTTGTATATGAAATAATTAGACTTAACTTCTGATCAATTGATTGTACATACGAAATTCTTGTCTGAGACAGACCAGAGGGTCCGTGGCTAGACTAGTCATGGTATCCTGGCTGCAATTCTACACTCGCCCATATGGATATGTACGTATGTTATAAATGCATATGTTATAAATGAATTTTAGACTTCCTTAAAGAAGAAATATATTTTAATCATCCACAGATGGAAATACTATATTTAGACAGGCTTTGCTTCTGATATTATATTGTACAATTTAAAAACCTTCAAAAAAATATAATAATAAAAACAATACAAAAATAAACTTGGGTAGATTAGTTCCACCAGCTTATAAAACAGCTTATGAAACAACTTATAGAAGTTAGAACTTGTAGCTTTGCATGGTGAGGAGGATAAGTAAGAGTAATTGCGGTGACACCATGTGGAATGCTCAATTGAATAGTAATTAGTTCTGAAAAGAACTGGAGGTACAACTGGACGTTTTTCGATCAGTATGCTCTGATAGTCCTCAGGAGAATAAGGATGATCAGAGGACGATCCTGAGGATGATCAGAGCATACTGATCGAAACGTCGAGTTGTACCTCCAGTTCTTTTCAGAACTAATTACTACTCAATTGAGCATTTCACATGGTGTCACCGCAATTACTCATAGAAGATAATAACAATTATTGTCTGCGCAGAAATAATAATTGCATCCCGGCGTACACTCACTATGTAAACAGAAAAACAGACTTGCCTGCTCACTTAAATTGCACTGTGCAAATTATAATTTATCAATCAAATAAAAATTGCCTTTTTCAGAAGATCTCATGACGTTCTTTGTGTCCAGTTCACCCTTTTTAAGGAAGCATTCTAAGCGATTCAGTGAAACTTGGGCCTAAAACATACAAAGGGAATAACATATCAGATTGCCTCTAATCTACGATACTGGAAGCTGAGTATTAGCCAACATTTTGAAAAAGGGAGTCCAATTTTGGTAAAATCTGAAAAATAGGACGTCCAAAGGTTAAATTTACAATACTTTCACATGTAAAGGGCAAATAAAACAGGGTGTCCATTTACGGAAAAGGGTGTCCAAAAGACACCCTGATGTATGGCTAATACTATGACTATTACTACATGAAGTGTGCTAACCTGCCTTATTCCACATATTCCACTGCATTGTACTCCAAATCCATAAACGAGCATGGTTACCAGTTTTGCTACCCTGCCCAGCCTGCCTTAAACTAGACGCAGGCGATCCATTCTGTGTGGCAAATGCACTATAAACACTAAGGTGCATGCACTACATGTATATACAGTTCTCTCACACGCCGGGTAACTCTCCCAGACTGCACTGCTTCTTTTTGAGACCTTGCGCGTCAGTCTGTGGAACAATACGTCATGAATGTACCAACTCTATTGTTCTTGGAGTACTACGCCATGGACTAGGTTAGTACATGAGTGGCACACTTCATGTAGGTAATAATAGACTTCTGGTTTTACCCAATGATAAAGAGCACACTTTAACCCTCCTACTATAGCTGCACTTTAGTGGCAAGTAGCTATAGTAGTCAAAACCAGTCAACTGCCTGTTTTGACTGTTGACCCAAATGTGCACACAGGGGCATTTTTGAGTGCTTTTACTGTCAATTTGACCACCCTGAACAATACCAGACAATGCTTTTACCAGTCAAAAATGGTCGACTCATTCTGATCTGTAAATGTACTTACTACACGTAAGGTTTGACAGTGTTTGACTTTTAAGTGCACTAGATATACTTTGGGAAAGTATATCAACATTTTGACTGATTTTGACCCTTGTTGCAGTAGGAGTGTTAATATCCATTTTAATTTGTTTCATGGTCATGCTACATGTATTTATTAAGTGTTAGAAACACAGATGATTTATATATTCTTTTACAAATGAATCTTTTCAATTTAAAACTGGAGTTTTGTTTTACCAGTCACATTTCCTACCTGCATAGTGCGGGAGATCATGCTGGGCAACATGGAGAAAGGAAACTTGAGGATGTTGAAGAGCGAGATGGAGACAAAGACCTTCTCTGCATCTAAGACATTCTTCTCATCCACCAGAACATAAACCGTGAAACTTATCAGCGACACCTTTTGAATAAGAAACATTTTATAGAGTAAACAAAGACAAATTGACCAGAGCGGCCGGGACTTGAACCTGCGACCTCCAAATAATAGGCTAGCACGCTACCAACTGCGCTACCTAATCTAGCCCTATATGTTGGTGTTTCCCTATTTTGTCAATATCTTTGTTTGGGGTCGCTAGTCAGAAGTCGATGAACCAAAGCTGTAGCCTATAGCCAGGAATCATGCTGCGATACAACCTGGGAAGTGACAGATAATAAGAAACGCATATGGGAAAACACAAATGCTAAGCTCATTCTGACAAAATCAGGCTGTTGAAATTAAAGTAGGAGATTTCCCAAATTGTTACAAGCCATGAGGGAGAACAAAGTGAGACAATGTAAATCTAGCAACATCACATACAGTGAATACAGTGAATACAGTGAAAATGTCCCCTTGAATATTATTCTCACCACCTGCCAATCTGTAGTTACTTATCTTTGGTCATGACTCGTGACTGCATTTGCCACTTGACTTTAGGTTCAATTATTAATTAACTCTCCTTTTACCCTCCTATCAGTACCATTTTTAAGACAATCCTGTGAGGCCACTCCAAACTATTGCAGTTGTTGCCAGTGGCCTCATCATACTACTGTCACACTACTTAACATTGCAGAGTAATGTGGCCTGTCTCCATTGATACATTGCAGGCTGTACTAATATGTTTAAAAATCTCCATTTGGTGCCCAGTGATAATCAGTTGTACCTGGCTATGTATACAGTACACACACCTATACAAAACCACTAAAGACTGTGGTTTGTAATGACCTTCAGTGTGTGTGAGTATGTAATCGAAGATGGTCTTATTTACAGTGGCCTGGGGTATTTTCTACTTGGAAAGGGAATTGTGGCTTGTATGCACTAAAGGTTGGTGAAGAACATATTGGAAATTAAGTGGATCAGAGTGGCCTCCATGTGAAGTAGGGTTAGCTATTTAGTGTACATTTATGAATTCGTACAAATGTATCATTGCACATTGGTGTTAAAACAATGACTTACAATAAACGGAGCACTTGTCCATATGAATGTCATGATGGCCTGTAGATATGATGACTTGCGGAGTATTTTGACCTCCCTGTTGCGGATGTCCATCACCTTCTCCTTGAAGGATGTCTCCCAGGCGTACAGCTTCAGTACCTTAATGCCATTAAGGACCTCGTTCATCAGTTTCAGGCGTGCGTCTTTTGCCTTCATCTGCTCCACCTGTTGTTCGACAGAACAAAAAACGTAAAAGTAAAATTAAAATACTTCTTGATTAGCACGCTAATCCTCCTACTATAGCTGAACTTTAGTGGCAAGTAGCTAAAGTTGTCAAAAACAGTCAACTAACTGTTTTGACTGTTGACCCAAATATGCACACATGGGCATTTTTTTACTGATTTTATTGTCATTTTGATCACCCTCAACAATACAAGACAATGCTTTTACCAGTCAAAAATGGTCAAGTCATTTTAACCTGTAAACAGTGGCGGATTTAGGGGGGTGCGCAATGGGCGCGCGCCCCCCCTTATTTTTGCCGAGTCAAAAAGAAGTGAAATAATACCCCCTTCCCTTGTATAGGGCCTCGCGCTACGCACTCGCATTTTTCAACTTTGAAATTAGCCCTCAAAGTTTGCGCCCCCCCCTTTCTTAAAATCCTGGATCTGCCCCTGGTAAATGTACTTACTACACATAAGGTTTGATAGTGTTCGACTTTTAAGTGCACTATATACCTTGGCAAATATATTGCAGTAAAACTGCCCCTCAGATTACCTCCCCGCCCCTCCTACATTTGTGGTACAGTCTGCCCCTCACACCCATTACACCCCTTGGCAGGGTGTGCACCGATCCAGTTCAGCCATTGTTCAATATCCTTTTGTTCACTGCTGAGAGGCAGATTCAAATAACCATGTGCTTGAGTCGGTTGTCCTTGTGTAAGGTACACTTTTAATATTGTGGAAGGCTGTGCAGGTTTTCCCTGTGGTTAGAGAAAGCCTTGCTGCTATGACCAAGTAAGCTAAAACAATTTACTTAAATCACCCTGGGCATGGAATAGAACTACGGCAGTTTCACCATAATCTATGCCATGCCGTTTGACCATCTCCGAACTCAACAAACCTGGGGCCAAACTTCTTAAGTTACATTAATGCAGCCTTAACCCTTTCCTTACCATAGGCGACTTCAGTCGACTGCACTCATACCCCCTCTTCCTTACCATAGGCGACTTTAGTCGATCAAGCTTTCACACAAAAAAGCACTCAAGCCTGAGCACAAAGGCCATTTGTTATAAAGCTGTAGTTTTGTCCATGTTCACCCTCCATACCCAAGCTTACAATGGTTGGAAAGAGCAAGATCGGATCTTTCCATTGATGGTGAAATAAAATAAGGTTGCTATTATGCAATCCCTTCAAACTGGAGTGGAAAGATCCGAAATGCCAAACACATATGGAGCGCCATGTGTTTGTGTACAAAAAGTGTTTGAGATTACAGATCACACTGAGGAAACAAAGACCGAGAACTTGGACATTTATTGACCGATCTTAATGTTTTTGGATTTTATGAAAGGGAATTCAATAAGTAAGATATATCTTTTATTATTTATTTTGCTGTAAAACGATATCTTCAAGGTGATAATAGAGTTTGTAAAATTGGCCTTTGAACACAAGCTTTCTGTTGTGTAAGAATGTGTGCTTCACGCTTGAGTGGTCAAACAATGCGGTCACCAGTGGTTGTTTATGTCAAAACAATTCGGTACTGAGAGGGTTAAGCTGCCCCTAAATGAGCATTTAAGATATTACTAGAAACAGAACAGTAATTTGTAGTGTATTTTGTAGGACCGAATAAATTTTAGATAAACTTGTGCTCATATAATTCGAGCTTTATCATGTTCTATGTTTAATTCTGTGTTCGCTGTGGCCCTGACCACGCTACAATATCAACATTTTGACTGATTTTGACCATTGCAGCCACAGGAGGGTTATAATAAAAAGATTGATTGGGGATCATCCTGTTTGGCCTAACCTGATTTTATTGTTTGTTTCTACGATTGGTACAAAATATTTCAGGTAAGGTTCTGCCGTGCAATCGATGCTCTGACCCTTAAGGTGACAAGGTCATCGCTCGATGAATGGCATAAAAAGTTTGTACACAGATTGGCCGTTGCTCTGAGAAATGTCGGGGAAATCCTCCTTTTTTAGCAAAAATCATTTCTCCAAGAGGCAGTTAAGAAGTTACAGTGCCTGCATTTCCTCGGTTCAGCCAACGAAGTCGGGTAAAAAAGGGAGAAAATTCAGTGCAAACTTTACAGGTATACGAACAGGAAGAACTCTTGGTCAGGATCCTATCGGAAGTGTACTTTGCACTGTAGATAGGGTCCTATCGGGGCTAGTAAGGGGTAGAATGTTGTATCCGACCGCCACTTTTTCTCATTCAATATAACCAATAATGTAATCTTACCTACCCAGTAAGGTGGAGAACATATGGATGATGATGGACATATACATGTACTTCAAATTATTCCAGGATATTTTATTTCATGAAAAATCAGGCATTTTTGGTATACGATGACTTCCTCAGTCATGTCAGTCTGATCTTGTCAACTCCCCCATAAGTGACCAACACAGTCATTGTACATGCGCAGTGGCAACTATAATAGGATCCTTCTATTTTCTGAAGGGGAGGATTTTTTTAGAAGGGAAATAAAGTCCGAAAACCATCATAAAAGTGGATTTTAAAGATAGTTTTCGCTTTCTGTACCACCAAAAATCGATAGAATCATTTTTTAACTGGTTAGTGGTTGCAAAAAAATTCCAAAAAAGCCCTTAACCAATTCGCGTCGGGAATAAAAAAGTTTTTCTGGGCCCCTGTGCGGGTTTCTTTTTCCCACACAAACACGTTAATGGAAGCTTCCACAGCGCGTGGCCACGTCTACCGAGCATGTCACTGTATGCTCGGCTCGTTGCCACGTCAACCGAGCATGCATACAAATATTCCGGAGTTTACTACGCCGTGTTTAGACGCTCTCCGATCCGTGGTGCAAAAAAAAATTGCGTGTATACACGGCCTCCGACGCGAACTGGTTAAAAAGTGGCGGTCGGATACGACATTCTTTCCCTAGTAAGGTAATAGAGTTGGTTATTTAAAAATAACAAAAATGGTTGAAATGTAATGTGAAACTTGCTCAGTATAAAGCTGTAAGGAAATGATTTTGTCTGAGGTGCTGTGATTTATAAGAAACATGAAATAATTTCTAGTTACAATACATGTAGTTTAGAAAACTAGTCTTTCCTGAATGCCAAGTTAGAATGAATATACAAAAGATCTGAATGCATTTTAAATATTTTCTATGTTATAAGTTGATACTTGTACAGGTTGGTTGTTGAATGTATATATATCTTAATTCTAAGAGAGAAAGTATATTCAGTAAAAACAGTTTTGCTAGCATTACAATGTTGTACCTTCCTTTCAGTTTTAATGATCAAAGAAGACGAAACTTCACAAAATACCTGTCCAAGAACAATTTAATTGTTAGTCTCTCTTGCAATGTAAAGAACCGTTTCATGTGTAGGCCTATAGGTATTAAAGGGACAATATTGACATGATAAACAGGGCATGGAATTGGAATGCTAGTTTTAAATTAACTCGGTGATTGCCATAATACCCCACATGATAAGGTCATATTACCATTGCTGCTGCATAAAATTAGCCAGTAATTTTCCGTCACCATGTTAATCTTTAACTGGGACATCAATTCCATGCCCTGTCGAAAGTCTGCTCTGATCGTGACAATACTGCCCCTTTTAAGTACTTGTTTGTGAATATAACGGTCTATTTGTTTCGCATATATCTAGATCTTGATCGCCAGACAGTCCGTACGGTTAAGACAGTTTATTGATCCGGATCCTGTATTTGCTGATCCTGCTCGCGCAGTGCATACGTGCTAGATTCAAGATGGCGCAAACGAAAACAACAAGATGAAAATCATTACATAATTCAGTAAATCATCATGAATAATCTTAAAAACTTTTTGAAACAATTTATTTGAAGGCCAAAATAAATTATAATTGCTGTCAAATGATATCTAATATCTATAATAGTTTGTCAAAACAAAAATCTAAATTTAGCGGATGGATTTTAACACGGGCACAGTTCAGCCGTAGTGTGGTACACAGCCGTATCTAGGCATTATCTAGTGGCTGAGCTATGGAATTGATGCATTGCGTAATATCACACGAGTTCGGAAGAAAGAAGTCAAGTACAACTAAAACAAAGAGTACCTGGAATGCACGGATCTTGATTGCAATGTACGCATTCAACGGTATCAGGAGTGCCATGGCGCCGTACCCTGCCAGGACGGCCGGCCCAAGGGTCCGCCACAGGAAGTACAACGCCATCAGGATCTGGAACGGGGAGGACCAGAGGGTATTGACGAAGGTGCAGAGATCCATCAAGCGCTGGGCATCCACTGACATCAGGTTAACAATCTCCCCGGTGGTGGCCTCCTTGCGAGCCGAGTTGGACAGTATCAGGGTCTGGGTTTCATTCAAATAATCAAATAAGGGGCACTTTATTCGTAATTTATATCACTTTGATGTAATGACTATGGCCAAAAAGAAAAGTCTCCGGTTTCTGGTTATAGGTCTGCTTCAAAAATCGGTGTGGTGACGTTTTTTTGTTTTTTTTTTGTTTTTTTTTAAATCTTTTTTTAATCTTTTTTTAGCCAACAGGGGAATACGTGTATATGCAGGGACCAAATTTCTCATTTTGGTGGCTAAGAGAGGCCTCACAAATCATACCCCTATCTGTAAAAGTTGTTTAAAACACAGCACTGCAGAAGTCCAATCAATCCAGCAATTTTGGCTGCAGTTGGACATCATTTCATAGCACAAAAAAAAAAAAAATTAAAAATGCCGATGTGCGGCTCTGTGGCGACACGCGCACAGACCAGAAACCGGAGACTGTTTTTTTGGCGAACGTGAAGCAAACTTTAAAGATGTATCACCCATGTTATTTTTTGTTATTTTGCTCGTAATCTCCAAACATTATTATTTTCATATTTTCTCAGAACATTGATTATACTCCTCAAAACAATTTAGGGAACACCGGATTTTTAACATCAAATAAGTTTGAAATGTTCTATGAACCGGGATTTTCATTTGCAACCCCCTCTCTCTTTCAGTAGTCATGTCATGAAATGTGTAATCACTACATGCATCCTTTATCATCTGTTTCATTGTGCAGTTGTTTCTCATCAATTCTGTGAAACATTGTGGTTTATCTGAAATAAATGATCTTGCTTTAACTGAGATTATTCCGGTGTTCCCTAAATGAGTAGTATATATCCTTTTAGTAAGGAAAACAAATACTTTGAAGTGAGAGATCTCACAAAATAATTGTTGAAAGCTCAGTTTACTCATAAATAAGTGCCCAAATGAATTTACAATGGGACCATGCACATTTAATTAAAATTAATTTCAGGACACATTTACTATAAAACCATGTTTCTCAAGACTACATGTACTTTGAGCTGAAGTGTTACGTTACCGCTCGTGCGTCCCACTTTTTAGCAACTCTGAATTCAAGATCATTCTCAAAATACATCATAGCATCTTGGCCAAAAGTGCTCTGAAATTGGCCACTGGTCCCAGCAACAAATAACGTACTTGTTTATACCTTTCTGTACAGGGCACCAATAATGGCCGTCCGCAACTGCATTCCCGTTACCATGCAGATTTGAAAATACTGGTGAAGCAATGATGACTGGATGACAGTCACTGTAAACAACAGGCAGGCGTACATGTAGCCTTCCCACTGGTAGATGCCTTTATCGGCCGTGTAATTGATGATACCCCTGCAGAAAAATGAAAAGAAAATGGCTGTTCTAGAGCCTGATATGCCAGGGTTCATACTCGCACAAATGCAAATGGGAAATAAATATTTTACGACACAAATTTGTGTTGAATAATTCACACAAGCAGAAATTAGTGCTGGGCGAATAGTGAAATTCACTATACGAGTAATCGTACAGCAATTGCTCACGAGTACTTGATTAATTGCGAGTAATTGACCACAACTTTAACATTACTTAGCTTTTTTAACCCTTTAAGTTGTAGCATTACTCATACTAGTCATAGCCTAGGTCATTGGTTTATTCACATACTTTAAAAGTATACATTTTCAAAGATACTTTTTATTATGTTTTATGATAATATTTTGAAGACATCTTATAATATTTCTGATTTTATGTTTAATAAATAAACAACAATAAAATTAGTTGTTACTGTGATTAATCGAGTAGTAAAAAGACCTAAGTACTTGTACGATTAGCAATTACTTGACCGTAGCCGCTTTAGTTTTTGCCTGAAAGCAATTTGGAATGTTATATGACCATTTGCTAAGTAGATTAGTCAGATGCTTGTCACAAGACATAACACTGTACCCCAGGGCATCAGTTTCTACCTCACGGACATTTGGCGACCCTATACGGACTGAAGGATCTTCTACAGGTGTATATCCAAAGCCAACATCCCACCCCAGACTGAGGGATCACCTATATGGTAAGTCATCCACCCTCCCCTCCCTCCCATGTGCTTATTACTAAGTGATTCAGTTCAGTGAGTGCGCACTCCTCTCCCCCCACTCCTAAGATCCCAGTTCCCGCCTGCACCCAACAATGTACTAATCCCGTAGCATCCAGTGTTGGCGCAAATCCCCCAGCAGCTAGTCTACTTAAGCAGCAGCATCTCCCAGAGTCCGGCATTCTCCCGAAGACGATCAGAGCAAACTGATCGAAACGTCAAGTTGTAACCACCAACTAAAACTAAAATGGTGTCGCCACAAACGGTCTTTACATGTACTTGTCACAAGACGTCGTTTCTCTAAGGAATATGGCCATGATCGATCTTCGGAACTAGTGTAGAAATTCACATTTTTCATTTAATATATAAATCAAAATTGTTTACCCTTACAACAAATATCAACATACATAAAATATTTCTATCCCCCAGGACTTATCAGCATTTTCCAGGATGAAATTCCATGATTTTCCAGGTTTCCCAGAGGACGTCTTAACACAGATTAAACTCACCTCAGCAGCTGTGGGCTGACAAACAGTAATATGTCATGGAGAAGCTTCAAGAAACAACCGACAAGAAAGAAGGGTCCTAACGACCTCATAATTGCCTTGAAAAGAGACGCTCTGTAGCTCATCACTCCTTCAACTGTCTCTCCTCGGCCAGTATTGTTGGTGTTTGCGTCACTTCCTGGAGATGGAGTCCCTGAAAATGTGACACCATCCTCAGCACCGTCATTATTACCGGATTCATCAAGCTTCTGCATTGGTATGTGGCTTCCAGTCTTCTTCTGTTTGGCAACAGAAGAGCTCCTGGACAATTCTGACCTTGGAATTGAGAAACAAAGTATAAGATTCATCTGCAAAG
Source organism: Zoroaster sp. YZ-2022 (assembly GCA_029582265.1). Lineage (NCBI taxonomy): Eukaryota > Metazoa > Echinodermata > Asteroidea > Forcipulatida > Zoroasteridae > Zoroaster > Zoroaster sp. YZ-2022. The sequence goes on from CM055819.1 coordinate 20,141,929, forward strand.
ATGTAGTTAGTGGCCTCAGGTTTGGACCCTAGCAAAGGGGAACAGGGGACATCACTTCTCAGTGGGGGGGCCATGGGGTAATGGGTTTTCCCCTTTTCTTTTTCTTTTCTTTTTTGGGGCACTATCAGGATTTTTACGTGGGGGCACCTGGGGGGGCGCACTGGAAATTTGTGGGGAGGGGCACATGGCCCCCGTGGCTACACTGCTGTATTCAACCAATGTACAGGCTCGCTCCACGACGTGCCATTTGCTAAAAGGTCCTACTTTCCCCCTGACATTTCAGTGAAGTGACATAACCTGGACAAGACTCACTTGGACTTTTCCGTCTTCCATGCTTGAAGGAATCTTGGCATCACCGTGGATGCCTTATCTCTGTCCAGTAGAGACCATAAGTTCTCCTCGGTCAGTGTCTTTTTGTATCCTTGAATGACCATACTGTGAAAAATACACAATGCTTGATATTCAGCGTTTGACAGTAAATCAAAATCGCTTCTTTTCAAAAAGGTGTAAAATACTTTTCACTCATTTACCAAGAGCATGTTAATGTAATATCATATGAAATGTTTAAAAAAAGATGAACAACATGTACCATTTCCCAAAAAGTACATTTTACAAGTACGGAGAAAAGCCACCTGGAGATTCAATACCTTTTATCCAATCCCCGATACCCTGTTGAAGTCATAACCACACCCCTAAGATAACTTACAAGCATGGAGAAAAGCCACCTGGAGATTCAATACCTTTTATCCGGTCCACGATACCCTGTTGAAGTCTTAACCACACCCCTAAGATAACTTACAAGCATGGAGAAAAGCCACCTGGAGATTCAATACCTTTTATCCGATACACGATACCCTGTTGAAGTCTTAACCACACCTCTAAGATAACTTGTTATACACACAACACATTTTTATACGCAATTTGTGACATTACTAAGTACATGTAGTGGCTGTTCTTAGATTACTTACAAGTGTAGCTGCTTGTCTGTCTAAATCAACATTGCCAAAACTCCCTATTAAGACAAATCTTGAAAAAGAAGAAAGACTGCATTTTTACCTTGAGAACCACCAGAAGGTAAGCTTAGAGATGAACGAGGCCGTGGCTTCAGGGCAAGGATTCTACACAAAAGAAAGAAGTTTACTTCATGGTTTTCTCCCAAAATTCCACCGAATTTAATCGTATTTGATGTAGAAGGTAGTGGTAGTCTCTGTCATCCAGAGACAGAAATTCCACGTTGGAATGAATATGAACAATCTGCTTTGCTTTCTCACTATTTTCTTGTCGACAAAACACATGTAAGCTGATGATTTTTTTTATACATCTCTTGATTCCTATAAAGTATGGATGCATTTACAGACATTTTACTAAAAGTGTATATTGGCTTTAAAATGTAAGATCCCCATCAAGAAGAATGTACTACATAGACTAGATAAAGTCACCAAGTGCAATAACCAAGAATATCAAGATGACCTGTGACCTATGAAATATAAGTTCAAAGGTCAAATATGGCCTGAATGAGCATCTTGTTAGCAGTGATATGATCTTGGATACACTCGCAGAAATTTGATCACATCGCATTGCAATGTGTTGCTGTCCCAGAGTCCACTCAAAGAAAAAGTTGCTTACTGGATCCAATGTACTTGAGTATATTGGCGGATTATCTACTATTGCTGAACACACCAGCTGAGCTAGCACCAGGGCGTAGAATACATAAAATGTCACAAACCGGAATATGTCCCAATGTGTCTGAAATAATAACAAAAAATGATAGTGTCATGGCCTAGTGGTCTAGTGCATCGGACTCAAGTTCTGTTGTCAGAATGTGGGTTTGAATCCAGGTCTGGTTGGTTGCGGCACTTCGTCCTTCAGATGGAACATAAAGTATACTGAGACGCAATAGAAACTTACCACTTGTTTTGGAATAGCATAAAATTGAAATGGTTCAAAATAAGACAACAGGACAATTTGGATTAGAAATGTTGGCATTTTATTGAGGAAATGTCCACGTTTTGTCCACTGTACTCGATCCCATCTGTATCCACTTCTCAGCGAAACGTCAGAGGGTCACGTTGCTAAAATAAGTGCACATATTACATTTGTGAATTGTGATTACTGATACTTTAAGGTCGAAAAAGTGGTAAGTTTCTATTGCGTCTCAGTATAGGTCCCGTGTGTTGAGTAATGCACGTAAAACAACCCAGGGCACTTATCGTGAAACAGAAGGGGCTTGCCCAGTGTTTCTGGAATGGCATAAAATGAGCCGAAGGTGATTTGTAACCTTTTGGGGAGGGGGGGGGGGGGGGGGGGGGAAGGCACTATAGATACAAATGACAGTATCTATCTAAATTACTTCTTGATAAATATAGTATAAAAAATGGCAGCCATTGTCGTGATAGTATCGGTTGTTTGAATCTTAAACTTTCAGCCATCTGTACACTGTTTGAAATGTTTGACCTACTAAATGTTCTTTCCTCAAATATTCAATTTTCATACATTAATGGTGCTTAATCATCTAAATGTAATCCTGACAAGAGGGTTGATGATTAAGTAACATGATTTTAAAAGTGTGAATTTTAGCAAAGAAAATGTATTTTAAGAAGTTATGACTGACAGGGAGTGTACACCTTCAATAATTACCTGAAATTACCAAAATGTTATTCCATCTTAAAGGAATATAAATGCTACAATTTTTTTGAAAAATTTAAATGTATTACAAATTTGAAATAGTGGATCACAGCTTTGATCCATTTTCTCATTAACCTTAACTCCCTTGGCCCATTTGCTTACACATAACCTGAATCCTCCAAAATCCTTCAGTAGTAAAGCAAGCACATGACATGTATGCACACATGTGTTTCTAATCTGTGATACATACATGGCCAGGGACCCTCCCTGCATGCATGGAACAATAAAGAGTGTCCATCACTGACCCAAGCACTGACCTTGCAATCACTACAACAAACATGGATGTTCATGTACATGTACACCATGGAAAGGGAAGTATGCCTAATAACCTCGATCCTCCAAAATCCTTCACTTTAGCAAAGGGTATGTAGCATGTAACCTCAATCCTTCACTTTGGCAAAGAGGATTTTGGAGGATTTGGGAAGGTTCGGGTTAAAGGGGCAATGTCGTCACGATTGTCAATATCGCTTTGAAGAGACACGATCAACAGGGCATGGAATCGGAGTGCTTGTTTTAGATTAACTCGGTGACTGAAAATAATACCCCACATGATAAGGTCACATTACCATAGCTGCTGCATAAATGAGCCAGTACTTTTCAGTCACTGTGTTCATCTTAAACTAGGACACCAATTCCATGCCCTGTTGAAAATCTGCTAATTGTGATGATATTGTCCCTTTAACTGACGAAGCTTTAGTCAGTTTTAGTGCATGTGTTTTTTATCTACTGTAGCCATCACAGAGCTTGCCCTGTGAAGACAGGATAGCTAATTTCCTATATAGCTAATTTCCTATATAGCCAATTTTCCTGTGATCGTGATATACACTGTCCCTTTAACTGACGAAGCTTTAGTCAGTTTTAGTGCATGTGTTTTTTATCTACTGTAGCCATCACAGAGCTTGCCCAGTGAAGACAGGATAGCTAATTTCCTATATAGCCAATTTCCTATATAGCCAATTTTCCTGTGATTGTGATGACACTGTCCCTTTAACTGACGAAGCTTTAGTCAGTTTTAGTGCATGTGTTTTTTATCTACTGTAGCCATCACAGAGCTTGCCCTGTGAAGACAGGATAGCTAATTTCCTATATAGCTAATTTTCCTGTGATTGTGATGACACTGTCCCTTTAACTGACGAAGCTTTAGTCAGTTTTAGTGCATGTGTTTTTTATCTACTGTAGCCATCACAGAGCTTGCCCTGTGAAGACAGGATAGCTAATTTCCTATATAGCTAATTTTCCTGTGATTGTGATGACACTGTCCCTTTAACTGACGAAGCTTTAGTCAGTTTTAGTGCATGTGTTTTTTATCTACTGTAGCCATCACAGAGCTTGCCCAGTGAAGACAGGATAGCTAATTTCCTATAATAGCCAATTTCCTATATAGCCAATTTTCCTGTGATTGTGATGATATTGTCCCTTTAACTGACGAAGCTTTAGTCAGTTTTAGTGCATGTGTTTTTTATCTACTGTAGCCATCACAGAGCTTGCCCGGTGAAGACAGGATAGCTAATTTCCTATAATAGCCAATTTCCTATATAGCCAATTTTCCTGTGATTGTGATGATATTGTCCCTTTAACTGACGAAGCTTTAGTCAGTTTTAGTGCATGTGTTTTTTATCTACTGTAGCCATTACAGAGCTTGCCCAGTGAAGACAGGATAGCTAATTTCCTATAATAGCCAATTTCCTATATAGCCAATTTTCCTGTGATTGTGATGATATTGTCCCTTTAACTGACGAAGCTTTAGTCAGTTTTAGTGCATGTGTTTTTTATCTACTGTAGCCATTACAGAGCTTGCCCAGTGAAGACAGGATAGCTAATTTCCTATATAGCCAATTTCCTATATAGCCAATTTTCCTGTGATTGTGATGATATTGTCCCTTTAACTGACGAAGCTTTAGTCAGTTTTAGTGCATGTGTTTTTTATCTACTGTAGCCATCACAGAGCTTGCCCAGTGAAGACAGGATAGCTAATTTCCTATATAGCCAATTTCCTATATAGCCAATTTTCCTGTGATTGTGATGATATTGTCCCTTTAACTGACGAAGCTTTAGTCAGTTTTAGTGCATGTGTTTTTTATCTACTGTAGCCATCACAGAGCTTGCCCAGTGAAGACAGGATAGCTAATTTCCTATAATAGCCAATTTCCTATATAGCCAATTTTCCTGTGATTGTGATGATATTGTCCCTTTAACTGACGGCTTTAGTCAGTTTTAGTGCATGTGTTTTTTATCTACTGTAGCCATCACAGAGCTTGCCCAGTGAAGACAGGATAGCTAATTTCCTATAATAGCCAATTTCCTATATAGCCAATTTTCCTGTGATTGTGATGATATTGTCCCTTTAACTGACGAAGCTTTAGTCAGTTTTAGTGCATGTGTTTTTTATCTACTGTAGCCATCACAGAGCTTGCCCGGTGAAGACAGGATAGCTAATTTCCTATAATAGCCAATTTCCTATATAGCCAATTTTCCTGTGATTGTGATGATATTGTCCCTTTAACTGACGAAGCTTTAGTCAGTTTTAGTGCATGTGTTTTTTATCTACTGTAGCCATCACAGAGCTTGCCCAGTGAAGACAGGATAGCTAATTTCCTATATAGCCAATTTCCTATATAGCCAATTTTCCTGTGATTGTGATGATATTGTCCCTTTAACTGACGAAGCTTTAGTCAGTTTTAGTGCATGTGTTTTTTATCTACTGTAGCCATCACAGAGCTTGCCCAGTGAAGACAGGATAGCTAATTTCCTATATAGCCAATTTCCTATATAGCCAATTTTCCTGTGATTGTGATGATATTGTCCCTTTAACTGACGAAGCTTTAGTCAGTTTTAGTGCATGTGTTTTTATCTACTGTAGCCATCACAGAGCTTGCCCAGTGAAGACAGGATAGCTAATTTCCTATATAGCCAATTTCCTATATAGCCAATTTTCCTGTGATTGTGATGATATTGTCCCTTTAACTGACGAAGCTTTAGTCAGTTTTAGTGCATGTGTTTTTTATCTACTGTAGCCATCACAGAGCTTGCCCAGTGAAGACAGGATAGCTAATTTCCTATATAGCCAATTTTCCTGTGATTGTGATGACACTGTCCCTTTAACGATAATAATAATAATAATAATAAAGATTTTTAGCGCGCACATATCCACCCTGCTGGGCGCTCAAGGCGCGGAAACAAAGAAAAAACATTAATACAAACAATATACAATGATAGCATAGGAAAAACAAAACAAATTATGTACCGAGATACATGTACCTACAATGCAATTACAAATATACATCATCTTTGAAGAGTTGTGACATAAGATGAGTTTTAAGCATCGACTTGAATCTGGTTATACTATGACAAGATTTGAGTTTAGTTGGAAGATGATTCCAGAGTCTCGGAGCTGCGACAGAAAACGACCTATCACCCCAGTTCCGTTTTGAAGTTGGTTCCTTGAGGAGTGACATGTTGCTGGAGCGCAAATTGCGTGATGGAGTGTAGACTTTAAGTAGTTCAGAAATATAAATTGGAGCAATGTTATTAAAGATTTGTGAACAATTAGCATAAGTTTAAAAACAATTCTCTGTGAAACAGGAAGCCAGTGCAGTTCTTTCAAGATTGGCGTGATATGGCATGACTTTCTGGACAAAGTCACAACACGAGCTGCTGTGTTTTGTATGTGCTGAAGACGAGATATTTGATTCTGGAAGACCGTAAGGAGAGCATTCCCGTTATCGAGCCGTGATGTGACAAATGCATGTATAATTTGTTCAGCAGCACTTTTATTCAAGTATTTCCTAATTCGGCTTATATTTCTGATATGAAATGATGATATGCGAACAATGTTGGAGATATGTGGTTTTAAAGTCATTGTCGAGTCAAATATAACACCCAAATTACGTGCATGTAATGAGGGGGTTATCTGCGAGTCACCAATTGTAATAAATGGAAGAGAAACTTTAGACAATTGCTGACGTGATCCAAATAGAACAAATTCTGTTTTTTCATCGTTCAATTTCAGGAAGTTTTGTCTCATCCAACTTCAAATCTCATAGGTTGGTTTATACATCTAGCTCTTCATTCTTATATGGATGGAGGAGTATTTCAAATTCAGAAACAAATTTCAGCGCAGTTGTTCTTTTAGGCCAAAAAGTCTCCAGTTTCTGGTCATACAGGTAGGTCAGCTTCAAAATCGGTGCAGTAACATGCTCTTTTTTTTAATTTTTTTTTATTATTATTTTTTTTTTGCCAACCAGTGAAATACATGATACATGTATATAGGGTTAAAGTCCATACAAAGTGCCTTGATTTTTTTTTACTCAATTCTTCAGTATGTATTTAGTTATTTATATGCTATTCCAAAAAACATTAAAACAAATCAGAAATTGCTGAAAAAATCATGATTTTCAACTAACATTCCAGCGGTTGAAATCCGCGAAGTCTGTTGGACATCTGCGGCCCGTGGCGGCAGCAAACATTTTTCCTGTTTTTATGACGTACTTTTACGGGAGCTCGACAGGAGCCGTCTTAACAACGGTCTGTCTGCTGCCGCGTTGTCCATGGCCATACATGTACATGAGTGTTTGGGATTCCCCTTGACGTGCAACTCATGTATTGTGTGTGCGTCCGTGCACAGCGGGGCCGGGTCATTGTCAAACTATTAGTCTGGTTGACAGCACCGACAAGATCACCAAATGATTATTTTTTATCGGCACGAAACAAGAACAATTTGGACACATTTTGCAGTGAGATTAACTTTCTGATAACAAAATTCAACGAATCAAATACTGGACATTCAAAACTTTGGTTGCTCTTAGAATATTTGTTCGTAAAAAGCAATAAAAATACAGTACCATTATGTGCACTTATGCCGGACTCGAGATCTTCCTTCGGCTTCGCCATTTTCGCCTGGATTTCGTCTGGATTTTGTCCATTCCGGGCTTAATTGATACGATTCTATGTCACTTATATCACCAACTTTGGCATCAGTATAATCTCCATCAAATGACGATGATGAACAACACAATTGGTCAGTACTACTTTTGGAAACTTTTCAAAAACACTTTCGGAAGTCGTAGTTGGTAAACTTATTTTTGCAGCTGTATGCGATGTGATATGCTTTGTGTACAAAACGTACCGCAGTAAACAGTCATAGTGTTCGCTCTCCCGTAAATGTACGTCATCAAAATAGGCTCAGTGAAAGTGTCCCCGACGGCTTTTGTTTCGGGCCTGTCGTTCACGGCAGTGGCGAAGTACATTTTTTGAAGGGTTATTAATAAAAATAATGAAAGTCTTATTTTTGGTGATTCCTACTTAGAATTACTTACTTTTTAAAATAGGGTTGAAAATATTTACCATTTTGTATGGTCTTTAATGGAACCAGACCAAATTTCATATTCACAAAGTACAGTGGCTAAGAGAGGCCTCACAAATCGGACAAACATTCATACAATATGTGAAAAGTCATTTTCAACACAACACGGCAGAATTCTAATCGATCCAGCAATTTTGGCTGCAATTGGACATTGTTTCATAGCAAAAAATAAATAAATAAATAAAAATGCTATTGCATGGGTCCGAGGCGATGCGCATGGAGACCAGAAATGGGACATTTTTGGGGGGCCTTCGTTGGGAATTGCAGTTGGGAATTGCGATTTAAATTGGGCTTCACCCAAAAGTGATTATTCTACCTGTTCCAGTGCAGTGTATATTTTGGATATAAATTCCACAATGCCACAGACAGCCAGCAGACACCAGAAGATAAAGAGCAGCCATGATGACCGAACTCCTTTTAATCTCTCCATCTGAATCAGAAGGAACGTCAAGATCTGAAAAGGTAGATCATGGAAATTTGTTCAACGATATGCTCAAACCTAAAACTAAGGCTGTATGTTGTAAGGCTGTCAGGAACCAGATACCCGAAAATGGAAATCTTCGGATACCCGGGAACCCGTAATATTTTTGTAAAAACACGTAAATAATCCCAAATGTATAAAATAACCAATATCAGAGATGCCACTGCGTTGGCTAAAAAAACACGGAAATCTATTATCATTGTGACAAATACTCATACGAGTCATAGCCGCGGAGCGAACGTCGCAAGCGTAACGTGTATCGACCGGGGTGCAGCTCATGAATTTTAGCCTTTCTAGGCCTTATGGAAGGCTCTCCTGTCAACTACTACACAGAATAAATGTTACATTTATGAAAAATGTCAGCAACAAATTTATTTGTAACCTTCGCCTCAATTGTCTTCAAACTGTCCGTTCTTTGTGACAAGGACTTGGTTGGTACCCGGCGAGTAATGTAGGAGTATTTGATATGAAGACTGCGATCGGAAACCACCGACGCATGAAATCATAGACTTGATTTCAAGGCTGTGTGTGATAACTTCGCTTACCACTACAGCATACATACGAAGACGAACCAGGTTCATCATGCGCTCGTTACATACATACACGTAGTCGGCAGGTGTTTGCGGGATAAGCCTCGAAATCAAGGCTACTGAAATTACTGCTGCGCTGCAGCTGTCGTACGTCGAGCTCTCTCGAGACGCGGAAAAAAAATAATAATAAATTTCCATTTCCTTTTTTTTCCTCCGGTATTTTTATGAATGGACGGCCGGAAAAAAATGGATTTTGGGGAGATAACCGGAATTCCGGTTTAAACCGGAAAAGTGGCATCTCTGCAATATGAACACATGTTTCTCTTGTTTTATTAGATTTAGAGTCATAATAAATGTGGACTTCCTGTAATAATTTCCCGCCTCGTAGCATCCCCATTCCCCAAACAAACAAATGTTAACAAAAAATCTGAGACTTTTGTGTGGCTTAAATGTTCAGTCAAAATTTTCAAAAGGCGTTTACGGGTAATTGGAGCCGAAAAATGGAACCGGGTAATGAAATTTTCGGTTGGGTATCCAGGTACCTGGATTCCCGGCACAGCCTTTACATGTAAAAAAAAAAAAAAAAAAAAAAAATTAGTTGTTAAGCGATTTCGATATGCTAAAATCTGAAAATTAAGTCTATGTATCCTCAATTTACCCTAAATGACGCACCTAAGGTTATATAATCAACTGGATGGTAACATACAAATGAAATTAGCAGTTTGGTGTTTCAATTTGTTTCAGTGAAGGATTCTCTTGTATAACCCTCCTATGGTTTGACCTTTCAAAACCTTTCAAAATCTGCTTACGGGCCAAAATGGCTATCAATTATTATGAACCCTTTAAAACCCTCCAGAATTTGTTGCTACTGAACAACCACACCTTTCAATACCCTTTGAAAGGTATTGAAACATTTCAACACCAGTTTGTTCAGAGAATTGTTACACCTTTCGAAACCTTTCATAGGTCCCTTTTGTCAGACAGTTTTCTCACCTTTCAAAACCCTTCAGTACAGCAAACTTGAAAGGTTTTGAAAGGTCTGACAATTCTATGGCAACTGCACTGTATATAGGAGGGTTAAATGCGGAATTTCAATGCATGATCATATGCGTGGACGTCTTGAGCGCCGTTTTTTGAGACGCACAGAATTGTAGTCATCAGAAAATTGATGTTGGTATAATGACTCACCCCCAAACTGTTAAAGTTTATGGGGGCACAGAAAATGTACCCAAGAAGACAGTTGAATCATGCTTCATCTTATTCCAGATGGTTGTAAAATTGTTTTTAATCTTGAAAATAAAAATATTGTTTTCGATTTTTTAAATAAAATGGTATAATTTGGAGAAGCTCTCAAAACTTTTAATCAATATTCTTGAAAGACCAATAAAATGGAAGGTGGTTAAAATTTTTGCAAAAAGTACTTTAAAACTTTGAAATGTGTAAAAATGCTGTTAACATTTTGTCAAATAAAAGATTTCTTTTCATAACCATGATATTAATGTTTCATTTTCTCAATAATTTTCCACTACCGTCGAAATAAACACCAACGAATTAAGTAGTCTTCGTTCGCTTCTTCTATAAGGAATGTGTCCATTTTGAGGATCAGTATTTCTTTAAAAAATCATTGCAAATGCAAAGCATTCATATCTTTTGGTTTCCACAGACAACAGCTTGTCGACGGCATAGAACAATAAAATCACAGATGTTCGTGAAAAAAAATTGATGTCATGTAAATCTCTTACTATTTGTATCTAGTAAAATCAGTGGTTAAACAACTTTTTCCACTTCCACAAGCACTAACTTTCCAGTAAATCATACAATTTCACTATAATTTTTATTTCTGTAACAAGCACGACTTAGATAAGTTTATGCAACCAGTAATACGCCATAATTTTGTAAGTTTTCCGAGAAATGCTAAGCCAAAAGTAGGTGCGTCATTTCACGAGTGCGGCGAATTACGTACATGGACGATAAAACAAAACTTGGTGATCATCTTTGCCCAATCTACTTGATTTATTCTCTTTTCTCATTTTTTCCTTTGTCAAGTACATGTACATGTTATTGATGTAATGTTTGTCTTGTCATGTCTGGTCCCACCCTCCCCTTCCTGTTATCTATTTCCCCTGCCGCTATCTCCACTACGTTCATCTCCTGTCCTCCACCCTAGTCCCACCATTTTCTCCAATTAATTATATCAATTAGGCTTGGGCAATATTAATTTTTTTCATCAACAATACATTGTCAACCACATATCCCGATTATTGTTTTCATTCACACATGATTGCTTTAGAGCTGACAACCACAGGTATGCATTCAATTCCCAACACTTAATCCATTTGAATAGATTTCTTTGAGTGGCAGTGGATTAAGAGAAACAACTGAGTTCTGGGTCTGGACCCTGTATGGCGGCTCCTTTGTGATCTGACAGTCGGCTAACCACTGAAGTAGTTTGCTTTTGTTTCTCACTTCCGAAAGCTTGAAAAGACTGTCCTAATTTTTGTTTCCATGGAATTTCTGAATCGACTCACAATCGCAGTTTTTTTTAATCGCGATATATTTTTTAAAAGGTTCTCAATATCGTAATCGAACAAAAAAGTTATTGTGATAACAATGACATTTATTTCAATGTTAACAAACAATAAAACAACATATAACAGCCATGTCCCATACAGCATACAAGAAATGTGATTTTCTTTATATTTTCCTTACCATGGACAGAGCTGTGAGTGCTGGTGTTAAAAGGTAGACAGCCGCTATCTGATGAGTTGGCATAATGACCTCAGCAATGGCTAAACCCACCTCTACTAGAGGTACGATAATCATAAGTACACTCAAAACCTGAAATAAAAAGATGAAGCAAAAGACGTAAGCTATCAGTGTTCATTAACCCTTCGGTGACTGCAAGGTTCAACATCAGTCAAAATGTGGATATACTTGCCAAGGTTACAGGTATATCTTGTGCACTTACAAGTCGAACATTGTCAAACCTACATGTGTAGTAAGTACATTTACAGGTCAAAATGCATCGACTGTTCTTCATTGGTAAAAGCATAGTCTTGTACAAGGCCATCACAAATATTGAATTATGAGTTACCGTCTTGGCTCTGTGCAAGCCCGAGACTTTGATGCAACTTCGATCATGTGTCTTCATGTAGTGGAAGTAGAAGGGTGCGGCCAACCACAGGTAGAGCAGAGGTAGCCATGACAACACTGTCTCTTGGAAGCAGGAGGTCAGATCAGGGTGGCTGGAATTGAGCAGTGATGAATCCTACAAAACAAAAGCAAAAACCAGAAAAAAACAAAAGCAAAAACCAGAAATGAATACGGGTACATTAACATGTCTTCATATAAAGGGTGTGGCCAACCACAGGTAGCCATGACAACACTGTCTCTTGGAAGCAGGGGGTCAGATCGGGGAGGCTGGAATTCAGCAGAGATGAATGCTACAAAAAAATAATAAACAAGAATTACGTTTGTTGGGTTACAAACGTTAAGGTGTTTGGGTTTGGTTTTTGGTAAAAAGTCGGAAAGTAAAACATGTGTGAATAAATGGGCCTCGGGAGTTAGGAAGAATTCAGGTTATGTGTAAGCAAATGGGCCTAAGGAGTTAGGAAGGATTCAGGTTATGTGTAAGCAAATGGGCCTAGGGAGTTAGGAAGGATTCAGGTTATGTGTAAGCAAATGGGCCTAGGGAGTTAGGAAGGATTCAGGTTATGTGTAAGCAAATGGGCCTAGGGAGTTAGGAAGGATTCAGGTTATGTGCAAGCAAATGGGCCTAGGGAGTTAGGAAGGATTCAGGTTATGTGTAAGCAAATGGGCCGAGGGAGTTAGGAAGGATTCAGGTTATGTGTAAGCAAATGGGCCTAGGGAGTTAGGAAGGATTCAGGTTATGTGTAAGCAAATGGGCCTATATAGGGAGTTAGGAAGGATTCAGGTTATGTGTAAACAAATGTGCCTAGGGAGTTAGGAAGGATTCAGGTTACAGTATGTGTAAGCAAATGGGCCTCGGGAGTTAGGGTTAAACCAGAACCGGAGGATTTGTTATCAATTTTATGTACATGTACGTTCATGTACATATTATAATTAATGTTTGTTCCAAGTTACAAGTCTGAACATCATTCCGTTAAAGAGTTTTAGGCCATAATAGCGGAATTGATTAAGTTTTTATGATTTTTCATATCAACATATCGGGACAAATTTATGTTTGTGCAAAATTACAAGTCTCTACGCCATTCCATTTGGATGTTATTGTGGTTTTTACATTTCCATTGTTTTAGCCCATTAAACCAGAACGGATGGAATTTTTATTAATTCTGGGTACTTCTACATATCTAATAAATGAGTACATCATTTCGTTAGGGAGTTATAGGGCTTTTTAATTTTCATTGTTTTAGCCCATAATAGCAGAACTGATTATGTTTGTATGGATTTTTTTATTTTAGATATATTTACACATCGGAACAAATATTTGTGCAAAATTACAAGTCTCTATGCCATTCCATTTGGGAATTATTGTGGTTTTTACATTTCCATTGTTTTAGCCCATTAAACCAGAACCGATGGATTTTTTTTCATGAATTTTAGGTAAATCTACATATCATAATAAAATGTTTGTACTAAGTAAGTTAGAAGTCTATACATTATTTTTTTCTGAGTTATTGGCTTCTCAACTTTCCATTGTTTTAGCCCATAGGCCTACAGCCGGAACTGATGATGCTTTTATGATTGTTAAGGTTTTACAGACATCTACATACAGTATTAAGACCAATGTTTGTGCCAATTTTCAAGTTGATACATTGGTCCGTTCAATGAGTAAATTCCCGAGAAAGTTAGTCAGGAAAAAAATAATAATAATAAAAACTCAAACAAAAACAAGCGGTGTTTGGGTTGTACCCAAACACCTAAACATAAGGGTGTGGCCAACCAGAGGTAGCCATGTCAACAGTGTCTCTTAGAAGCAGGGGGTCAGTTCAGAGAGACTGGAATTTAGCAGAGATGAATCCTACAAAAAAAACAAAAAAAAATTAATTTGGATGGTGTGTCTTCATTTAAGGGTGTGGCCAACCAAATGGTACCAACTACCATGATAAACCTGTCTCTTGGAAGCAAGCAATCAGCAACAAGTTCAGATCACTTTAGTGATCACTAAAGATGAACAAAGAAACAATGCAGCTAGCCTACATGTAGTTATATAATAGTATAAATAACCTTTGCCCCATAATTTCCCAAAAATTTAGCTCTTTTTTGTCACTGTACATCTGCATCATGCTGGTCAATGAACTTGTTTGGGAATAATTTATATTGGATTCGAGGTAAAGCAGATATGAGTCACCAGGCCCTTGAATACAATATTACAAATAACACATGGTGAAGCTTGTCAATATCACATCGATCATGGAAGAAGGAACACATTTATGGACTGTACAACGACTAAATACTGTTATTGTTACGTTTAACGTTAGTCGTAGCCGCAGCACACATGGCCGATGGCGTAACTTATTAGGGGAATCCCCAACGGCCCAAGGCCAAGTTACCAAACTTCCTTGAGCAGTTGAGGCGTTGCCGTTGCGTTGAGCATTCAATGAAAATCATGAACTTGATACTTAGTTCAATATACACAAATGCCAAACATGTCCAAATTTCATTTCTGATGCTTCATTTGACACAAAACTATGATTATAAAGCTCAACTGACTTACCCAGAACTTATCCCCACAAAAACCTTTCCAAGGAGAAGTGGACCCGTAACTAGCCATACTTTTCGTGTGTCACTTTGTTCGAGGCCGAGGCTGGCCAGAGACTCCTTTGTTAATTCAACAGCTAGCTACACAAGTACATACACGGACAGCACCAACGTCGTCGTCACGCGCGCAGCAGACCGTACCCACTGATATCTCTAGACCGGGGCAAGAACGCCCTCAACAGCTTTCTGAATTTCAGCTGTGGTGTTTGAGCGCCCTCAAGCATGATATTATTGCCAGTGTTGCAACATCAAGGAATGATGGCGACGAACAGTGGAGAACCAGGTAAGAAAAGTATTAAAATGTGACCACAGTCAAATGTTACTGTTAACATTATTGTTAATGCTAAGCTTATTTTCAGTCAGTTAAAGAGGCACTCTAAGGTCAAATTCAGTTTTGTGATGCACTCATTTTCCAATAGATAGAGTCCTTATTCTTCCTTCCTCCATGCTCTATCTAACTAGTCTATGTCTAACTTCACTTTAAAGTGGTGTAACATATCATTTTTATTTGATACCCTTTCACTTATTTCAGAGCGATATTTGAAACATGACGTCACTATTTTCTTGCGGTAAATGAGTCTGTAACATTCCATACAGGAACTTTTTGTTTGTCAAAAAGTCAATTTCAATGCCGATTTGATCAAATATTGTGGAGATTCAGGAATGAACTGCAAATTCACCATACAAAAATGTAGAGTAGAGATCCATTTATTTGAAATGTGACGTCACTGTTGTCTTTGGATGTTAACAAATTTCACACAGGAAGGTTATCAAATAAAATGACATTTTACATCACTTTAACGTGAGGTTAGAGACTAATTTTTGTTTGT
The DNA here is from genome assembly GCA_029582265.1 of Zoroaster sp. YZ-2022. Classification (NCBI taxonomy): domain Eukaryota; kingdom Metazoa; phylum Echinodermata; class Asteroidea; order Forcipulatida; family Zoroasteridae; genus Zoroaster; species Zoroaster sp. YZ-2022. The sequence goes on from CM055819.1 coordinate 20,157,559, forward strand.
AATTTTTTCACACTTTAATAAGGACTCTAGTTATTGGAAAAATCACAAAACTAAATTTGACCGTAGAGCCCCTCTTTAAAGCACACCATTGAGTTCAGTTTCTCTGTATATATATGACGCGAACAGAACCTTAAAGCCCTAAATAAATAACATTCAGGATCTTCCATTTTTAATTTTAGGCCTAGGGCCTAATAAATAAGTAATAACAGTAATAACATGCTTAACATGGTTTTATTTGTTTAGCAAGCAGACACTGGTTTTATCTATCCCTATGTCTTGATGTATAATGTTAACTGTGTATACCTTTTTAGTAACTGTGCCAAATCAAATCAAATGAATTATCAAATGCCATGACCATGTTCACATCCCGCGTTATTAACATTACTTTCTGTAGGTATCACCCAAACGCGAGTTAACACATTTGCCTATGTGCCACCATGTAAAAAAATAAAAAATAAAAATTCTGGAACCCATAGAAGCTAAACGGTCCATAAACTTCCCACAATAGTCACAGATTATGTAGAATAATAATTACTCTTTAATTTAAGACCATCCACAAGATTATTGATGAAATTGTCCAGAAATGTGCATGGTTTTGAGGATGACTTTTTGGTTGCGACTCGGACAGATTGCCGGTTTGACCTGACTTTTGGCATTTGACCCGGCTTTGAGGTCTCATTGAAATTTTGTATTTTCGCGTGTTTCTTCGATATTTCAACAAAAGTTGAAGGGTCAATGTGTGAAGCATTGATATAGCCTACATGTACATACCAAGCCATTTTGAACGGATGAAAAAGTATTTGACAGGTGAGAAATTGTTAACTTTCTGGGATTTTTAGTCCAAAAAATGTAAGATTTTGAAATAAAAAGTGTTCAAATCAATATGAAATCAACGGCCGCATTTTGGCAACATGGACATTATCTGGACTGTTTTTGAGCAATATAAACAAAAACTGTCCGTCTTAGAAGCATATATGTATTTTTAGCAGACGACAAAATGGCCAACATCTCACTGGATGTGCATACATTCATTGCTCAAAATCGCCCAAAATATTGTATCCAATCCTCACTTGACTACACTTTCCTCTCCTTAAGTGTGTCTTCTATCATCTTTTAAGGAAAATCTGTGTCTATTTGTCATATTTGGATAGAAAAAGTGGTGGTTGTATTCTACATTCTTTCCATTATTTTTCATGTACATGTACGTATGCAGGTGGTGATGCAGAAATGATTGACAACACTATGGAGAAACCCAAATGCACACCTTCAGAATCAACTCCGGAAAAGCCCGTTCAAGATAATGGAAATCAACTCTCCGAAGGGACAAGTATTGAGCCCGCCAGCCAGCAAAGTGGTAACACAGATTTGCAAACAAACAATGCCAGCGAACTGTCAAACTTGCCTGTTGATATGGTAACTGAGAACAATAGCAAGGATGCTGAAACAAGTCATGATACGGCCATGGACGTTTCCAGCGATGCGGAACTGACGAGAGTGTCGAGTGAAGAGCCTGCAGCCGCAGCAAAACCAACAGAATCGGTGGACTTTAAAGTGATGTATAATAAACAGAAATATGACGTCAGTTATGATCTTGATGCGACAGTTTCAACTCTGAAAACACATCTAGAGACAGTAACAGGTTTGTTGATTATTTTATTATTTTCAGAAGAAAAATTAAATCAAAGCTACACAAGACTTCTGGTCAAAACTGTTTCCTTTACAGAATGGAAATACTTCTCGAGTGTGGAAGCTGACTTTGAGATATTCAGAGCATACTACATATACAGTATGTAGCAATAAAAGCTTGATAAAGTTGTTTTGTGAATTTTTATTTTTTTCTTAATATGGAAGAAATAGCAAATTAACCTAACCCCTTAAAATGCAACAACAGTAAAGTGTGCAGCCTGCTCAATGTAACAAGATTAACCAGTTAGAACAATGGTTCTTTTGTTCTCTGCTGAGGGCAACAAGATGCAAGAAAATGATAATAATTTTTTTTTTACATCTGTGGTAAAAACCTTATTACAGAAGTGCTAAATTATAGTCTAGAAATTTACTTTATGTGTAGTTGGTGTTGGAACCACTACTACAAGTATTCCATCTGACATGCTGTGGCGATAACACAATAATATCGTATATCTTTTCAATCAATTACAATATTGAGAACCTTTTCAAGTTCTCGAGATATTGGCAAATATATTGTGATTGAAGAATTGGGCCAGTCTTTTCAGCTTTCGGAAGTGAGAAACAAAAGCGAACTACTTTAGTGGTTAGCCAACTGTCGGATCACAAAGGAGCCGCCATACAGGGGCCTACAGAAGTGTACACTATGCAAACGAATTTGCCAATGTCCACGGTGCACATGCGATTGGCGCAATTGTGTGTCTCAGCTAAGCGCTGGTGATTTATTGTGACACTTGTAGAGGGGTACATACATACATTGTACATGTGTGTACATCGGCGAAACAGGACGCAACCTCCCCATCAGATTGAAGGAACACCGAGCACACGGCCGCAGAGGAGATTTCGATAAGTCCGCCATCGTCAAGCACTTGCACATCAAGGACCACCAAATCGACTGGCAGGCAGCCCAACTCATCACACCCATCGACACATGGCACCCCAGACGCATCAGAGAGGCCATCGAGATCGTCAAACACGACACTGTGCCACAGGACATCGGCTTCTACATCAGCGACATTTGGCGACCACTACTACAGACAGAAGGATCTTCTATATCCAAAGTCCATAACCCACCCCAGACTGAGGGATCTCCTATATCCTAAGTCAACCACCCTCCATCCCCCTGTGCTTGTCAACAACTGATTCAGTTCAGTGAGCACACACTCCTCTCCCCCAACCCCTAGGATCCTAGTCTCAACAGTTCCCGCCTGCGCGCCTCAATGAACTAATCCTCCAGCATCCATTTGGCGACCACTACTAGTACTACAGACTGAAGGATCTTCTATATCCAAAGTCCATAATCCACCCCAGACTGAGGGATCTCCTATATCCTAAGTCAACCACCCTCCATCCCCCTGTGCTTGTCAACAACTGATTCAGTTCAGTGAGCACACACTCCTCTCCCCCAACCCCTAGGATCCTAGTCTCAAGAGTTCCCGCCTGCGCGACTCAACGAACTAATCCTCCAGCATCCATTCATGGGATGATCCTCCAGCAGTCTACTTAAGCAGCAGCATTTTCCAGAGTCCGGCATTCTCCTGAGGACGATCAGAGCATACTGATCGGAACGTTGAGTTGTACCACCAGTTCTTTTCAGAACTAATTACTACTCAATTGAGATTCCACATGGTGTCACCGCAATTAGTCTTACTTACATGTGGTTATCGGCTCTAAAGCAATCATGCATGAATGAAAACAAATAATCGCAATACAATCGAAAAATCACAATATACATGTTTGATGATATATCGTGTATGAAAAAAATCAATATCGCCCTTGGAAGCCTAATGCTGTGATCCATTTTCTACTTCAGAATGAATGTAAACAAGTCTGAATGACAATGAAATGAGCTGAAACTTTCACCAGTTGGTCTCTGTACATGTATTGATTTTGATTCTTATGAAGTATGGATGCACTTTTGCACGTGTAGTAAGTACGTTTACACGTCAAAATGAGTCAACAGTTTTTGACTGGTAAAAGCATTGTCTGGTATTGTTCAGGGTGGTCAAAATGACAGTAAACAACCAGTCAAAAAATGCCCCTGTGTGCACATTTGGGTCAACAGTCAAAACAGGCAGTTGACTGGTTTTGACCTCTGTACGTAGCAACTTCCCACCAAAGTACAGCAATAGTGGGGGAGGTTAAGTCGAACAGTTGGGTGGTCGTGTTACTGCATGGTGTTGGATTTTGGTGGATTCAGGAAGGTTCTCAGCCAAAATAGCTAGGGGTTAGGGTTAATGATAGGGTAGCGATAGTGTGTTGCATTTGGCATGTATTTTGCAGTTTATGTGTGCACACAAGGAATGGCTCTAGCCACCATATTGGCTACCAGAAGTACATGTACACCGTAGTACTATAACATGCACATACAGTATAAAGTGTACGCAACAATGCTCACTTAACCCAAATCCTCCAAAATCCGCTTTGCTGAAGTGAAGGATTTTGAAGGATTGAGGTTACATGCTACATGCTCTTTGCTAATGTGAAGGATTTTGGAGGATTGAGGTTATTAGGCATACTTGCCTTTCCATGGTTGTATGTTTGTTGTAGTGATTGCAAGGTCAGTGCTTGGGTCAGTGGACACCGTTTATTGCTCCATGCATGCAGGGAGGGTCCCTGGCCATGTACATGTATCACAGATTAGAAACACATGTGTGCATACATGTCATGTGCTTGCTTTACTACTGAAGGATTTTGGAGGATTCAGATTATGTGTAAGCAAATGGGCCTAGGGAGTTAGGGTTGATTCCAAAGTGCCTATCACCAAGACACTGGGTACAACTGCACCAAAAGAGGACTACGATGTGAATAGAATTGATAGTGTGTTCTACATGCCAGTCCAGAGAATTTCATAGTCTAACTAGTGATGTGGATGGTATGATACTTTGCACAGAATAAGAGCATGGAAACGTTTTGAAATCTTGCCCAGCTAATGTTGAGTAGAGCTCTGCGTTTTCGGATATTTTTGGAACTGGATACCCGAAATCAGGAAACTTCGGATACCTGGATACCCGTTTTCTTTTTTGTTGAAAACATGCCTCCGGTGGTGTACTGTAAATGGTAACAAAATTTACCTTTATAACCCTCCTACTTCTGGTACCTTTTTCATACAAGTTGATCCATCATTTGAAACCATTCGCTTTTGTGGTTTTGAATGGTGAAATATGTGTACAGTATTGATTCCCCCAAATGGTTTTGAATGGTAGGTCAGCTAATACAAAACCTTGTTTGGATCTTTCCAAATGGTAGTACAGCTAATACAAAACCTTGTTTGGATACTTCTAAGTGGTGAATCAATGGACCCTCTATGCATTTGAATGGATTTGAATGGTAGTAAAGCTTGCTACCAACACTGTTCAAATGGTATCACCATGTGTGTACAAAACCAATGGGCATTTTGGTAAGTGGAAATTTTGAATGGTTTCAAATGGTCAAACAGTAGGAGGGATAATACAGAGGATAACATACATGTAAATCGATCTTTTCTTTATTGGAGTGCAATCTCTTGAATTTAAAAGATAATTGTCCGTAAAAGTGTAAACATTACATTGTTCAAGAGTCACAGATTTCTGTTCACTCCCGTCAAATGTCAAGTCCGAATTTTAAAAAGTTGTTTACGGGTAACTGGAACTGAAAAATGGAACTGGGTAATGACCGTTTCGGTCGGGTATCCGGATCCCCGGATACCCGGCACAGCCCTAATGTTGAGCTGTGCAAATACATGACCCTTGGATAATCAGCTCTTTCAGCTGAAAATGGACAAATTCCAAGTTTGAATGTAAAAAGAAACAAGTTACCGAGATTTTGTTTTTGGCATGGTATTCGCCCTGTTTAGTTCTTTCTTGTGGATCACTTTAGGTGTGCCGTCTGGAATGCAGAAGCTGATGTACAGAGGTCTGATGAAAGACGACAAAACATTGAGAGAGCTCAAGGTCACCAAAGGGGTCAAGCTGATGTTGATTGGATCAACCATCAATGATGTCTTGGAGGTCAACAAACCTGTTGCCAAGGGAACCACTAAAGAGAAAGAGGAAGCAGGTAAAGACACTTCTGAAATTCAATTCAAAACTGAATTTTTATTCAATTTTGATTTTGGAACAAATTTTCAACTTTTTTTCTTGAAGATCAAAATATTTTCAAACAAAACGTGAAAACTTAAGCATCTTGATTTATTTATTGGTCTCGTGTGTATTATAGTTTGTATCATTCTTTCCATCCTGATGTTCACATGAAAATGGTTACATGATGTACCTGTGAGGGTACTTCCTACATGTACACGTAACCCTAACCCCGTACAGGCATTTCCCAGACACCCTGCTGAGTGCAACACAATGCAACAGCAGAAAAGTGTGCAGGCTGCTCAATGCAACAACATCCACCAGCTAGAACAATGGTTTCTTTTGTTCTCTGCTGAGGGCAACAAGATGTAACAAGATGGTTAGGGTTACGTGGATTTCAAGAAACAGATGGTAACCGATTCAACTAGTGGTTCTTGATTTGCTGCTCGGTACCATGAATCATCTGGGCTGTAGTTTTAAGAATTGCTTTTTTGTACATTTGTATTTTGTGCTGATACTTTTAGAAATTTTTCAATTTTTTTTGGCTGAGCTACAGATTTTAGTTGATCCATTTATTTGCTGTCCCATCCTGATATTGGCGGGTTTACTGCTGTTGGTTGAGGACAATAAAAATAAATTTAAAAAATAAAACAACCTTGCACATTTGATCCAGTATTTTAATTTCTTGTTTGTCACTTCTTGTTTGTTTGAAGCACCAGTCAAGGAGTCGCTGTGCAAACAGAAGATGCACAAGAAGATCCTTGATAAGGGCAAGCCAGAAGACATCATGCCGGGTATGAAGGGCAGAAAGGTATGAGAGACACTATGGAAGTTTGTATGAAAGCAAAGAAATGTAAAACTCTCTTGTTGTGTTGGTATGCTCATAAAACAACCAAAAACATATGAAGGAGTAAGGATTTGCCCCAGTGATTCTGGTATATAGTTTTAGACGAAAAAAAGTCTCTGGTTTCTGGTTATGGGTCAGCTTCAAAATCGGTGCAGTATTTTTTATTTTATTTTTTTTTATTTATTTTTTTATTTATTTTTTTTGTTTGCCAACCAGTGAAATATGTGATACATGTTTACACAGTTACTGGAACCAGACCAAATTTCCTGACAGGCCTCACAAATCGGGCAAACGTTCATACCCCTATGTGAAAAAAGGTGTTTAAAACACAGTGCGGCAGAATTCCAATCGAACCAGCAATTTTCGCTGCAGATAGACAATCGTTTCATAGCCCCCCAAAAAAAGAAAACGAAAAATGCTGACGTACGGGTCTGAGACAACGTGTGTGGAGACCAGAAACCAGAGACCTTTTTTCTTTCTTTTTGGCCTTAGCCAGCAATATGTCAAGATGCCTTTTGGACACCCTATTTTGTAAATATACGTAACGGCAAAAGAAACGTCACCCCTAAAAATATTTATTATTTTCATTTTATAATTAATATAATTTGTTTAATGAAGAATATTATGAGTATGGAGTGTAACACGAACACAATGTGGCAAATTTGGTTGACCTGGCAGCCAACCATCCCACAACATTGTAAATTTATTATGTTTAATAATATAATTACTTAACAAAATTTAGGGGGTGACGTTTCTTTTGCTGTTATGTATAGATAACCCTGTTTGATTTGTCATGCACATGTATGCAAAATGATCGCAAGTGAAATATTTGGACACCCTGTTTTTCAGTAAATGCCAAATGTGACCCGCTCTGTGAAATTGAGTCACAAGTCGCAAATTTGACAAATATACATTTCTATGTAGCTGGAAAGAGTACATCATCGGCTTTAATTTGGTGTATGTTAGATGTGTGTGGCATATTGCATTATGGAGATGTGGCATTTGTAATAATCAATAATGTGCATAATTAACACAATTTATTGTTAGGAAAACAAGCTTTCAAATGAAAACAAATGACATATTTGAAACAAAGTACTCACAAAAATCATTGATTTTAATATTTTATTGATTGAAATTGACGTTTATATGTAAAAAAATATATATATTAAGAAAATTTAGATCCTAATGATGTCAAAAAACATGATAACCAAAAATCAGATGTTAAAAAAATAAAAAATCACCCTCTCAACATTCCATCGCCCATTACATGTAAACGCATGGTGCCACATGTGACTCATTTTCACAGAGCGGGTCACAAATATGGACACCCAATTTTCAAAACTATTCCTGAGGGAGAACATAGATTCACTATCCCGCTACCCAGGATAGATAAGATAAGAATAAATAAATAATAAATAAATAAGATTTAAGGCATTGCATGGTGGAGTATTGATATCATTTTCGGTTTGCGGTAACACCATGTGTTTACATGTACATGTGTCTCACCTACATGTACATTGTTGATACAAGTGAGATACAGGTTCTGAAGAGAAAAAAATAAAGAAAACTCCATGGTTCTCCCGGAACCACGTTTCTCACTTAGCGATAGTTGAGAAACGAGTTGCCCGATATTGGTTCTTATCAGAACCCTGTCCCTCACTTAACGATAGTTGAGATAAACACATGGTGTTACTGCAAACCGAAAACTATAATAAATAAATGTGAGGGCAGAGTTGGTTGTTGTGTTTCATTAGCCCTATATGCGCTGTAATGGCAGCAATTGAGCTGTATACTCCCCAGGGAGCTGAGATGGTTTCAGGAATGATTTATGAGCCTGATGAGTAGGGGTAATAATGTAATGTGCCTTGAGCACCAGTTTGGTGGATACGTGCGCTATATAAGTCTACATTATTATTATTATTATTATTATTATTATTATTATTTCGCATTAGCACAGCATGAAAAGAAAGATCTTGTTTTCCTTTCTGCCGGTTACATCTCGAGTCAAGCTACGTCCCGTAGTCTTAGATCTCGAGTGTCTTTCGCAGAATCCTTGCTGTCCCTAAGCGTGCCACCTTCTGTAGTAATTCTACTCTAACAGATGTTCCTATCTCCTTGAGATGTTTCTCCAATGCCTTTGGAATTGTACCCAGTGCTCCCACTACCACAGGAATAACCTTCACCTTGACTTGCCACAGCTTGCGGAGTTCTCTCGCTAAATCCTGATATTTCTGTACCTTCTCTTTCTCCTTCGAAGCTACTCTACTATCACCCGGCACAGCTACATGTATATCGATAAGATGACACATCTTCTCATGCTTATCCAAGACAACAACATCCGGCCGTCTATGTTCTATAACATGATCTGTCTGGATGTTAAAGTCCCAGAGAATCTTGACATGATCCGTTTCTTCTACCTTTTCCGGCACATGGTCGTACCACTTCGATTGCACCTTGACACCGTACTTCTTACACATCCCAATGGATCACCTTGGCCAACTTGTCGTGTCTGCCTTTCTACTCTGTCTGAGCATGCACTCTGCATTCGCTGACAATGTGAAATACAGTCTCCTCCGCCGCATTGCACATTCTGCACATAGAAGAGACATCTGACTTCTCGATCCTTGCCTTCATCACATTCGTCGGCAGAGACTGGTCTTGCGCTGCAGTAATCAGACCCTCAGTTTCTTTCTTTAGTTCTCCTCTCCTCAACCATTCCCAAGTCTTGCTACTTGCCACTTCTTCAGTACATCTCAGGAATCGGCCGTGAAGTGGCTTTTCCTGCCAATCTCGTGTTCTTTCTTCTCTTCTTTGATTCTTATACTCCTTTGGACCTAATTCGTCTGCCTTCATGTATTTCTGCGCAACCTTCAACAACTTTTCCCGAGTACTTCTTACATGACACTGCAAGCTCCTTCTCTCGATGTTAACGTTGTCTGATACACTAAGTAACCCTCTTCCACCCTCTGACCTCGGTAGATAGAGTCTGCTGACATTCGACCGTGGATGTAACATACCGTATATCGTCATCACATTCCTCGTTTTCCTGTCAGCAACATCTAGATCTGCCTTAGTCCACTCGACAATTCCCGCACTGTATCTCATTAGTGACACAGCCCAAGTGTTGATCGCCTTTATCATATTCCCTCCATTCAGCTTGGACTTCAAACACTTCTTCACTCGTCTTATATACTCTTTCTTAAGTCTCTCTTTTGATTCCTCGTGCAGTACATGATCTGCTTCAAGCACTCCAAGATACTTATAACTTTCTTCTTCACCCAACGCCCTCAATTGTGTGCCATCTGGTAAAGCAATTATTATTATTATTATTATTATTATTATTATTATTATTATTATTATTATTATTATTATTATTATTATTATTATTATTATTATTATTATTATTATTATTATTATTATTATTATTATTATTATTATTATTATTATTATTATTATTATTATTATTATTATTATTATTATTATTATTATTATTATTATTATTATTATTATTATTATTATTATTATTATTATTATTATTATTGAAAAAAAAATTGGTATTTTTCTAAATATTAGTTTAGAAAGAAACTTCCCTTGGACAGTGTCTTGTGTTCTTAATATGACTGTTTTCTGTCTCCTGTGAATGCACTCCATAAACATTGTTCTAATTTGCTAATGGTTTGTGAGTTGTCTTTTGAGTCAAGTACTGTTCTGAAATGAGTTGATTGTTTACCTTGATGATTTGGTCAGTTTGCTCTGAGTATCTTCAAGAGAGACACTATTTCCGAAGGGCAAAAATCTAATCAATTCTTTAACCCTACTACTATAGCTGCACTTTTGTGGGAAGTAGCTATAGTGGTCAAAACCAGTCAACTGCCCGTTTTGACTGTTGACGCAAATGTGCACAAAGGGGCATTTTTGACTGGTTTTACTGTCATTTTGACTACCCTAAACAATACAAGACAATGCTTTTACCAGTCAAAAACGGTCGACTCATTTTGACCTGTAAATATACTTACTACATAAGTATGTAAGATTTTAAAGTGTTCAAATTTTAAGTGCACTAGATTATAGATATACCTTGGCAAGTATATCAACATTTTGATTGATTTTGACCCTTACAGTCACAGAAGGGTTAATATCCTAACGCAAGAATTTGGCTTTTAACTGTTGACCTTGTTTACCCTCATAGTGATTGCAGGTATCCGTCATGCTTCTTCATTGAGTCAATTTAAAACATCTCTCAAGACTCATGATCATTTATTTTAGGCACTGTGTATTTTTAAATTGTACTTACATCTCACTGTAAAGCGCTGTGATACCATTTGTGTAAGAGCGCTATATAAATGCCTTCATTGTATTGTATTGTATTGTATTGTATAAATCGATGATCCCACATTTCATTAGTTTGACCACTGCACGTGTGCTGTGTGACCTGACCTTTGACATTTTCTGTGTGCACAGGATGCGTTACCGTCAGTGCCGATTTCCGGGATGTACAACAAGGCAGGTGGGAAGGTGCGACTTACCTTCAAATTGGAGATTGATCAACTCTGGATAGGAACAAAGGGTAAGGTCATGGATGTAATGGTCCATTATTTCAGTTTTCGAAAATGGTTTAAGGTTGTGTTTACTTTTGGCTTATTCAACAAGTCATGCAGTGAATATTTTCACCTGTGTTGCATTTCAAAATGCTACACAATGGTCTGTGATTTTAGTTTCTAAATGATTTTGAGACTTTATCCGCTCTGTGCACATCGTAGCACTCTAGTGCTGAAAATATACTGTGTGTTGATGATAGGGCATTTTGGCATCAAGTTAGTGTTGCAGATACACTTTTTGTGCCAGGCCTTTGATTTCAGGATTTTTTTTTACAAATCTCCCTTTGCGTCTGAATTTTCTTGAAAGAAGAGAAGTAGCCATCGAGGATAGAAAGAAGTACATGTAGCCTGTATTATGTCCAAACCTCTAGTTTCTTGTTTTTGATCCTCTAAAATTAGGGGGTTCGGGGGCTTTGTCCTCTAGACCAAAGGGAGAACCAGGCCCACTCACTACCAATTGTTCAGTATTGTTTACTTTTGTCAAATCATGCACTACAGACCTGTGCGTATACATGTACATGTATCTGCCAGCCAATGATCTCTTGAGAAAATTGCGCATATTAAGAAATCAGCACAAAATATGCTAAGCATGGGCACTGTCGTTCCTCTTTCAATCTGCTGTTATCTAAAAACATGAGCCCTCAGCAGTTCACGCACATTGCGGATACACAAGTCACTCATGTCCCATGGTGTCCCACTGTTGTCAAAAACATGGAATATCTTGTTAAAATGTACATGAAATCAACCTCTAAAGTAGTCAATATTGAGAATATAGCACAGTTATAGAATACTGTTATTTGCTTGATACCCAACATAATCACCGCAGACAGAACAGAAAGTCACCTCTACTTTGGAAATTTTAGTAGGTTATTTTTATGTGCATTATATACGGAAACCAACTTCTTGATCATTAACCCTTCTACTTTAGCTGAGCTTTAGTGGCAAGTAGCTGTAGAGGTCAAAACCAGTCAACTGCCTGTTTTGGCTGTTGACCCAAATGTGCACACAGAGGCATTTTTTTAAACTGGTTTTTACTGTCATTTTGACCACCCTCAACAATACCAGACAATGCTTTTACCAGTCAAAAACAGTCGACTCATTTTGACCTGTAAATGTATTTACTACACGAAAGGTTTGACAGTGGTCAACTTATAAGTGCACTAGATATACCTCAGCAAGTATATCGACATTTTGACTGATTTTGACCCTTGCAATTTCACACATAAACATTGCATCAACCCTCAGCCCCACCCCCCCTTTCTCTTCCACCGAGATGAAATGTATTAATATGCAATATTCTCTGTAAATATAAACTTATCATTGTGAATATTCTTTTAACAGAAAGGACAGAAAAGCTTCCAATGAGCTCAATCAAGAATGTGATCAGTGAACCCATAGAAGAACATGAAGAATACCATATTATGGTGAGTACATGTACAATGTAGATCAGCCATAGACATACTCATTTAGCCTCCTACAGTCTAACACTTACATGTATTAACCATGTGTTTGACCATTTGAAACCATTCAAAATTTCCACTTACCAAAATGGCCATTGGTTTTGTACACACATGGTGATACCATTTGAAGTGTTGGTAGCAAGCTTTACTACCATTCAAATCCATTCAAATGGTTTTTGAATGGTGGATACACTTCACCTTGGTATGTTTCCATAGCCGAATGGTTTCAAATGGTGAATGTACTACACAGTGGCTTATAAATCATTCAAATGTTTTTGAATGGTGGATACACTACACCTTGGTGTGTTTCCATAGCCGAATGGTTTCAAATGGTGAATGTACTACACAGTGGCTTTAATCATTCAAATTGTTTTTGAATGGTGGATAACACTACACCTTGGTGTGTTTCACAAAACGAATGGTTTCAAATGGTGCATCAACTTGTCTGAAAAAGGCACCAGAACTAGGAGGGTTAAGGTGATGTGTTCATCGTCCATTTTGCTTTTGAGAAAGAACCTGGTAGCTTCGAAATGTAAGGCTAATAACTACTATTTTGCATTTATTCTACAGGTCATTTAGGTTGGTAAGCAGTTTCCAACAGCTACATGTAATTCTCTATTTATTTTTATAATTTATGATAGTCATCAATTTTCCTCTCATATTTTTCAATTTATTTATTTTTCAGTTTACTTTTCTTTTTTTTTCTTCTATTTTTTTGCGGCGGAGGGGGTCATTTGTTTTTAATTTACAAAACATACACTATAGAAGGGTCAGACACTTGTGTACCTACATGTATTAGGCAATGAAAAGTGATGACATTTTCTAGGTTTAACATTTTTGCTCTGTGGAGAAGTACAGTAAATTTTGTACCCCAGTATAAAATTCCAGTTCAGTCCAACATTCTGTCATTTGGTCTTGTTGTATGATTTCTTTGTTGAATTTGTGCACACATATATAATAATAATAATAATAATGTGTGGATTTATATAGCGCACGTATCCACCAACTAAGTGGTGCTCAAGGCGCATTATATTATTATCCCTGCTCATAAGGCTCATAAATCATTCCTGAAACCATCTCAGCTCCCTGGGGAGTATACAGCTCAATTGCTGCCATTTCTAGCGCATATAGAGCAAACCAACTCTGCCTTCACAGGTACCCATTTAACCCCTGGGTGGAGAGAAGCAATTATGATTAAGTGTCTTGCTCAAGGACACAAGTGTCACGGCCGTGATTCGAACCCACATTATGTTGCTAACACCAGAACTTGAATCCGGTAAGCTAGACCGCTCGGCCACGACACCCCATTATATGATGATCTTTTCTAGCAAACATTTCCAGCTGTTTGAAGCTGGAAATTTTCAGTAGTAAGCAGAGAAGGCTTCTTAATGAACAAAGATATTGACAGAATAGGAGAGACCGCCATTACAGGGCTAGATAGCTGATTTGGTAGAGCACCGGAACATTAACCTGGAGGTTCAAATCCTGCACTAGTCAGTTTTCCTTTGCTCATTCCAGACATTGTATTTCTCTATTATTTGTGTTCTTCTTGTGTTATTTCCTGATTTCAGGATTGTTTTACAAATCTCCCTTTGCCTCATAATGTTCTTGACATAAGAGAAGTAGCCACCAAGGAAAGACAGAAGTAGCCTGTATTGTGTCCAAACGTTTAGTTTCTTGTTTGTGTGGATGTGGAGAGTCTGTAAATCCTCCAAAATTAAACATCCAGGAGGTTCAGGGGGCTTTGTCCTCTAGACCAAAGGGAGACCCAGGCCTGCTACCCATTTTTCTGGATGTTTTTACTTTTTATCAAATCACACACCTGGTTTTATTATTTTGTTTAATTAACAGGCCATCCAGCTCGGTCCGACGGAGCAATCTCGTTACTGGCTGTATTGGGTGCCAGCACAGTACACACACGCTATCAAGGACGCCATCCTCTTCAAGTGGCAGTATTTCTGACGGTCGGCAAAACTGAAGCCCGCCCTCTTCTTCCTGTATCCCTCGTCCACCGTATCAGAACTCTTGTACCTATCTCCAGCTCAGAGATTGGATTCTGGGATTTTCTCATGTTTGACTTTCCAGCGTCGCAGGTGATGTTTGTGTTGGGGAAGGGGTGATGCATGGCGGCGAAAAAACCAAGGGAGCACACTGCACAGCAAAAATGGCGCTAACATGCATGATAATAAAAAGGAGGGGGGCGAACTTACCCTCATAATCCCGCTGGATCAGCCAATGGAGGAGTTGTCTTAAGTGTTGTTTAACCCTCCTACTTTGATGCACCATTTGAAACCATTCGCTTTTGTGGTTTTGAATGGTGAAATAACTGTACAGTATTGATTTCCCCAAATGGTTTTGAATGGTAGGTCAGCTAATACAAAACCTTGTTTGGATCTTTCCAAATGGTAGTACAGCTAATACAAAACCTTGTTTGGATACTTCTAAGTGGTGAATCAATGGACCCTCTATGCATTTGAATGGATTTGAATGGTAGTAAAGCTTGCTACCAACACTGTTCAAATGGTATCACCATGTGTGTACAAAACCAATGGGCATTTTTGAAAGTGGAAATTTTGAATGGTTTCAAATGGTCAAACAGTAGGAGGGTTAAGGCCAAAAAAAGTCTCTGGTTTCCGCACGCGTCGCCTCAGATCTGCATGTCGGCATTTTTAGTTTTTGTTTTTTTTTGCTTTGAATAGATGTCCAGTTGCAGCAAAAATTGCTGGATCAATTGGAATTCTGCCATGCTGTGTTTTAAATGACGTATTCACAAAGGGGTATGAACGTTTGCCAGATTTATGAGGCTTCTCTTTGCCACCGTACTTTGTGTTTGGGAAATTTGGTCTGGTTCCAATAACCGCATACGTGTATCATGTATTTCACTGGTTGACCAAAAATAAAATTACAAAAAAAAAATTAAAAAGTGTCACCGCACCAATTTTGAAGCTGACCTATGACCAGAAACAGGAGACTTTTTTTGGTCTAATGGGGTTATTTTTTAATATCTTTTTTTTTAAGATAAGGTATAGCATTGGTGAATCAAAAATAACAAAAAGGTAGAAATTGTTCTCAAAAGTTACTTGGTGTAAAGCTTACGATAGTATCAATCTTCCCTACTAATTTGATCTGGTGAGGTGCTGTCGTGTTTTTTTATAAATAAAGTGCAGTTATTGCCAGGATTCACATTTGTATGAATACAAACAACCTGAAAGCACTTCTCCCAATTTCTCGTTATTTCGCCCATGTTTGATGGTTAAAAAAAATAGATTTAAATGTTGAATTGCTATTTTTCTGGGGTTATGGAAGATACAAGCTTTTATTTGAGACATTGCACGTAAAGGATAAGTACCAGTAAATTCAAAACTCAAATTAATCAAATGCTAGCTCACTGTTTTACAGCTTGCACTAGGGCGTGTGCAGTCTTCCGATTGGCCAGCGTGGCAGTCAATCAGAATCAAGCGCGTTTTAAATATCGCTTTCATACAGTTTCCAACATCTGAATATTTATACTACTCAAAACAATTTAGGGAACACCGGATTTTTAACATCAAATAGGTTTAAAATGTTCCATGAACCGGGATTTTCATTTGCAACCCCCTCTCTCTTTCAGTAGTCATGTCATGAAATGTGTAATCACTACATGCATCCTTTATCATCTGTTTCATTGTGCAGTTGTTTCTCATCAATTCTGTGAAACATTGTGTTTATCTGAAATAAATGATCTTGCTTTAACTGAGATTATTCCGGTGTTCCCTAAATTGTTTTGAGTAGTATATATTGTCTTTCAAAATTCGTTCACTATTTTGTGGGGTCTCTTGAGCCAAACACGGTATTAAGCTGAAACTTTCACAGGTTAGTTGTTCAATGTATATCTTGATTCAAAAAGAGTAAGCATACTCACAGAAGAAGTTTCACTAACATTAGGCCAAAACAAAAATTTGTTGAGTTGCCCTCCAGTGAAAATATTTGAAGGGGTCGGTCGGTCAGGATTTTTTTTTTTTTTTTTTTTCTCTCCTTGACTGTCATTTTAAGATTGAAATGCATTGGAACTGAAACCACATACCATGTTTTTCAAAGACAATGATCTAGCAGTATGCACAAGTACCTAAAGAATAAAAAGACATCACACATTCAACTTTGTAATAATCTTTCAACAACTTTATTGCAACATTTCATACACTTGTTTCTAGCACTTTTGTTCTTAACAACTTTATGCATCCCATTGGTTGACATTTGTATACCTATCAGCAAGGAATTTTGCTTCAGAATAAAAGTATCCCAAGCATTTATTTTGTACTTTTCGCTGTGATTGACACAGCAAATTCATCCATATTGCGTGCAATGCTCAACATGCAACATGTGAGTGGCCATTCGATTTGAAAACGTGTAGATCGAGTCGCAATCGTTGACACACGTACAATGCGGGGAGCCAGTGCACAACGTGTGAGGGCCATTTGATTTGAAAACGTGTAGATTGAGTCGCAATCATTGACATACAAAACAGTGCACGAAGCCAGTGGAAAACATGTGAGGGGCCATTCGATTGGAAAACGTGTAGATTTGAGTCGCAATCGTTGGCACACTGTGTGCGAAGGCAGTGCACCATGTGAGGGCCGGGGCCATTCGATTTGAAAACATGTAGATTGAGTCTTGGGTACCGGTAAATTTACCGGTAAAAAACGTGGAAAATTTCACAAATCAAACGTATTATGTTTTATACACAGAAAATTGGTCAGTTTCATTAATAAATAGGCCTATGAATGACGGGGAAAAAAAAAAAAAAAAAAAAACCCGACCCGAGATTTCAGCACTTTTGGGTCGGTCGGTGGAGGGCAACTCAACATCTGTTTTTTTTTGGCCTTACCAATGCCGTACCTTCCCTGTACGACCCATCACATTTATACTACATGCAATATGTCTTTTCTGCTTGGAATGTTATGTGAAATTTCAATTGCAAATTTTTAAACTGTACATGATATCTGTTTGATATTTAAACGCGTGGAACACTTTTATGATTACAATTTGCCCAAAGGTCACTGTACGATAATCCTATCTGAAATTTCATTTAGTTGTTTAAACCCTCCTACTATAGCTGCACTTTAGTGGCAAGTAGCTATAGAGGTCAAAACCAGTTAACTGCCTGTTTTGACTGTTGACCCAAATGTACACACAGGGACATTTTTGACTGGTTTTTACTGTCATTTTGACCATCCTGAACAATACCAGACAATGCTTTCACCAGTCAAAAACAGTCAACTCATTTTAACCTGTATATGTACTTACTACACGTAAGGTTTGACAGTGTTCGACGTTTAAGTGCACTAGATATACCTTAGCAAGTATATCAAGATTTTGACTGATTTTGACCCTTGCAGTAGTAGGAGGGTTAATGATGCAAAAAATTCTATGAACATACAGAACTTGTATTTTTATTTTTTATTATAATTTTTTTTAATAATAAACTTAGGCTCTTGTATTTTATATGTACGTGACCAAGCTGTTAATTTAACAGGCTGGTTTGAATCCCTGTATTGACCTTTTATTGACCTTAAATTCTGACCTTGGATCATTCCTTAATGTCGACAGAGGAGCAGTATTTAGATCAATGAGCTTTGAGAGTCGAAGATCTGACATCACGCTTCGAGGTTCATGAAAGATGCCAGATACTGGCCTCTTAGTTTTGGGGAGATTCAACTTTGGTTGGCAACTATCACGCGAGCCTCGAAGCGTGACTGCAGATCTTGGGCACAACTATCCAGTGAAATGCCTTGAATGGTACGACTGGAGCCCATCTCTATCTCTATCTCTATCCTCTATGTAGGATAAAGACAGGGGACAAGTCTAAAGCCGTTACTAGCTTACAGTACAGCAATGCTATAACAAACACCACTTTAAAGATCATTTATTTCTACCAAAGGTGACCTTAAAATCACATGTTTAGTATTGGCACTATGACCACTATTCACTTCATGTACTTTATCGCTCTGTATAGCGGTTAAAATTCACCCAGTGATTAAGCACTTGATAGTGTGCCTACACTTAATGTGTGTATGTTATGGGCGCATACATGTACTTCTTTTGCTGGAGATTGCTGGAGATATTCCCCGCGTACGGCACATTAACTGCAAAATATGCCAAACGCGACACACTATTGTGCCCTGCCCTTCAAACAGTGATCTATTTTGATAGTGGTCATGTTTGTTTTATGCACTGTCTTTTGCAAACACAATTACAATAGCAGTTTCTTTTTGCTCTTAGCCACATAATCTGTCTTATATGCATAGAGCAATACGTACAATTGGGGATTCTACACTTGTTAGTCAACTAAATTATTTAAATAAAATACAACTAGGTTAGGTTAAAAACAACTAGTTCATTAAAGATTCCGTCAAAACATGTTTTTGTTTAGCATTTCCCAATAATCTCAAGTGTACTTTGTTTATTTGAATAACAAAATTATTTGATAAGGTTCATATTTAACATTTAAAATGTGGGATTTAAAAGCATGGGATTTTAAAAGCTGAATTTCAAATTTGCATAGTAATTGCAATGTAATGAATCTACAACAGGTGTTGTATGTTCTATAATAAACAAAGGTTTGTTTTTAATTCATCAAACTATAAATATCGCGGCAGCCAATCAACATCAGGCAAGCTTGGTGGCCGAGAGGTCTGCACTAGTAAGCAGGAGGTCATGGTTTCGAATCCCGCCCGAGTCGCCTGTGAAGTTTTTTCCACAGACACTCGAAAAGCACCGAGTATACAGTGCTATACACACGTCGGTGTAGGGCAAAATTACATCAATTGTTTATCACCTGATACAAGAATTTCATCAAACTATAAATATCACGGCACCTGCTGCTACATAGGGTTCTAGCCAGCCAATCGTCATCGGGCAAGCTCAGTGGTTGAGAGGTTAAGACGTCTGCACTAGTAAGCAGGAGCTCATGGGTTCGAATCCCGCCCGAGTCACCTGTGAAGTTTTTTCCCACAGACACTCGGAAAACACTGACTATACAGTGCTATACACGCGTCGGTGTAGGGCAAAATGAAATCAATAATAATTATACAGTAAGTGAGGAAGTATTCAGTCTTTAATACCAGTTGACGCTTTTGGGTAAAATGTATATACAGCAACTATACTGCATTTTCTTTCCGGTGGTATGCACACGCATCATGTTTTGGTTTAGGTGTGACGTCGTAGGTCACATCATCTGTGAATGCTCCCATACTTAATAAGAATCAAGATACATGTATACACACACGTATGTATATAAACATTGTGTTAACAATAAATAAAAAAATCCATTCAGATTGTTTGTATTCATATCAACATGAAATGTCTGTCTTCATGAAGACAAACATTCATTTTGGACATATATTTTGGAGATGTTTGATACCATCAGCGACTTAAACACCAAGTAAGTTTGATGTAAAGCTGGATCATCATTTATGTTTGTTGAGATTACCAATAGTGTATATAGTAGTGTTAAAGGGAAGGTACAACATTGGTATTTGGTTAACATACATAACTTTCAACCCTCTAAATTGCAAGTAATGTGTCAGTAAAAATGACCCGAGTAAGTATCATCACAATAGGGACTCATGTATTTAAATTCGCTACCTTGTGGAGTTCTATAACAAAAGGGAAAGGCAAGAACAATTGATCTCCATAGGGGAATTCTAAAGGACTCCTTGCTCCACAAGAAAATTTGTGTACAAACCCTATGAGAAATTGTTAAGTACAGGGACAAAGGAAAGAACAATAGATGTCTCCACAAGCATGCATATTTGAGAATGTGTGTTTTTGAGACGATGAAATCTTTTTTCTTTTTTGTGTGTGTGTGTGTGTGTAAATTGTATGTATTATTTCATGTTTTCTCTAAGATGAAAGCATTTCAGAGAAATAGTTTCCCAGCATGCTTGATACGTTTACCAACATTACACCAAGTGATAATAATTTGTGGGTTTTTATAATCCGGTAATTATCAATGTTACACCTTCCCTTCGAGTGTGTGGAGATGGCAGTGTAAAAGTGAAATATCTAGACTATTTTGAGTTGCATTTGAGCATTGTGAATAATGGCCCATAAAGGGACATTGTCGTCATCATCAGAGGGGACTATCAACAGAGCATCATGGAATTGGTGTCCTAGTTTAAGATGAAATTACTGGCTTATTTATGCAGCAGGAACGGTAATATATCCTTGTGGGGTATTATTTTTAGTTACTGTTAATGTAAAAGTCAATGCTTAAAAATCATCTTATGTCACAATTCTTCAAAGATGATGTATATTTGTAATTGCATTGTAGGTACATGTATCTCTGTACATAATTTTTTCCCTATGCTATCATTGTATATTGTTTGTATTCATGTTTTTTTCTTTGTTTCCATGCCTTGAGCGCCCAGCAGGGTGGATATGTGCGCGCTACAAATCTTTATTATTATTATTATTATTATTATTATTATTATTATTATTATTATTATTATTATTATTATTATTATTATTATTATTATTATTATTATTATTATTATTATTATTATTATTATTATTATTATTATTATTATTATTATTATTATTATTAAAACTAGCGCTCAAATTCCATGCCCTGTTGATCATGACGATATTGTCCCTATAACCCTTAAAGGGACAATTTTGTCATGATCAACAGGGCATGGAATTGGAGTAGTTTTAAATTAACTCAGTGACTGAAAATATTACCCACATACTGAGGTCATATTACCGTTGCTGCTGCATAAATGAGCCAGTAATTATCAGTCACTGTGTTCATCTTAAACTAGGATACCGATTCCATGCCCTGTTGAAAGTCTACTCTGATCGTGACGATGTTATCCCTTTCACTGACGAAGCTTTAGGCACTGTTTTTGATTGCCTGCAGAAAAAAAATCCACAAGCGACTCGGGCAAGAGTCAAACCCACAACCTCATGCTTACTAGTACATGCGTGATTATCTCGTCACCACCAAGCTTGCCCGGTGAAGACGGGACAGCGTACATGAACTTTGTATAAATTATAAGTGGGTACCGCAATTTACATTTATCGAAAGCTGCGTTCTACTTAAAACTGCATAGTGATTGTGCTTAGAGCTATGTCAGTGAAGGGCAAAAATTGTATCACTTGTTTAAACATAGCTGTTAGCAACTTGTGATTGTTGTTCAAACGGTTGATATTTGGGATTTATCTATGGTTTCTAACAATATCTAGTATCTACATTGTACATTCTGTTTTCAATTATTGACATGAACAGGCAACAATTCCGCTTGTATCACATAGCCAAATGCTAAAAATAATGACAATTTGCTGAGCACAATTCGAGATTTACTATTCAGAATAAGGACAACATACACATATTTCTGCTATAAATTTTGCTCTGCAAAATGTTTGAACTAACCTGTTCTCTGAGGAATACTTGGGGTTTTATTTTCCTGAAAAATATGAAAGTTTACAGGTAGATGTTCATTTCTAAAATAAAAAAATAAATAAAAATATATATATATAAATAAATAAGCCAAAACAACCAAGGGTCATGCTTAGGGAAGTTGAACCAACAGTAAAGGTTGCCATTCTAGGCCCCTCAGGGGTAGACCTTACAAGTTACATACCCACATGCCAGGTTAGGGTACCAGGGGCAGATCCCAGGTTCTTGAAAAAGGGGACACACAGCGAAAATAAGGGGCACACTACCCACAAGAGGGGAGGGCAAAAAACGTACATGTATTGTAAATTTACCTGCACAGGGATAACAAAAAAGGGAGGCACATCCAACCCTTCCCCCCAACCCTCTCTACCCTCTCTCCCCGGATCTGACAATATATGGGTACGATTTCCCTTGGGCATCATATAACTTCAAAATGACCACCCTAGCATTGGCAGCTTACCAAACACCTGTGACCTTCAGATACAATCTGATACTTAAATGTCTGGCTGTAAAATTCTGTCAGACTGGTAAATTTTTAGATTTACATGTACATGTACTCGCGGAACTGGCTAGACTTGAAACGAGTCAAGAGCCAGACGAGAAAAATAATTTGGAATGTTATGTCATTTATAATTAAATTCAAAAAACTGCTGTGTATATATAAGTATACATGTTGTTGTCAACTCATGGATGTTACATTCACTACTACCTTCATGTCATCTAAAAAGAAGAAAATTATTATCGGTAATCAGTGTTAAATTTGGTTTGACATAATTTTATTTCCTATTTCAGGATGCATGGGGGTTAAAATGCAACATGTGAAATGCAAGAGGAATGATTAAATATATCTTAGCATGTAATGCACAGAATTAGTGTGTTTTGACCTGTTTAATCTGGTTTGTGTAGTCATGGAGGAAGGAAATACACTTTAATTCCTCCATGGTGTAGTTAAAGTGCCATGGTCGAGCGGTTTAGCGCATCGGATTTGTGTTCTGATGGCTGAGTCGTCAGAATGTGGGTTCGAATCCCAACCGTGACCATGGCGCTTGTGTCCTTGAGCAAGACACTGTACTATAATTGCTTCTCTCCACCCAGGGGTAAATGGGTACCTGTGAGGGCAGAGTTGGTTGTTGTGTTTGATTAGCCCTATAATGCGCTGTAATGGCAGCAATTGAGCTGTATACTCCCCAGGGAGCTGAGATGGTTTCAGGAATGATTTATTATTATTATTATTATTATTATTATTTATTCAGCCAAACTTCAAACAATCATACAAACAATACAAGGAGTGAACACATTAGTACAATTAAATCTCATGAAAGATAAAGATAAACAATGTAAACCGGAAACAAGTAAGGATGAATTAGAATAACAATGCAATTCAAGATAAGACAGTGAGACAAAAATGATTTGAATACAGAACACAAGACAATCCATTCTAAGTTGGCCAGGATTAATACAAGTGAATAGTCACTGTTGCTCGAAAGCATATTAATCCATCCTTAGAATGGAACACAAAAACATCGAAAAAATATAATAAATTGGCAATGAAATATATACTCTGAGTAAAAAGTGCATAAATGAATCTGATAAAACATATTTATAAAATAAATAAAGAAAAAAGTAAACAATAAATTAATCAACCAAACAATCAGTTAACTAACCAATCAACAGATAATCAACCAATTGATTAATCAATCAATTAATTAATACTGTAACAAAATAAGAAATTAATACTGTAACAAAATAAGAAATAAATATAAGAAATAAATATAATATAAATATAAAATAAAAATAATAATAAATAAATAGGTGTTAATTTATACAAATAAAATAATGAATTCATAAATAAATATAGTCTTGAATATAATGTTCTACTTGTCCTGATAATGATTGCTCAGATATCTATTAAAATGACTAAATGACTCCAAAGTGAGGGCATCTTTAACATAGGGAGACCTGTAAGTTACTCCAAACACGAGGAAATACATGAATAGATGTGTTCTTAAGGCTTAGGATTCTAGCACTAGCAGGGGTAATAATATAATGCACCTTGTATGAGCACCAGTTTGGTGGATTCATGCGCTATATTATTAGGCCGTATTCATAAAAATAAGTAATTGCTTTTACTAAAGTAACAACCCCCTTTTACTAACCTTTTACTTAAATGTGTATTCATAGAAATAAGCAATGACTTTCAAGTAAAAGCTACAAGTTTTAAGCATTAGTAATTGCTTTTTACTTATAAGTAAATGCTAAAGAAATTAGCACCTACTTCAATTTGTATTCATAAAAATGACCTTCGACTAGCATTTACTATTGATTGTACAAGCACCTAATTTTTGGCTTGCTGTTTAGCCAATACAGACATATCACATTTTCTGCCATGTTTTTACGTCCTAGACCACAACCTAAGGTGTATAACATCAGGCTTAATCGTGATGAAGTCAACCCTACCACTTACAGAACTTTATTTAGGTTTGACAAAGAAAATGTGGAATGGCTTGCAAACACCTTCATACCACCAAATACCGAGACTCGTGGATGGTACTGTAGTACAATAGCAACTACTTGAGAACTTACTACATAAAATACTAGCCGAGGCAAGTAACAACTGTAACCATTTAGCAAATGGTTATGAATAAGATTTTTAGCAATTGCTTAGACTAGACCTTTTACTTACCTAGCTGTTGCTTTTACTTATAGCATTTACTAGTAAGTAATTACTTATTTTTATGAATACGGCCTAATTAATAAGTCCACATTATTATTATTAAAGCAAAGGGTCACAATATTTGTTAAACGTTAAAGCACGCACTATAGAAAAATGCAGTGCACCATCTATTGGTGAAACCATGCCATGCATGCCAGCAAAACCGGAAGTAGAAAAACATCCTGGATGTACATAAAACATGTGTGCACTTACTGCATGCAGTGCAATGTATAAGAGTAAGACAGATCGAGCAACAACACTCAACACAGTAATACACGGAAGTTAGCGCTCTCGATCATAGTTACAAGTCACGGTTTTAGGTATTTCACGTCTGACTGGAGTTCTGTGAACAGTGTTGTTGAACTTCACTCAGTCATAATGTCGTTCTGTTCGTGGGGAGGAGAAAAATACAAGAGTCACTTTGATGCAGGTGAGTAATCAGTTACGTTAACAGTACTACTACTAGTACTAGTACTACTACTACTAGTACTACTACTAGTGACAGTAGAACCGACGTTAACAACTATAGACCAATAAGCATCCTCTGTGTAATTTCCAAATTGCTTGAAAAGGCTGTCCATATTCAGGTTGAAGAATATCTTACAAAAAATAATATTTTGTTTAATTTCCAATCAGGGTTTAGAAAAACATTTTCCACTGACAGTGACACCTGTCTTATACATCTAACTGATCATATTCGTTTCCATGTCTTTGGGTAATTACACAGGAATGGTTATGATCGATCTCCAAAAAGCATTTGATACTGTTGATCATGTTATTTTATGTAAGAAACTGCAGGCCATGGGCATTGGTTCTATAGAATGGTTTAAATCGTATCTTCATAACAGACAACAATTTGTCAATGTTAACAAAGCCCAGTCCAAATGTTTGAATCTGACATGTGGTGTCCCCCAAGGGAGAATACTGGGGCCTTTATTATTTTTGTGTTACATAAACGATATGCCCAGTAGTGTTAAGTGCAAATTACTTCTTTACGCTGATGATAGTGCTCTCTTGGTCTCTGACAAAGATCCTGCAGCTATAGCTAACATACTTAGCACAGAATTGGAATCGTGTAGACAATGGCTCATTGACAATAAATTGTCATTACACTTGGGCAAAACTGTTTCAATTCTTTTTGGTTCTATAAGAAAAACCAAGAAGGTCAGTGACTTTACAGTTATATGTGGGGGTAAACAAATTAAATCAGCTACTTCAGTGAAATATCTAGGGGTTACACTTGACCAACATTTATCAGGTGAATTTATTGCTAATTCAATTATTAAGAAAACAGGGGATAGGTTGAAATTCCTTTATAGACAGGCTCTCTTTCTTAATACAAAATCCCGTAAAACTTTATGTTCGGCTTTGATTCAATGTCACTTTGACTATTCATGCTCCTTCTGGTTTTCTACACTCTCTGCTCATTTTAAAAACAAACTTCAAATTATGCAAAACAAAATGGTTAGGTTCATCTTGGATAAAGGCCCTAGGGCACACATTGGGCAAAAAGAACTTGACAGTTTGGGTTTTTTAAATGTTAGGGACAGGGTCACTCAACTGAAATTAAACCATGTGTTTAGAATAACTTGCAATGTAACACCTGATTATCTCCGTGACAAATTTATCAAAGTCTCTGATTGTCACCATCACAATACAAGGACCAGTAATCTAAATTTTAAGGTTCCAGTTTCATCTAGTTTAGTAAACAATACATTTTACATGTATGTTACAGCTATCAAAGAATGGAATAATTTACCTTCTAATGTAAAGAGTTCCACCAATTTGTCTACTTTTAAACGACTTGTTAAATGTCATCTCTCTACACAAGCTAAATTCAGGGAAGCATAATTTGTCCCTTCTTTGGGGTGTGGAGGGATCTTGAACTATCCTTGTCTTTCAAATTAGTAATTTGTATTTGTATTTTTTGATGTTTCGATGTAAGGACCCCAATGGAAATAAGCCTATTTTATTGGCTTTTTGGGTTATCCTTGGATAAATATGGTATGTTTTTTATTGTATTTTTGTAATGTGTCTTGTACTTTTATCATCTTTTTATCCGAATAAATTCAAATCAAATCAAATCAAACGTTAGTCCGGCTGCCTCTTCCTGATCCTCCATGGTCACAGTCACTGACCATGATCTGTCGTCGCTGGACGGTCAGAGCATCATACAGTACCAAAAAGTACAATCAATAGTTAATTACTATTTTCCTATTATAAATTTCTAAAAAAAGAAATTTTCAGAGGTAATAAATTGCCTTGACATTAATTTATGGGCCCTGCCTGATGAGACCCATTGTTAACGTTACTGTGTAGTGTTAACGTTAAACCGTGGGAAAGAATGTCGTATCCGACTGCCACTTTTTTAACGTTTAAAAAAATAATAAATTCAACCGCCAACCAGTTGAAAAAGGGGTCTAACGATTTTTGGGGGTTTAGTTCCTAGGGATCAGATTGTTCCTCAGTTTATAGCCTCAGCCCTATGTTCCTCAGTAAATAGACCCTATGTTTAGCTATGTTCCCTCATCCAGTCTTAACACTCCATGAGGGAACATAGGGCTGAGGGAACATAGGGTTGAGGGAACATAGGGCCTAATTTGGATTTTAAAAAAATGTTAGGCATTGAGGGAACATAGGGCTGAGGGAACATAGGGCTGAGGGAACATAGGCATGACCCCGTTCCTAGGGGGAGACCAGTTTAAAAAGAAGGGGTTTAAAAAAGAAAAAGAAGGGGTCCCCAAAAAAATTGTTTAAAAAAAGGCACCCTTGCTTTATTATATCTCCATTTCCTATCCTCTTATGCTTTTGAACAATAAGCATTCTCTGCACTTGTAATTTCCAAATTGCTTGAAAAAGCCGTCCATATTCAGGTTGAGGAGTATCTCACAAAAAATTATATTTTGTTTAATTTCCAATCGGGGTTTAGAGAAACATTTTCCACTGATACATTTAACATTATACATTTAACTGATCATATTCATTTCCAAATGTCTTTGGGTAATTACACAGGAATGGTTATGATCGATCTCCAAAAAGCATTTGATACTGTTGATCATGTTGTTTTATGTAAGAAACTGCAGGCCATGGGCATTGGTTCTGTAGAATGGTTCAATTTGCAAATTGTATTTGTATTTTTGATGTTTCGATGTAAGGACCCCAATGGAAATAAGCCTACACATGTTATTGGCTTTTTGGGTTATCCTTGGATAAATTTGGTATGTGTTTTGTATTTTTATCATCTTTTATCCGAATAAATTCAATCAATCAATTCAATCAATATCCTCGTTTCCAACTACTCCATACACCACTGCATGTGGTTTCTATTCCATATCTGTAGCTGCCGAGAAAGGGTGAGGATCAAGTTAGTGTTAGTAATCATATAACCATGTAGAACACTCACCGGGATTCGAACCTGTACATGCTGTATGGGGAAATGAAAGCATGTTAAACTCACAAATGCATCACCTAAACCACTCGAGTGTGAGGCTTTGATGCCAATGAAAGTCCTTTCGTTTTATTTGACTCTACCGTCTTAATTATTACCCAGGTCACAATGAATATAATTTAATGTTTACTGAATAAAACATTAGAATAATCATTTACATGTACTGACAATGAATTTGAATATTTATAAGTTGAATATATAAGTTACTGAATAAAGTCAACATATGTCATGATGTAATATGTGTGAATTTCTTTGGACTATTCCATGGGAAACAGACAAGGATGTGTAAGGAAAAAATACCAATAAGAACCATTGAAAGCTGCCGTCCATTGTTCTCAAGGTACAGTCAATCAGTATTCTTTATCCACTTCATATACGTACAATATGAGTTCAACTTATTGGAATTTTGCGAAGTTGCTGGGGAGGCTTTCAACCCCCGTGTCAACGGCAGATTTCTGCAAGGAACGGGGCCTCATTGCTGGTGCACCGGAGTGTCGATACTGCCAGCATCCCTTGTCCTGGTCCGTGAAAGCGGACCGGGGCGACGGGTTTGCTTGGCGATGTCACAACCTGCAAGAGGTCCCTTAACAGTATCCGGCATGGCAGCTGGTTTAGCGATAGCAAGTTGTCACTGAAGAAAGTCCTGGTGCTAACTTACTGCTGGGCTACAAGAATGTCAAATGAAGCGGCACTAAGAGAGTCTGGTCTTGACGAAGGTCGCAAATGGACACGAGTCATGCGTGTGTGTTTTCGAAAGAAATAAGTAGAAAAACATTAATAATCTACCCAACTAAAAAATCCCTGAAACAAAATCGGAAAATGTTGACAATCCTGATTTTCTTTATCATGTTAAATCAAAAATGTTCCAAAATTACTCGGTAAAGGATCGTTTTGTGGCCTTTTTGGCCCTAGAATGCCCGGTCCTTGCTATATGTTTGCAGCCACATTTACTTAAAACACCTGGTTGCTATGGAAGAATGATACATGTATAAATAAAACCAGAAATCAAGCCCAGACTTAAACGTGCGATATTCCCGTTTTTTTGTTTTCTGGCAGTGTTAGGCCGAGGTAATGTGTTTTATGGTATAACTTTTTTAAACTATTTTTTAACATATGAACATAATTATTTTTATCAAATGGAACAGGAGAATATATGCTCTTTCTGGACCACATAAAACTCTGTGTGCCGACGTCACCTTACATGTAAGACTCATTTCATAGGATCCGGTCACATACATGTATGGACGATTATTCCATTTATTTCATGAAAAATCAGGCATTTTTGGTGTACTATGACTTCCTCAGTCATGTCATGTCAACTCCCCCATTAGCGACCAACACGGTCATTGTACATGTACAGTGACAATTATAATAGGATCCTTCTATTTTCTGAAGGGGAAGATTTTTTTAGAAGGGAAATAAAGTCCGAAAACCATCACAAAAGTAGATTTTAAAGATAGTTTTCGCTTTCTGTATCCCCAAAAATTGATAGAATAACTTTTTAACTAGTTAGTGGAAACCTTGCAAAAAAATTCCCAAAACCCCTTAAAAAGTGGCAGTCGGATACAACATTCTTTCCGTGAAAATGTTTAGGGGTTAGGGTTTTAATGCTGTTAAATTGAACAATCTTTTTAAAGGGGAAGTATCGTCATGATCGGAATAGACTTTCAACAGGGCATGGAATCGATGTCCCAGTTTAAGATGAAAAATTGAAACTTGCTGGCTCATTTATGCAACAGCAACGGTAATATGACCTTATCATGTATGGAATTATTTCCAGTAACTGAGTTTCATCTAAAACAAGCACTCCAGTTCCATGTCCTGTTGATCGTGATGATACTGCTCCATTACTTCTTCGATGGTTACTTAAATAAACACAGTTAGTAGCTCATAACATTGCGAGTCAGTTATCATAATTAAATAAACAATGAATATTATTATTTACTATTTTAAACCAATAAGATAAGCTATAGACACTTGAGCCTTACAGAAATTTCTATTGACTCATCACCAGGCGTCTACGTGTGCACTAAATGTGGTCATGAATTATTCAACAGCGTGTCAAAGTTCAAGCACTCTTCTCCATGGCCGGCTTTTACAGAGACCGTAAATGCAGACAGTGTTTCCAAGAGACCTGATGGAATGAATGCTTTAAAGGTACATACACATAGGTTTCTATAACTTTTAGTGATGGGAGTTACCGGTTAGTTTGCTAACTGTGTTGTAACAAAACGTCCTATTCTTTCTGAAGAGATGTTTTATTAATGGGTCACATGCAGTGAGTGTACAATAGCAATTCTTATGTGCTGAAAATGTTTTGCATGCTGGCTGATAATTTTGACAAAGATTAATGTGTTTAAATGGAGTAAAGGAAGCACTGGTATTGGTGCAAAAAAGCAACAACAAAAACACATTAACAAATGACTAGCTGTTGTCTGTACCTACATGTAAGTTGTTGATGCTGATAAATACTGACAATGAGCACCATTGTAATGAGCTTTTTTATGGATTCTCACCTGCTGTATTTTTGATGATTTTGAAGTTGTTATGGTAAATGACTCGCATGTTATGCCCCCTCTCGCAAGTTACGTTCCAGTGCAAAATTTCTGCTGGCTGAACAAAAGTCTAAACATTCTTGGGGTGACAGATCTTTTGAAGTTGTGGCTCCATGCCTTTGGAATGATTTGCCTCTGTGCATTCGTGAATCTTAAACTGTTTACTCCTTCAAGAAAAACTTAAAAACTCATCTTATGTGTATTGCCTATAAGGACTACTAACATTCATTTATGTATTTTTTATCTTTTGTTTAGTATTATATTGCATTTACTGTTGTATTGTTATGCTATTGTATGATTTCTTGTTTACTGTAAAACGCCTTGAGCACTTCTTGGTGGGTATGTGCGCATTATAAATCTTCTGTATTATTATTATTATTATTATTATGATTTGTCTTTGTTTATTGTACAAATTACACCCTGCTGACCCATCTTTATAAACAGACACCTTCTCAAATGACCTTATATTGAATACAGGTTTCATGTAGTAAGTGTGGTAACGGCCTCGGACATGAGTTCCTGAAGGACGGTCCTGATGGGAACTCGAGATTTTGAATATTCTCATCGTCCCTGGAATTCAAAAAGGGGACAAAAGGTAAAAACACTGAACTTGTGGTATTTTGTGAAGATGCATTTTATAAAGCTAGGTCAATAATTAATGTTGTCATTAGCCCAAACCCTCTAGGCACTCTGGCTAGGAACCTTCCTGAATCCTCAAATCCATCACTGCACTTTTGGAAACATGCCCTTATCTTCAAAATGCACCATGCATTTCCGTTGATCTTTGATATTCAGCACTTTATGGCCTGTACTTCTTGCCAGGTACACGTAGTAATTTTGTCCCATTTGAAGAGGTGAAAGTACCAGTTTCCAACAGTGCTAAATTTTCCCCAAAAACTGCCCCTTGGAGGATTTTGCAGGATTTGGGGTGGATACAGAACATCTACATGTACCAAAGTAATTAGGTAAACATGGTTTAAAGGGAAGGTAAAACATTGGTTTAATATTAACTTATTCTGTCCTAACTGTTGTTTTTATGCTTACTCTCATTGAATTAAGATATAAATTCAACACGTATTTCCCTGTTGGCAAAAACAAAAAAAAGTATTACCGCACCAATTTTGAAGCCGACCAGAAACCAGAGACTTTTTTTTGGCCTTACACTGTTAAATAAATTTTACAATAAAATTTGACCATTTTGTTATTTCTGAAAAACAAATCTTATGTCCTTCACAGTTATTAGTGTGCCTGAAGGAATTAATGACAGGACATACCATCCATTCATTCCAAGATTTAACTATTTTAATACATAATTCTTTTGAAAAATGTGTGAAATCAGTAAATTAAAAAGTACAATTTTCTTGGTACAAGAAAAACGGCAATTTTCTGATTACATGTATAACCCCCAAAGTCTGGAAATTGCCAGGAAATTAATTTAAAAGCACAAGCGTTACATCTTTAAATTTGTCATTCCTTAACCCTCCTACTTCTGGTACCTTTTTCATACAAGTTGATGCACCATTTGAAACCATTCACTTTTGTGGTTTTGAATGGTGAAATAATTAACTGTGTACAGTATTGATACCCCCAAATGGTTTTAAATGGTAGGTCAGCTGATACAAAACCTTGTTTGGATCTTTCCAAATAGTAGTACAGCTAATACAAAACCTTGTTTGGATACTTCTAAGTGGTGAATCAATGGACCCTCTAAGCATTTGAATGGATTTGAATGGTAGTAAAGCTTGCTACCAACACTGTTCAAATGGTATCACCATGTGTGTACAAAACCAATGGGCATTTTGGTAAGTGGAAATTTTGAATGGTTTCAAATGGTCAAACAGTAGGAGGGTTAATATTGTATTATACCATTTTGGCATCTCTGCAACAAGTAATTTGTTTTCTTTTTCCTGTTTCATTCAACAGGAAAGGAAGGAGAAGTGAAGGAGTAGGTGACGTGTAGCCGCCTGCACAACTAAGGAGACATTGGGAACTGCATGTACATCCGTCGGCAATGTAAATTATACACAGATAGTCATGTTTTTTATTTTTATCTCACAGGTGTGTCGCCCATGGTTTTGTTTATTTTACGAATAATTTCCTCTTTTTTTTTCAAACTGGAGTTCGTTTGGCGATTTGTTTAACATTTGTAATATGTTTCTTCCTTCAAGAAAACACCAATTCCTTGCCTCGTTGAAAGCCAGCATTTTCAACTAATCTTGCCCGAGATCCATGGATGGTGGGCATTTTGATCATTGATAGAAACACATCACAATATTAAGTTGCATTTTCACTTTGTAGTTCCCATTGTCTCCATCCAAAAATACAGCAGTAGGTTTCCATGGCACTGTATTGGCCAGCCAATGAAGTTCCCCGGTTAAAACCCTTGTTGGGGAGACCATGGATCTGATGTAATGTACAGGCCGTGTCATGTTAACCTGTAGCTGTATATTATATAGAACAATCGGTTGTGGTTCGTCTGGGAGCTTGCTTGATATGGTTCATCAAGTTGTTAATATAAAGATGTATGTTCAGTGTGAATCCTTATATTTCCATAAATTTTTGTTAAAATCTAGATCCATTGCGTTTGCCTTGTGGAAAGAAAAAAATAACCTTTAGTTTCTCAAAGCAAGAGTTAACTCTTTCATGTTTGTTTATTTGTTCTTAAAAGATGATAATCACAAATCTTGCTTACAATACATATATTCGTTGTGTATTTCTTATTGGGGAAAAAAAGGATATAACTTGATTGCACATACTTATTTCTCTGCCTAACTACAACTGAAAGGTTCAAAATTAAGACTAATATTTAAACTGAAAGCAAAACCTTTACAATAACTAGATTAGAAGGTTGTGAGTAATATATTGCATAAATTTTATGATGGACTTTCACTTTGTAATGCTTACAGGTAGTTTCAAGCAACATTTTTAATCAAATATTTTGCTGTATAGTTGTTTGAATATCAAAGTGCAGTGAATAGTTTGCAATATTAATACATGTACTTTGGGTACTGTATATTTTTGTACTTGTGTTTAACACGTTTTTAAGTAATTTAAGTGGAGGATAAGTGCCTGTATCATTTCACATAGAATATATACACTACGGCAGGGTTATACACGGACAATATCATCATGTCCTAGTTTATTAAGGTAAACACAGTGACTGAAAACTACTGGCTCGTTTATACAGCAGCAGAAACGGTAATATGACCTTACGATGTGAGGTATTATTTTCAGTCACTGAGTTAATCTAAAACTAGCACTACAATTCCATGCCCTGTTGATCGTGAAGATATTGTCTCTTTACAGGGACTGTATGACATTGATGTTTGGAAACGTACATATTGAGTTCAACTTTTTATATTTTGCAAATATTTATTATCATAATAATAATACTAATAGCAACATTTATATAGCGCACATATCCACCCAGAGGGTGCTCAAGGCGCCTACAGGAACATAATACAAGGTTACTTAACCAGTTCGCGTCGGAGGCCGTGTATACACGCAATTTTTTTTTGGACAGCAGATCAGAGAGCGTCTAAACACGCCACAGGATTCTCGGGAATATTTGTGTAGATTCCCGGTCGACGTTGCAACGAGCCATAAGCTCTGGTGAGCACCATTGGTCATGTTTGTGCGGTAAAAATAAACCCGCCACGGGGTTCGGAAAAACTTTTTTATTCCCGGTGCGAACTGGTTAAACAAAACTTACATAAATACATGAAAAATGACAATGATATGTAATTACAGTTAGCGGAAGGCTTTAGACATCATGTAACACTAACCAGACCTTTGAAGAGTTTATCACAATAGGTGCTGACATTTTCCTTCTTTTTAGAAAATTGTTATGTTTTAGCCTTTTGTGTACCTGGAATTTCTTCCATTTTCATTGAATTCACATAACTACTTCTAGATAACATTGATGTGATCACTAGTGTCATTATTTTCCTCGAAGTGACTTCTTTTCAACTTCCAGAACAGAATTGACTGAGGAGTTATAGGTTAAATGTACCCCCTTCCCCTTTGGTGAAAATATTAAAACATTCACAGATAACTATCTATTTTTTTAAATAGTGAGCCTATTGTATGCCTCCATTTTATGGTGTTGTGTCCCCATCTCTTTATTTGCCACTCTGTCCCTAGTACATCATTTACCACGCTCTGCCCCTGGCCTAGCCAGAGGGGTGTCTGGGAGTCTGTTGGACACCCTATTTTATCTGTCATTTACATGTGCAAGTTTCGACACCCTATTTCTAAATCCTGGCTAACACCTTGGCCCCTGGTACATCATATTTTGCATGCTCAAATGCTAGAGCTTTCTAACACATAATTTCCATGTATTGCAATGAAACAGATTATGAATATCGTTTGCCACTCTCTTCCCCTGATACATCATTTGGCACACTCATATGCTAGAGCTTTCTATCGCATAATTTCCATGTATTACAATGAAACCAGGGATTCCTCAAAAGTGTCGGTAAGCTCATAAGCTTGCAGTACAAAGCACTGCTTCAAGAGCATGTTACACATGTAGTTTTCTGTAAGAACTCAATTATGGAGAATCAATTCCATATTAAACTCTTGCTCTACCCTTCTAAAACAATGGACATGCATGTTGCTCTTTGAATATTCTTTTCTTATTATGAAACAGCCATCAATACCATTTCCATCTGGAAATAGGTATTTCAGCAGAAATTTCTGATTGTGCACTTCCATACTTTGTGTAAGGATTCCTTGCTTACATACATGTAGGTATACATAGTGTTAAAATGCTGTGCTAACCCTCAGAGTACAGCCATGATATTGAGCCATGATATTGGGCCATGATCAGTACAAGGGCCATGATCAGTACAAGGTACATATACATATACATAGTTTTGTTTAAAGGACGATACGACATCTTACCACATTATGAAATTAACAAATTATGTTGAATTTAAAAAAAGAGTCATCTTACATTGTTCCAACTATTTCTCATAAAAATATCACAGGTTTTATTTCTTGAAAACTAGGAGTTGAAATGAAAGTACATATGAAACCAATTTCCAATGTTGAACCTTCCCTTTAACGGAATTATTTTATTATTATTTTTTCGAACCAATGTACAACATTTGAAGTTGTAGTGCATTTGAAGTTCCTGGTACGTACGTGTACAAAGTACACATTTGTTGACTGTGAAGGTAACATTAAATGTTTAATGACTTGACAAAAATGCAAAGTTTCTCTGCTCAATCCCTTGTGCATTCCACACTCTGGCACTCCCTATTTTACGGGAATTCATTCAACCGCATCTGAACATAAGACTAAGAGCTCTCTTATTCAGAGCTCTCTTTTTACGTACTATAATAAACTACATGTACACAAGCACCTTTATTATTTTTTCATTATGTTTTGTTGTTTCTTTGAGTTTGTTCGCCCTTCTTTACACAACACAGGTTCCATGGACAAGCTTATCAACCTACAAATGCTTCCATCCAAAATCTAAAATCTAAATATTGTACTTTGATAAAATATAAATCCTTTGGAATAGTATGAATACTTACACATATCAGAGAATGGATCATCTGACATTTTGTGACAAAATTTCATTGACCAAAAATCTGTGACATTCTGTGACATTTTGACAATTTTGTGACAAAATGTGACAAAAGGAACATAAACAGAAGTATTAAAAATTGTCTTTAGTTGATTATACTTCAGAGGCACTTTGGGCAATCCTTCACTTTTTCCTGATTTTTCTTTTGTACTTTCGAGTCTTCAGTGTAGATTTACACAGATGTGTAATCTGATGTTGCATTTTAGTGGTGGTTCCATTTTTCATGAAACAGACATGAGTATCACCGGTCAACTGGTCATGATGTTTTAATCTATGCCAATCAAATGCGACAAAGGCAAAACTGATGTGACATTCTGTGCAAAAGGTGCCAAAAATTCTGTCACATTTGAGACATTTATGTGACAAATTTGAAATTTTGTGACAAGCCATCAATCATCAATCCATTCACTGACATATATACATGTACATCATAAATGTAATGAATTAGGCCTGGAATTAAATTTTTGTAAGGACAAGGCCACTAGCTTTTCCTCAATAAAAGGCACTTCCATTGGAATATCCGAATGTCAACATTTTTAAGGGGTACTGAGGCCAAGATCAGGACAATGGAGGCCATGGCCTCTGTGGAATATCAAGCCTGCTGAACATGAAAAAATGTTAATGAAGTTTGTAGACAGCTGAACTAAATATGAGTAAACCCAGGTCTGTCAGATTGTATCGGTCTGATGAAGTCGAGGAGCCCTTGATATACATCAATGCTAACCACATGATGGGAGTTGGGGTGAGCAACAGTGGCGTAGCCAAAGGGAAGGGAGAAACTGTACCCTCACTTGTTGGCAAAATGGTGTTTGTCAGTAAATTCACAAACTTGTTGGGTTTTCTAAATTTATTTGTCTCCTAAACAGTCTTGAGCGACTTTAGAGATTGTCTATTTCGGAGGGAAAAAACCAAGTAAATTTGTCTGTTCATGAGTTTTGTGTCGGTAAATTTACCCCCCAAAAAATTTCCCCACTCTGAAAATCCTGGCTATGCCACTACTAAGCAACACATTTTACTTTGTACATATTTTAACTAAACAGTCTATTAACTATTAATGCACACATGTACAGTGTAGGTATGCTAGACACAGCATACACTCAGCTACATGTACTTCCTCATATACTTACACATTATGTACATGTGCAGATAACAATGGTGCTGGTACAATGTACATGTAGGCAAGATCTAATTACAGTTCATTGGGTCATTACATCATCTCAGTCACAGGTGAGTTCCTTTGGTACTGCACACAGGAATCATTTCAAGGACAGTACGCAGGTTTCATTGCCATTAGTATACCAAACAGACTGGCCTACATGTACATGTAGTTCCACAGTGCATGGAATGATTTTATTATAAAAATGTTTAGGTAGAAATGTTGTGTTTATTATACCAAACGGCTTGTCAACAGGGAGGCTAATGTTCAGAAGTTCCAATGGGAAGGGAACAATTTCAGTCAAACACTTTGTAAAAGCAAAACTCCCAGGCAGAAAAATGTACTGTTTGTAATGCTGATTTTTTTTATAGCAAATTCTGAATTTTGTGTAGCATTTCACTTCACTGCAATACAAGAAAATTCATTCCCCGAGATGTGAAACAAATTTATGGTGGGCTTGGGATATTTTGAATTATCTGACTCGAAGGTCATTAGGGAGTTTTCAAAAAAGAAAAAGATTTTGACTAAAAAGGTTTGGATTTCTAGTACATCTCACTGGCTTTATTTTATCTCAATTGATGGGTATATATTTTATGGGGAAAAACCTGAACTCTCTTTTAAGGAAAGAGATACAACATATATACTACTCAAAACAATTTAGGGAACACCGGATTTTTTTAAAACATCAAATAGGTTTGAAATTTCCATGAACCGGGATTTTCATTTACAACCCCCTCTCTCTTTCAGTAGTCATGTCATGAAATGTGTAATCACTACATGCATCCTTTATCATCTGTTTCATTGCGCAGTTGTTTCTCATCAATTCTGTGAAACATTGTGTTTATCTGAAATAAATGATCTTGCTTTAACTGAGATTATTCCGGTGTTCCCTAAATTGTTTTGAGTAGTATATTTGGTGACTGACATACGTTCATTTTCTACCCTCTTGTTTCCAAGAACTATATCATAAGGCCAAAAAAAAAGTCTCTAGTTTCTGGTTATCGGTCTGCTTCAAAATCGGTGCTATGACGCATTTATTAATTTTTTTCTGTAATCTTTCTTTGTTTTTCTTTTTTTTTTGCCAACAGGGAAATACGTGATACATGTATACGCAGGGACCAAATTCCCCATTATATACAAAGTATGGTGGCTAAGAGGCCTCACAAATCGTGAAAGTGTCCATACTCCTTGGTAGAAAAGTCGTTTAAAACACCGCATGGCAGAAATTCAATCGATCCAGAAATGTTGGCTGCAATTGGACATCGTTGCATAGCCAAAAAAAATTTAAATTAAAAATGCTGACGCGTGGGTCTGAGGCGACGCGCACTGACACCAGACTTTTTGGGGAGCCTAAAACTAACTTATGGAAATTTCATCATCACCATAGGTTCTGATGTTTTTAAAGAAAACAACGAAAACCTGTTGCATGTTTTTTCCATTTTCATGTTTTCCAAAAAGTTTGAAAATTTGATAGAACATTCCTGTCTTCTCTAAGCTGAAAGCACATCAGGAAAAATAATACAGTCATACAGGTAGAAGGGTTTTAATTTTGAGAATTTGTTTTTTTTTTAAATTAAGAAATAATTTCCAGAATGAGTTTCTGTCCTCTGAAGACAGAAATTCCACACGAGAATGAATACGAACAATCTGAATGCATTTTCACTAGATTCCTCTCACAATGGTCATTTGCAAGAGGGATTCTATAAACATGGCGTCACTGCTCTGTGTCTCAATGACAGTAGTTTAACCAGCATCTTTTGTGCAGCTAATAATCTACATCCATTCTTTATCAGTGTGAGATTGCCATGGGTTCCTCATCATCACGCACTTAACCCTCCTACTATAGCTGCACTTTAGTGGGAAGTTGCTACAGAGGTCAAAACCAGTCAACTGCCTGACCCAAATGTGCACACAGGGGCATTTTTGACTGGTTTTTTCTGTCATTTTGACCACCCTGAACAATACAAGACAATACTTTTACCAGTCAAAAACGGTTGCCTCATTTTGACCTGTAAATGTACTTACACGTAAGGTTTGACAAGAATTTACTTTTAACCAGTTCGCACCGGGAATAAAAAAGTTTTTCCGAACCCCGTGGCGGGTTTATTTTTACCGCACAAACACGACCAATGGTGCTCACCAGAGCGTGACCGGGGAGACCGCGTCTTCCACCGTATGCTTATGGCTCGTTGCCACGCCGACCGGGAATCTATACAAATATTCCCGAGAATCCTGTGGCGTGTTTAGATGCTCTCTGATCCGCTGTCCAAAAAAAAATTGCGTGTATACACGGCCTCCGACGCGAACTGGTTAAGTAAAGTAAAGTCTGTCCCGAGCCATATTGGCTCATCAGGCCGGTTTTTATCTCCGGTTTCGTTGGCATGAAACGACTTAGAATATTTCCATTCCCCCTGGATGGGATGCCAGTCTATCGCAGGTTACTTCCTTAGCTATTGCCAGGTACCCATTTATACTCCTGGGTGAAGAGAAGCAATTACGGTAAAGTGCCTTGCTCAAGGACACAAGCACCACGGTCGCGGTGACGATTCGAACCCACATTCTGGCGACTCAGCCATCAGAACCCAAGTCCAATGCACTAGACCGCTTGGCCATGGCACCCCACTTTTAAGTGCACCATATATACCTTGGGAAGTATATCAAAATTTTGACTAATTTTGACCCTTGTAGTAGTAGGAGGGTTAATCTTTATCCTCTTTGTCTGACTTTTCCGTTGACTTCAGTTTTTCAAGATCGCTTTCTTTCTTCTTAACAATGTCTTCATTCTCATGGACCAACTTCCCACTACACTGGTCGTTTTCACCTGTAGCTAACGCTTGCCGTTCCTCACTCTTTACAATTGTAGTACTGTCCTCCTCAAGTGGTATTTTGTCAGTATCCTTTGTTTCCAAATCTCCACCACTAATTTTCTGAGTCTCCTTCTTTGCACTCCTGCCTGGGATTACTTTCCCAGCCGACAATCCACTACTGACAACCTCATGCAAGTTGTACCTTCTTAACTTGCTGAAGTCCCTCACGACACTGAGGCAACAAACGTTTCTAATGACCTCAACGATAACGGCTAATTCCGGATTGTCCAAATCTACTTTGTGCACGATTCCTTTTTCCATTACAATACTGGCGAGCAATTTGATGACGGCCTCCCTCTGGATGGCGCCGTTGTTTCGGATTTTAATCTTGATGGCAAACGTTGTCGGTTCCACTCCCTCGGCATGGAAGTACGGATGCAGGAACTGTGGAGCATGTTTGGATATATCTTCTGTGGTGGCACGACATGTGATATTGACTGGTAGCATGCGTATGATGTGACTTGATTTGGAAGTCTGAGTTGTTGCTATGTCTGTTATGAGGTGATGTACTAACTCAGTTGGATCAGGTATGGTCTGCAAACAGAAGGAAAAGTACGTGAATTTATTTAAATTTCATATCTTGCTTTCCTGTGTTTAAGTATGTTTGTCTGTTTGTTTCAATGTTTCTGTCATTTTGCCTTTAACAGATTCTGCTAGGTTCAAAATGTAATACCACTAACTACAATTAGATTAAGTATTATAAACAACATTGTACAATGCATTAAAGCCCTCGGAATCTACATTCTTTAACCCTCCTATGACTGCAAGAATCAAAATCAGTCAAAATGTTGATATACTCGCCTAACTTGAGCTATATCTAGTGCACTGAAAAGTTGAACACTGTCGAACCTTACGTGTAGAAAGTGCATTTACAGGTTAAAATGAGTCGACCATTGACTGGTAAAAGCATTGTCTGGTTATTGTTCAGGGTGTTCAAAAAGACAGTAAAAACCAGTGAAAAATGCCCATGTGTGCACATTTGGGTCAACAGTCAAAATAGACTTTTAAGTGTACTAGATATACATGTACCTTGGGAAGTATATCAACATTTTGACTGATTTTGACCCTTGCAGTCACAGAAGGCTTAACCCTCCTACTATTGATGCACTTTAGTGGAAAGTTGCTGTAGAGGTCAAAACAAGCTTCAACTGCCCGTTTTCACTGTTGACCCAAATGTGCACACAGGTGCATTCTGACTGGTTTTTACTGTCATTTTGACTACCCTGAACAATACCAGACAATGCTTTTACCAGTCAAAAACAGTTGACTCATTTTGACCTGTAAATGTATTTGCTACACGTAAGGTTTGACAATGTTTGACTTTTAAGTGGACTAGATATACCTTGGTAAGTATATCAACATTTTGACTGATTTTGACACTTGCAGTAATAGAAGGATTAAGCATATCATATGTGCACACCCATTTAATTGAACACCAGGTGACTATCCATCATACAATTTCTGATCCTGCTCAATAGAGGGCAGTATAATATTCATTATATGGTCTTCCTTTTTCTTTAATGGCTCCTGACAATTCACCATAGATGAAAGTATCCCGGTACCTTAGTTCTCATGAAGACAACATTCTTGGCCCCACTATTGACTACCTGAAACCGTGTCTCTTTCTTCGCTCGTTTCTGTTTGATCTGGGCGACTTCTTTCTTTAGAGCCGCCTCTATGTCATCTTGCTCAGATTCTACGAGAGAACATAAAGTGGAATGGGAAAGGAGAAATTGATAAACTCATTTAAAGGTAAGGTACAACATTAAACCTTGTGTCGTTAACAAGTTAAATGCATTCAGATTTGTTGTATTCATTCCAACGAGGTATTTAGGACAGAGTACTTTTTCCTTAAATAATAATAATAATGTAGACTTATATGGCGCACGTATCCACCAAACTGGTGCTCAAGGCGCATGACATTATTACCCCTGCTCATCAGGCTCATAAATCATTGCCTGAAACCATCTCAGCTCCCTGGGGAATATACAGCTCAATTGCTGCCATTTCAGTGCATACTATGGGCTAATCAAACACAACAACCAACTCTGCCCTCACAGGTACCCATTTACCCCTTGGTGGAGAGAAGCAATTATGGTAGAGTGTCTTGCTCAAGGACACAAGTACCCCGGTCGCGGTTGGGATTCGAACCCACATTCTGACGACTCAGCCATCAGAACACAAATCCGATGCACTAAACCGCTCGACCATGGGACAATATCATTATGATCAACAGGGCATGGAATTGGAGTGCTAGTTTTAGATTTACTCAGTGATATCCCACATGATAAGGTCATATTACCGTTGCTGCTGCATAAATGAACCAGTAATTTGCAGTCGCTGTGTTCATCTTAAACTAGGACACAGATTACATGTGGAGTGCCATGGTTGAGCGGTTTAGTGCATCGGATTTGTGTTCTGATGGCTGAGTCGTCAAGTAAAAAAATCAAGTAAATCATGACAGGGTTTGAATCCCGACCGCGACCGGGGTGCTTGTGTCCTTGAGCAATACACTTTACCATAATTGCTTCTCTCCATACACCCAGGGGTAAATGGGTACCTGTGAGGGCAGAGTTTGTTGATTAGCCCTATATGCGCTGTAATGGCAGCAATTGAGCTGTATACTCCCCAGGGAGCTGAGATGGTTTCAGGAATGATTTATGAGCCTTATGAGCCTTATGAGCCTTATGAGCAGGGGTAATAATATAATGCGTCTTGAGCACCACTCAGTTGGTGGATACGTGCGCTATATAAGTCCATACATTATTATTATTATTATTATTATTATTATTGTTGTTGTTGAAGTACTACCAGTTCTTTTACCATACCATTCAAGCGAACATGACAAGATACAAAATCTACAAATCGTACAAAATTTACATGTTGTTGGACCCAACGGCGGATCCAGGGGGGGGCCAACGGGGGCCATGGCCCCCCAAAAAAAACCGAAGCTGTACGACCCCCCCCAAAAAAAAAAAAAAAAAAAGAAAAGAAAAGAAAAGAAAAGAAGAAAAAAAGGGGGAAAAAGAGAGACAAAACAAAACCCCACAACTTTACGCCCCTCCTTGTGCAGCTAAGTCTTGCTTATACGTTCAGCTTTTGTTAAAGTATGCAAATTACAACACACTGATTGGCTACATGAATGTGTTCATAATCCTACTCACGATCCAACATTGCCACAAAATTTGCAATGGTAGTTTGTGCAGTTAAGCCAAGCTGCATTAGACGAGGCGTACACGGTGATTGTATGCATGGCTTATGCACACGCGACTGGTTGTGTGGGGTTTCCTGGATATTAGGTGAGCCATGCAACGTCCGCAATGTAGGCCTACGTTTAGACTTGGCGCGAACATCAGCGATGCATAAAACGCGATTTTGTTAGCGGTACTCCCGACATCAAATGCAGAGTCAGAGCGCATTTTCTCCAAGGTGGAGCGTACTGACTGCTTTATGCTCAACCATGAGAGAGGATCGCCTGGAGTCTCTCATCCTCCTTCAAGCTCATCGTGACCGCCTCCCAACCACCACTCGGGTTATTGAGTACTACAAGCGGTGTCCATCGATTGAACTTTAGTTTCTTGCTTTAACTGATTGTTGTTGTTTCCTCCAATCGCCACATTTTGCCATACAGGTATTTCAACGACCATTATAGGGCTCATATACAGTGGAAAAAGCTAATCTATTTATGAATAATATTTGTCCGCTCAGAGCAACCAGAAGCTAAGCATTTCCGGAAACCCTGCATTAGTCAAGTGGTTAGACCGCAGGGCCTAGCCTACAATCACAAGGTTGTGGGTTCAAATCCAAAGCTTATCACTGAAATTTCATACTAAATCAAGTATTGTCGTC
Source organism: Zoroaster sp. YZ-2022 (assembly GCA_029582265.1). Lineage (NCBI taxonomy): Eukaryota > Metazoa > Echinodermata > Asteroidea > Forcipulatida > Zoroasteridae > Zoroaster > Zoroaster sp. YZ-2022. The sequence goes on from CM055819.1 coordinate 20,201,828, forward strand.
TAGACCCACAAAACAAACAAACCCCACCAGAAACGTTTTGCGCTCGCAAATACGCCCCTCCACTGAGCATTTGGCCCCCCCTAAACATTGGGCCTAGATCCGCCGTTGGTTGGACCTGGATGTTGTTGCATTGGGGCAGGGTATCTAAGTAGTCGGATTTTGAAGGAGGGTTATGGTTTAAAAACAAAATGTAACAAATTTGTATTGCACATTCATCAGTGCATCTTTGTTACTCACCATTATCTGAACTGCCACTGCCATCACCATCCATCTTCTCAGGACCATACAGATTGTCGGCATACTCTCCCAGTAAGCAATACGCCTCACGAACACAAGGTTGTTCCCCATGGTTACATGTCAGTATAAATCCCCTCATGCCGACGTCAAGAACGGTGTCTTGGCGCATCCGTTTGCTTCCTGAATGCCCTTGGCTGTAGAAAGCTTTTGATCGCTTCTTTCCTTTCGGCTTTTTGTCGGCCATTTCGGATGGATCAGATCTGCGTGGGAATATGGACGACAAAAGTCACACCTGAATGTAAAATGAAAAATGACTGCCATCACTGCATCATTTAACCCTGCTACTCTAGCTGCACTTCAGTGGGAAGTTGCTATACAGGTCAAAATCAGTCAACTGCCTGTTTTGACTGTTGATCCAAATGTGCACACAGGGGTATTTTTGTGAGGGGCGAGTTTGTATTGACAGGAGGCGAGTTTGTCGGGGGCGATTTTGTAACGGGCGATTTTGTAATGGGCGAGATTGTAAGGGGCGAGTATGTAAGGGGGCGAGTTGACTGGCATCCCCATCATCATCATCCATATGTTCTCCACCTTACTGGGTAGGTTAGGTAAGATTACATTAATATTGGTTAGGCCTATATTGAATGAGAAAAAGTGGCGGTCGGATACGACATTCTACCCTATGACCTTATCACATGGAATATTATTTTCAGTCATTGTGTTATTCTAACACAGTTAGCACTCGGATTGCATGCCATGTTGATCATAACGATACTGTCCCTTAAGCAAGTTCGTTAAATCATGGAGGAAGGAAAAAAAAAATTATTAAACTTAAGATGAATATTAAAAAATATTTTACTGAGTTTTAGTTTTTCTTCTGCGATGTGTCTACAGAAAAATTAATGTACGAGCAGGATAACCTTACCAAATATCTGGCAGATAACAGAATATCTGTCATAGGAAAGGAAAGCACTGTTTAATATTGCACAAATGATGAACTAATTTATTATAACACTACGTACATCTGAGTTCCATATACTCGTTACGCGTTGCACATGCTTCTGACCACTCTTGCGCTTCGCTATCCCCTTAAAATTGCGCCCTCAATAGTGCATGTAAGGACAGGGTATTGGACAAGGTTGAAATCATCGCATGAAGTTCTAACAAAGCGATGACGAATCGGCAAAAAATGCTTTTCTGGAAAATAAACGCATTTGAAGTTGGACTCATTTTCGCAGCGCATTTTTGGTGTTAATTATTCAAATTAGTTTATACTTAGACAAACTTTTATTGAATAGTTGAATTTTAGTATTTCTGATTTTATTTCAAAGCCATACAATTTTGTATCAAAATATTTTCTTTATACAAGCTTTCAAGAGTCCTCACTTCGCCAGCTAGCTAAAAAAATCACGGCGCGCGCTTTATCCACATTGTGATTGTGTTGCGAGTGAAACGTATACATCAGCAAAGGCCTCTGCAGTTCAATATATCGATAGTTATTCAAAATTCAGTAGTTCCTTTCAGCTAGGCCTATACGTTGCCTTTAATTTGAATGAATATGCACTGAGACCATTACTCTATAGTAGGTCTATAATTTATGTGGAATTCATGACCTTTTCTATAATAATAATAATAATAATGTATAGATTTATATAGCGCACGTATCCACCAACTAAGTGGCGCTCAAGGCGCATTATATTATTATCCCTGCTCATAAGGCTCATAAGGCTCATAAATCATTCCTGAAACCATCTCAGCTCCCTGGGGAGTATACAGCTCAATTGCTGCCATTTCTAGCGCATAGAGAGCAAACCATCTCTGCCTTCACAGGTACCCATTTAACCCCTGGGTGGAGAGAAGCAATTACGGTTAAGTGTCTTGCTCAAGGACACAGGTGTCACGGCTGGGGCTCGAACCCACACTCTGCTGCTGGCAACACCAGAACTTGAGTTCAGTGCGCTAGACCGCTCGGCCACGACAATCCACTTTACGTGCATTATACAACACACGGGACCTACGGCTTTACGTCCCATCCGAAGGACGAAGCAATTATGGTTAAGTACCTTGCTCAAGGATACAAGTGTCACGACCGGGGCTCGAACCCACACCCTGCTGCTGGCAACACCAGAACTTGAGTTCGGTGCGCTAGACCGCTCGGCCACGACACTCCATATGACGCCATAGATGGCAGTACACTCACATAATTTTACACACAGTTATCCAATTTGCATCAACCAACTTTATTTTACTTGAGCAAACAATTGTTTATTGTTGTGTGACTATAAAAGAGGATATCTGATAATGTAATGAAGTCAAACCTATGTATTATGGCCACCTGGATAAAGTGGCCACTTGCCAAATGTGGCCATAAGTGGTTACCAAAATTAACGGAACTAGCTGCCTATTTAAAACGGGGGAAAATGGTCACTTATCCATATTATTATATTGGTATAAATGTAAAGTTGTATGATGATTGTATTTACAGATACAGAGTGACAGGTGGGGTCCATGTACGATTTATTAAAATGTGCTTGTTGCATCTACATAATCAATTAAAATTAAAGTGAAATTCAAGTCAATTTAGAACAGTTATGCATGGTTGTTTGTTGTTGACAGAAATGTTATACAACAAATATTTTTTGTTGCGGCCTATCGGGCCTGTGCACTGGTATTCCCTACCACCAACAGGCCTGAACAGACATTTTAATATGTTCCATACCTTTCAAGGAAATGTGCTAACTGTGGTGAGTCTGACACAAGTATGTTACAGTTTCTGATTGCTTTCTTATATCATAGGCCCTAACTAATATATTTTGTAACTAATTTACTAACTAATGTACAGTCCTTTCTTTTTCTAGATCATATAATTGATTCCCATGCACTCAACTGCTCTCTTAATGTAAAAGAGTGAAAACCACTCTTTCAAAGAGCTATGGCGGACAAGTCTTTTTGGAGTGGATAAAGAGTAGTAGTATATAAAGAGTGAATTGATATCCTTTTACTGTATTTTTCACTCGAATCAGAGTGGGTTTCACTCCAAAAAAAAAGACTTGTCCGCATTATAGCTCTTTAAAAGAGTGGTTTTCACTCTTTTACATTAAGAGAGTACGTGTGTCATGTGACACACTCTCTTAAATGCCCATAAAGTAATGACTGTTTGTGGTGACATCATGTGAAAATTCTCTTTTGAGTAGTAATTAATTCTGAAAAGAACTTGTGGTTAAAACCCGACGTTTCAATCAGTATGCTCTGGTCGTCTTCAGAACTAATTACTACTCAAAAGAGAATTTTTACATGGTGTCACAGCAAACAGTCGATCTCTACTCATCCTTTTCACAATGCAAAGCTACAAATCTTACTTGATGCCCCCCAAAAAAGTCTCCGGTTTCTGGTCATCGGTCGGCTTCAAAATCGGTGCAGTGACGCGTTTTTTTTTCAACAACAAAAACGCGCGTGGAGACCAGAAACCGGAGACCTTTTTTGGCCTAATTACTCATTTACAATATTTTGGTTAACACTAACTGCGATGTCGTACATTTATCTAAATTACCTATCTTTGATTTGGTGAAACAATTTTGTAAATAGGTTAAACTTGTAGCTTTGCATGGTGAGGATGATAAGTAAGACTAATATTGCGGTGGCACCATGTGGAATCTCAATTGAGTAGTAATTAGTTCTGAAAAGAACTGGGGGTACAACTCGATGTTTCGATCAGTATGCTCTGATCGTCCTCAGGAGAATGCCGGCTCTGGAAAATGCTGCTGCTTAAGTAGACTGCTGGAGGATCATCCCGGATGCTGGAGGATTATTTCGTTGAGGCGCGCCGGCGGGAAACTGTGAGACTATGAGACTAGGATCCTAGGGGTTGGGGGAGAGGAGTGTGTGCTCACTGAACTGAATCAGTTGTTAACAAGCACAGGGGAAGGAGGGTGGTTGACTTAGGATATAGGGGATCCCTCAGTCCGGGGGTGGGTTATGGACTTTGGATATAGAAGATCATTCAGTCTGTAGTATAGGTCGCCAAATGTCGCTGATGAAGAAACCGATGTCCTGTGGCACAGTGTCGTGTTTGACGATCTCGATGGCCTCTCTGATGCGTCTGGGGTGCCATGCGTCGATGGGTGTGATGAGTTGGGCTGCCTGCCAGTCGATTTGGTGGTCCTTGATGTGCGAGTGCTTTGACGATGGCGGACTTCTCGAAATCTCCTCTGCGGCCGTGTGCTCGGTGTTCCTTCAATCTGATGGGGAGGTTGCGTTTTGTTTCGCCGATGTACACCTTACCGCACTCACAGGGGATCCGGTAGACTCCCGCTCTGTTGTTTGGGTCCGGTTTGTCCTTGTGGGTATGTAGAATTAAGTCCTTGGAGTTTGCTGGGGGGGCTGAGTGGAACACATTCTCCTGAGGACGATCAGAGCATACTGATCGAAACGTCGAGTTGTACCCCCAGTTCTTTTCAGAACTAATTACTACTCAATTGAGATTCCACATGGTGTCACCGCAATTAGTCTTACTTAATTTTGTAAATGTCATTTCCTGCATAAACATTTCCTTATTAAAACTGATTCACAGTTATTACTTAACTACAGTTGAGTAAATGCGTCCCTTAAACATAATCAATGGGCATGAACGGTGTAGCACAGAGTTCACCGCTAACTTCGCTGCCAATTTAGAAAGTTAGCTTCAAAAACGTTCGGCACGGCGCGGCGGCACAACAGGTTTCCCAAGACTGTGTTTGATATCGGTTTGTGAGTGATAGCGGTTCCTGTAGAGATAGCGCCCTCCTGCGGCGTACAGCGATGGATCGTGTATCAAAAACAGACAAACACCGCACAGTCTTGAACCAAGACTACTGTAAGAAACTAAGAACTATATAACCTGAACTTACAGCGTGGCAATAGGATTTCCGGTCATGCTCTTCATCTGTGAGTCAACTGAGGTGACACCATGTGAAATTCTCAATTGAGAATTTCACATGGTGTCACCGCAATTAGTCTTACTTATCCTCCTCACCATGCAAAGCTACAAGTCTTAGGCCTACCTATGAAATTTACTGTTGTTGTGGACGTAATCTTTTTTTTTTTTTTTTTTTTTTTGGGGGGGGGGTTATATTAACCAATGAAAACCGCTCTATAGGAGAAAGTACCGCAAGTAACTTCGGACTTCAGCTGAATCACATACGATGGATAAACAGTGTTGCTTTAGTCGGTCGTGGATCAGACTTGGTAGACTGAATTTACTACGCATAAGAACGAAGCGCAAGGATGTGTGGCCATCCATGCCACAAATAATAATAATAATAATAATAATAATAATAATAATAATAATAATAATAATAATAATAATAATAATAATAATAATAATAATAATAATAATAATAATAATAATAATAATAATAATAATAATAATAATAATAATAATAATAATAATAATAATAATAATAATAATAATAATAATAATAATAACAATGTGGACTTATATAGCGCACGTATCCACCAAACTGATGCTCAAGGCGCATTATATTATTACCCCTGCTCATCAGGCTCATAAATCATTCCTGAAACAATCTCAGCTCCCTGGGGAGTATACAGCTCAATTGCTGCCATTTTAGCGCATATAGGGCTAATCAAACACAACAACCAACTCTGCCCTCACATGTACCCATGGGTGGAGAGAAGCAATTATGGTAAAGTGTCTTGCTCATGGACACAAGCACCATGGTCGCGGTTGGGATTCGAACCCACATTCTGACGACTCAGCCATCAGAACACAAATCCGATGCACTAAACCGTTCGACCATGGCACTCCATATCCCTGCACTGTTAAAAAATAATAAACACGTTTAGGAATGCGTTTAAATACTATACAGCCATCCTCTGTACACGTCACAAAGCTAAAGGTGCTTAGCTTTTTGACACATGTTCATATTTTTAGCATTCAAACACACGTCACAGAAAACCACAACTGAACATGTTTCAGGCTAAACGTGAAAAAGTGCATACAAGCTAAGTGTTTAGAAATGTGTTTGGATTCTATAGACACCATTGTGAACGTCGTCGACACAAACCATTCCTCTCTTTTGTATATATTACAATGATAATTACGTGAAATGTTGTTCGCTATTATGACTTTGAAATTTCATTTATATTTCATATGATATTTATGAACATTATAGCTGTAATTAATTTGTTTCTAATTTCCCATACCAAAAGGTCGGTTCGGGGAAGATTTGTTTCACTGAGTGTGTAATTCCATAAGGCAAACCGTGTTTCAAATTGCGTATCGTTCCTTTCAAATTATGGGTTGGATCGATCATGGAGGAAAAACACAACATCAAATAATGAACACAAACACTGAAATGCTTGAAAGAAGAAACTACAAATATCTCCGCTAAACTGGAAAGAAAACTTAACAATGATGATCCATATAAATGTTTAAATAAAATTCACGTTTTCACAAAAATGTCAGACGGAATAATTTCTCAGGATGTACCGGCCATCATTTCATTTTTTGGCTCCCTATGTTTTAATTAAGTAAAATGTTGACACCCCTTTTTTCAAATTCTGTCTAATACACTGTCAGTGGCTGGCGTTTCCCTGGGCATGAAGAACAATCACTCGAATCACTTGCATTTTCAACTTGCTTCTGCACTCCCTGTGATCATATAATTATCGTCCCTAATTTGCCATAGTGACCAATCCCGAATTAAGTTGGCATAGTGACCAATGCGGTATTGGTCACTTTGCCAAATGACAAAAATAGCCAGTTAGAGCATTCGTCATTTGAATGCATGCTCTATGTATGCAAAAAATAAAAAAAATTGAAAGGATGATTCCAAATTCCAATGGCTGCCGTTGTCCTAACCCTCCCCCGGGCCACCCAACTTCAACCTAGCAGAGTAAAACAAATAAAACATCATTTTGGTTCGAAACATTTATTTGGATAAAAAATCGAAAACATTATTGCGAAAATTTTGAGATTTCAAACCATTTTTCGAATAATGTTGGGAAAAATTTTGGGCCTGTTTTGGATTGTTTGGATTTAGTTTTAGAGAAACATTAAGTCTACTGGTACCAAACAAAAATACTCAAGGCTAGTGGTTCAAAAGTGTGTGTGTGTCGGGGGGGGGGGGGCAAAATCAGGACCTTTTATAAAGTGGGGGTAAAGTAAAATAAGACAATGAGATACAGGCCAATTTACATCAACATTTTTAGGTAAAAATATTTCTAGATCAGTTAAAAAATAACGTGTCCCAAAGGCCGGTGTCACGGTCTCAGCTATCCGGCGTGCTCAGCTATCCGGATGACCAAATATGGTAAAATTACGTCATGCTATGTCTGCGCACAGCGTACGAAAGTAGTCCATTTTAGTGCCGTGCTGAGTCGTGTATGTGTACATTGTACGTGTATACGTATGTACATACATGTACACACACTTGCTGGAACTGTCATGGCGGCCTCCACGAGCAGTGACTACAGCGTGCTGAAATGCCCGGCTACGTCATCCGGATAGCTGAGCACGCCGGATAGCTGAGACCGTGACTACAGCGTGCTGAAATGCCCGGCTACGTCATCCGGATAGCTGAGCACGCCGGATAACTGAGACCGTGACACCGGTCTATATAGTTTACGCGAAAGCAAAAGATCAATGGTAAAATAGCGTTTTTTAGGCGATATTTTAGGCCCAAAGTCTCCCGTTTCTGGTCTTCGCGCGCGTCGCCTCAGACCCACGCGTTGACATTTTTATTATTTTTATTTATTGATTTTTTTTATATATTTTTTTTTTTATTTATTGATTTATTTATTTTGTCCAATTGCAGCCAAAACTGCTGGATCGATTGGAATGCTGAGGCGCTGTTTTAAACGACTTTTCCCCAAAGTGTGTGGGTATGAACGTTTGCCTGATTTGTGCGGCCTGTCGCATATTCTCATGTACATTAATCCCTTCGCTTTTACATTCTCGTGACCTTTACCCTTCTTGCCAATGAAACATTCCTCGCCTACACATGTAAATGTATCATGTTGTCCTCTCGGCAGACATGGGTTAAAGCGAAGAGAGAGCGTACTAGTTGCACTAGTCGACATGGTTTGATTTTTCCCTGGGAGTTCACAAAACTCCGTCTGCCAAAATGTACGACTTATTTTATGCCCAATTGTGGAATGATGACACCAGGCGGTAATAGTTTGCTGAAGAAATATACATATGGGAGACCTATACCAAAAACGTCTTAATCTTTTAAATAATAGTGAAGGGTTTATTTTGACGAATCTATGATTAACCCATACTGCTTTTTCATTTCAATTTTAATCAGCTGCACCCATTAACCCATTTAGACTAGGCCTATTTACTTCCCGTTACTTCATTACAATGCAAACACCAAGCATACTGAATAGTAATATTTACTTTAAAATCAGGCGCGTAGCCAGCCTTCTTAGTGGGGGGAGGGGGACCATTGTTTGTCCCCATTTTAAGGTTCAGTAACACTTGTACTGATTATGACCTTTCGTGACATCATGTGTAGGCCCTACTCTTCAGTTACGCTGCAGGAATTGTAATGAAAATTAGTAACTAAAATACACAATCACATCCCCACCCACTCAAGATATCAGCCAGTCACTATAGACTAGAGTCAGATATCAGCCAGTCACTATAGACTAGATGTCAGATATCAGCCAGTCACTATAGACTAGATGTCAGATATCAGCCAGTCACTATAGACTAGATGTCAGATATCAGCCAGTCACTATAGACTAGAGTCAGATGCAAAAGCAAATCATGTTATATACTAACATAGTTCTTTCTTGACAAATCCAATACAAAGTAATGTTATACTCAAGGTTTGGTTACGTTCCAGCATTGGACAACTAAATCGTGAGTAAAAACATCCCTCTTTATTTGATTTATCAAGAACGAACATTATTCTGTTTACAAACAATCCAAACGAACTTAAGTAAAAATCCTGTTGGTATACGTACCTTATACATTATGATCACTTTCTTGGTTGTGTTAAAGTACGTGTATAACAGTATATCAAACGTTCACAAATAAATACTGGTACAACGGTGGGTACATGCATGTATCTTAATATAAAATAATGAGAAGCACATCACATCGTAGTATAAAAACAAGTACCGAGTATAAATAAATGTTTTTTTTTTTCTGTTCCAGTTTGTCTTGTCTTTTGCAAACAAAATTTGCCGTCCCCATTTTATCCCTGAACATTTGTGTGGGGGCACTTTTTCCCCTGCCCGTCTCCCCACTGGCTACGCCACTGTTAAAAATATACTTCTAACCATAAAAAAACTACTTCATCCTTTGAAAATTACTGAAGGGGCCTCATAGACAAATCTGTGATCCATCAATTAATCCAAGACTAATCCTTGCTACTGTTACGAATCTTACCCTTTGATTTTGATAAATATTAGCGCCCTCTATTTCACTTCTACCACTTCCAATATTTTGCTTACGATGCAATTTCTAGCACTCTATAAGTCCCAGGGTTTGTTTCCCCGGACCCTCGATTGTCCTCTATGAATATGCAATCCTTACAAGGCCGCTACTTTTGCTCATGCATATCCAGCGCCAACGCAATGCATAATGCAACACTAGCGAGAGCCTTGTGTGCGTGCCACACCCTCCCGCCACGTGGCTTGGAGCCGTCCTTTGGACACGCCTTCCTTTCTGAGTTGTCACTCACTTTACTTTCGTCAAATACCTTTCCTTATATGGAACAAGGACCTGTTGTATAACCTGATTTTGCACACGTTTCTACCCTTAGACGCGGAAGGCAAGCTTCTCATTGGCTGAGACGCTAAACTAGGCTAATGTTTTATTCATTCCTAGGCCGCAGATTTCTATATAAACCCAGAGATTTCCTCAACTAGAGGAAGTGCGGTTCCGAATGATATCTGTGTGACTCGATCCGATCCATGACAGTCCAGTGCCTCGTTCATTGAACCAATGGTGCAGTGCGTCGATCGACCATTGGTTCACCTAGCTAGTATAGTGCGGTCTAATACACACTGGCCCCGTCCAGACACCCCATGCGATGTAGTCAAGCCCTGGTGGTCCCCGTCGTCGAGATTGACTAGCCGTCCGTCTCTCGGTGTAGCAGTGCCCGCACCGTATACCGAGTGACAAACCGCATGAACGAATGATGGTCCCACTGGCTATATCCGATTCCTTTGTAGTTGGTATTACTCGTGCACACCATTCGGAACTCGTATTATGTAAAGTACAAGACAACTATTAAGTCTAATCATTTAACTACGCTACCACTATTTTGTATACCGGGGTACATGTTATTAGTGCCTTCTATTGTTGTCAAATACAGAGAATTTAATAAACCAACCCCATTTGATATTGTCACAACAAAGTTTGTGTCCGCCCTATTATTTTGTTGACCCACAATAGGGGTTTACCCCGGTGTCTCTGGTAGTTAATTAAGCAACACTTGGAGAGGAGATGGGTGCCACCAAGTGTAGTAGTATCACCCACAGCAACGACTATGAGCCATCAAGATGTCGCTAACGGCCTCAAGGTTATGGAATATACATACATACATACAATAGTGGGAATGCAACAGTACTATACAATTTTAATGCAAACACCAAGAACACTTATAATAGTAATATTTGCTTACAGATATATTTCTAACTATAAGAACTACTTCATCCGTTACACAACGCATGGTATTTCATACTGGAATAGTCTTAATACGACTTTATAACTTACATTAGATACATTTTCAAGAAAACTAAAAGTACCTTTTAGATATATGTATTTGTAAATACGACTGTTTTAATTTCATCTTTTAAATGTTTACATGTTATTTCATTTCATATTGGCAAATGGGGTATATCGTCACAATCAGAGCAGGCTTGCGGCTTGACATTAAATCCCTAACTGATATGTTTTAGACGAACTCAGATGAACCCAGTGACTGAAAATAATACCCCACGAGCACGCGCTGGCCGAGATAACAGGGCATGCCAGATCTCATTACCTATGGGCGGCCATTGGGGCAAAAAATACAACTACAAAAATAAAAATATAAAAACAAATATAAAACAAACATTAGCGATTATTTGAGTAAAATAAACCAATTCAAAAAATATAACAATTGCAAACATTATATTAAAGTAATTATACGAGTTGCGCGCCATATACACACGGTGCGGGATGTAAAGAAGAACAGTTAATAGTAATATTTTGCTTACAAGTATACTAACTAACCATTAAAACACTTCATTCTTTGAATAATAGTGAAGGGGCCTAACAGACGAATCTATATGATCCATCCATTAACCCAAGACTAATCACTTCCCGTTACTTCCATTACAAATTTAATTAGCTGCAAACACCAAGAACAGTTAATAGTAATATTTTGCTTACAAGTTTACTTCTAACCATTAAAACAGTTCATTCTTTGAATAATAGTGAAGGGGCCTAATAGACGAATCTATATGATCCATCCATTAACCCAAGACTAATCACTTCCCGTTACTTCCATTACAATTTTAATTAGCTGCAAACACCAAGAACAGTTAATAGTAATATTTTGCTTACAAGTATACTTCTAACCATTAAAACACTTCATTCTTTGAATAATAGTGAAGGGGCCTAACAGACGAATCTATATGATCCATCCATTAACCCAAGACTAATCACTTCCCGTTACTTTCATTACAATTTTAATTAGCTGCAAACACCAAGAACAGTTAATAGTAATATTTTGCTTACAAGTATACTTCTAACCATTAAAACACTTCATTCTTTGAATAATAGTGAAGGGGCCTAATAGACGAATCTATATGATCCATTCATTAACCCATGGAGGAAGGAAAACAAGACTAATCACTTCCCGTTACTTCCATTACAATTTTAATTAGCTGCAAACAGCAAGAACAGTTAATAGTAATATTTTGCTTACAAGTATACTTCTAACCATTAAACACTTCATTCTTTGAATAATAGTGAAGGGGCCTAATACTATAGACGAATCTATATGATCCATCGTGCATTAACCCAAGACTAATCACTTCCCGTTACTTCCATTACAAATTTAATTAGCTGCAAACACCAAGAACAGTTAATAGTAATATTTTGCTTACAAGTTTACTTCTAACCATTAAAACAGTTCATTCTTTGAATAATAGTGAAGGGGCCCAACAGACGAATCTATGATCCACCCATTAACCCAAGACTAATTACTTCCCGCTAAGAACCTCGTCATGCATGGCAGGAACAAGTCCCTTACGGAAGGCCACATCCAAAAGTTCCTCTGCATCTTTCATATCCGGATACTGGTGAATGGCCCACTTCAGATACACAGCGAACTCGTTCCAATCCACCTGCCCGTCTGCGTCCATGTCGATGGCCTGCAGAGCCTTCTTGGTTTCGGTGCACCTGTAGCAGCCGAAGAAAGGCGCCATGAAGCCGTTGTAGAAGGAGTCAAACTCCAGCATGTCATCTTTCTTGTTATCCTCCCTCAGGTCCCAGGTGTTCCACATCTCACGTATCTCGGCTAGGAGATGATTACTGTGTTGTTTTTTGATCTCCATGTCGGCGATGGCGTCTCTCATTGCTACGGTCAGGGAGCCCCCTGCACGGTCGAAGAGAACGGCTAGACCAACCATACTCATGTATTCTTCCTTTCTACATAGAAACAAAGTTGTTGAAAGTTAAGGTCTAAATTAGAACCTCAGTGTTAAAAAACTGATATAGGACAATTTAAGAATTTCATAAATTAATGCTAAAATATTTATGTTTTACAAAAAATGTAAAATTAAAATCCTAATTAAAATCAACTCGCCAAACTCTGTTGGTGGTCAAGGCAAAACAACTATCACTTCACTTGTAAACAGTAGCGTGGGTTTGAGTCCCACCCGAATTGCTTGAGGGTTTTTTCAGACACTCGAAACAATCAGTGATGAGGAACACTGCCGTGTTGAACACTGCAGGTTTGCTTTTGTCTTCCCAAATCGTAAATCTCTTCACGATGTCGACTAACCTCATGCATACAAAATTTTACCATACAAGTCCGTATTTACCACGATGGACACGTTCTTTCACTTTAATCAACTTATTAGAAAAATCCACAGAGAATCGTTTTGCATAACGGTAGGGCCTGAATTAGGCCTATAACGAATTAAAATGAAACTTGTATCTTTGGTGGTTTATACCTGTTATTCCTAAGATCTTCAAGCATCACTTCCTTCATCTTGTGGGCTTGTTGAAGAGTGAATCGATCATCATCTTTCCCAAACAGGTTGACCAACTGGGCACAGATCATCTCATTTGAGGCCAGTGACGAGATTCGCACCGGGGGCTTCTCGTTGAAAAACTCAGCCAAGTCGAATTCACTTCGATTAAGGGTAAAGACGTAATCTAGGGCCCTGGCACCGTAGAAGGGTTGTTTTGGAGGAGGGTCGACCCCGGTGGTGAGTTGGGTGACGTTAATGGCGGCTTTGCGGAGGTACGTGCAGTTAAACTTTTTCAGGACTTTTGTGTTGCCGAGCCGGATAAGATTCATTAGGGTTGCGCAGGATGAGGCGTGGCCCATGAAGGCTCCCTCGATGCACACGCTAGCCCAGATTCCATTGGCACCATTCATAAGCGTCTGTGGGTAATTAAAGAAGACAATAAGTCAATGCCATGAAATTATTGCAAAAACATAGCAAAGAAAATATAATCCAAAACTAATTTCAGAGTCACTAAAACTCCCGGGTAAGAACTAAAAACGGTTCCGCGTGTGTCATACCCACTTTTAGACAGGGTTTGGGTAATGTGTTGTCAAGCAGGTAAAACTACAAAACTACCTGCCGTAGGCCGTACCGTAGCGGCTAGCCATATACTTGCAATTTTAGGTCATTTTTTTTACACTTGAATGTCAGGGTGGTAAATTTGAAAGCCTGTTTTCCCGAAATCGGGGTAAGAATTTTCTGATACAGATTCTTTCGAAGCCATCCCATGCAGTTTCAGGGTTCAAAAGAATCTCCCCATCCAAGCTTCTAGGCCAGTTTGACTTCAAAATGGGTCTAGCCCTACCCGATACTTTTCCTAAGATGTTTTTTCTTTTCTTTTCTTTTTTAAGTGCACGAGAGATAGACTTCAGAAGGGCATGGGCACTGGTTTTTATGTTTGTATTTTGTTTTTGCAGCAGGAAAATGTTTTCGTAGTGTAGGCGTTCGATTCAATTGTTCTGCAGGAAGCCTGTACTCCTGTAGGCCTAAGTCTCAAATCCGTCCAGTGAAACAAAACACCAAACGTCAATCACCCCAGCCAAGCTATAACGTTAACTCAAAGTCTGACAATTACCAACCTCCATTACGGAAGCTTCGGAAAATCCATATCTCTCATGGATATGAACCAAAAGATGCCCCTTCCACTTGTTGTCATCCATTACTCTACGGATGAACTTGGTCCAGGCACCGCATTCTTCGGGCTGTGTTTTACCCGTCGGCTCTTCAAACATTATCCCGAGGGGACGAATCATGGCTGGCAGTTTGGCGAGGAAGCCGACGACCTCGAACACTCTCTCGGGAGCTTTCGGCATGATTTCCGACAGGTCTCGGATATTGCAGAAAACCTTCGACTCCGGGTGGAGGTGTTCATGACACCACTTTATTCTCGTCTCCAGAAGACGGCAGAACCCCTCAGTTGGGAAGTTGTCGGGATGGAAGTTGTAGACTCCATCATTAAGATCAATTTCGATGATCGCGTTTTGAATGCCATATTTCTCCAGCTTTTGTAGCCCAATGGGGATAGTTGAGATGTACACATCTGGGATGTCGTTCTTCTTACTGTTACCTGCCTGTATAACAGTGCTACCTGCATGGAAAACAACAGAATGAGACGAACAGTTTGAATATTATTTCGAGGAAACAAAATATGTTCTTTTTTTCTCCTTCATACTATAATGCCTGAATGGATTTCTTTAACATCGAATGTTTGGATGACTGATTTTACCGACATTATGATGAAAATAATTGATGGCCTAGTCCCGGCCTCCCCAATACAGCACACGCTATTCCAAGTAGAGGTCTCACCTACCTTGTACGGCGATGGAGAGCAGTATGGGTACGAGGTATACAGAAACTGATCGAAAGCCCTGGGGACGACTCAGCGGTCCCGCCCAGTATGGTATTTGCCCAGATGCAAAGTCTTCCCCATGCACAATACACTGCGTGTTCCGATCATGGACGGTGTAATTTTTTTTCAAACCTTATGTGTCGTGTTTTAAGACAAGTTTTGTTTTTATTGGACTATTGATAATTTCCTTTTAGAAAGGAAAACAAATACTTTGAACATAAATAATAATCAGAAGCATATAAGTTTACTAGTACAAAAGTGCCTTAATGAATCAATAACGGGACCCACCATAAAATGTTAAAACAATGTTACTGTAAAAACATACTTCACTTGAATATTTTTTTTAAATGTGTGTTATCATTTTGTTATCCTTTTCCCCAAATTAAATAGCAATGTTTCGATGAAAAAGACATTTTTCATAACCATTCATTCACATTTATTTCCATTTCACATTTCTCAAGTCACAGTATACAGATTAATAAATCAGCGTACAATAAGGTGAGAAATGTTGGATAGATATAATAATAATAATAATAATAATAATGTGTGGATTTATATAGCGCACGTATCCACCAACTAAGTGGTGCTCAAGGCGCATTATATTATTATCCCTGCTCATAAGGCTCATAAATCATTCCTGAAACCATCTCAGCTCCCTGGGGAGTATACAGCTCAATTGCTGCCATTTCTAGCGCATATAGAGCAAACCGACTCTGCCTTCACAGGTACCCATTTAACCCCTGGGTGGAGAGAAGCAATTATGATTAAGTGTCTTGCTCAAGGACACAAGTGTCACGGCCGTGATTCGAACCCACATTATGTTGCTAACACCAGAACTTGAATCCGGTAAGCTAGACCGCTCGGCCACGACACCCATATAGCCTACATGAAAAATGGTGGAATGGAGGCGTGTCCCAGTGAGCGGTTGCTTGAGTTGGGGATGCCATACAAGACAAGAAAAGATGGACAAACGGACAGACAAGAAAACATATGGATTCCTTTGGGGAACTAAGCCATTGAGCAGGCTTTCATGTGCCATTGAGGAACAGTATCGAAAAACATTGAAAAACGGGTTCTTTTTTGCATCTATCGCCACCACGACATTATTCAACAGAGTATACCTTAGATCTTGCTACATTATGACCCAAACATTGCATTCTTTCAGAAAATGAAAAAAAAACTTAACAAAAAATTGATTTTCCCTCGTGTAATTTATGTTAAATCTTGCATTTTTAGTCAAATATTTACCCGTTTCGTGTGTAAAATGCGCGTTTAGCGAAAAACTGGTCCAATAACATTATCATAACATTAAATAGCGCCACCTGGGAGCTTAGATCTATTGAGTCATTTCTCTCTGGCTTGTCAGCTTTCTAACAATATAACATCTGTTTTTATTGGTTGAGGTTTAGGCTCGCGTATGTTCGCTTAAAAAGAATTGTGCATCTGAAATCCAATGAAATTTAGCGTTGCTCATGGGCGTGGCTCGGCGCGTGGGGCATTGTTCGAGGTTAAGCACGTACACACACACACACACCCACGTGTGTAAACGCCTGCAATCGGGGACATCCTTTGTCCAATTCCTTTGTCCAAAAAAGCGGGGACATATTGTTCTCCATTGTGATAGCAACCGGGGACTATTGTCCCTTTTCTTATATGTCCCCGGTTTGAATGCGCTCACACACGCACGTGTACTGGACTGCACTACGTGCATGCAGCGTGGGTTTCGTCTTGTGAGTGTTAGTGTGATCAACATTGTCGATTCTTCTGTATTTGTTGCCAAATTGTGAGTAGGTTTCATGCATTTATTTTATAGTTTTACGATAAACACATAAACACTCTTCAATAGTGTTAGCAATCAGCTGCATGCCTTCCTGTGAAATACCATAAGTGGACCCTCACAGTGCCGTACAATAGGCCTACCTATTAGCAATAATGGACTGGCCCAACACCCCCAATTAAGTCTACACAGAGCCAGGGAGCTGTTATGTTTTATCTCCAAGGCCATTCGACTGTGCATTGTTGGCCTGTTTGCATGGGGTTCTTTTGACCAGAAAGGATTTGAAAACACGAATCACGAATAAACTGCAAAAGTTTACTACACTTAACAAAATAACTAAGATATACACATAAATAGTTTACATAGAACAATTATTTTAGATGTACATCTTAATTTTACATTTAAATACATTAAGTGTAGATGAGTTTCTCGTATTACTGGGAAGCTTGTTCCAGTTGGTTGCACCATGGAGGAAGGAACTCCCTCCATGGTTGCACCAGTATATCGAAATGTGTGTTGAAAAATTTGTGTCCTGTGTTATAGTTGTTTTTTTAAGAATTTGTACATGAAGATGTTCATGTATATATTAAATGGAGCAGTATTGTCACGATCAACAGGGCATGGAATCGGAGTGCTTGTTTTACATCAACTCAGTGACTGAAAATAATACCACACATAATAAGGTCATATTACCTTTGCTACTGAATAAATGACCCACTAATTTTCAGTCACTGTATTCATCTTAAACTGGGACACAGATTCTATGCCTTGTTGAAAGTCTGCTCTGATCGTGACGATACTGCCAGATCAGAAACCAAAGACTTTTTTTTGGGGGGGGGGGGTGATCTTAAATGTCATTTTCAAGGTTGGTAGTCATCTAAGGTCAAATTATGAATGTTTCGTTAAAAGGAGACTTCAAGCAAAACTCATATTATACAACTTAAATTTTAGTGTGCGTTTGAACATGTTGAACTTAAAGGTATAATTCAAACGTAATTTGAGTCATAATATAATAAACATTTATATAGCGCCCAATCTATGTTGACATGCGGCGCTTAACAAACAAGCAAAATGTAGGTTCTTCACACATACAATTAAAAATTACCATACTCAAACATGGGGCAAATCGTCCCTAATTTGCCATAGTGACCAATCCGACCTTTTTTCAATTTTAAGTTTTCCCGCCCATCAGTACATTTAGGAAGAGACCTATCATTGTGTCTAATCCACATGCATGTATTCCTTATAGTTTTGGAGATAGAGCATGCATTCAAATGACGAATGCTCTAACTGGCTATTTTTGTAATTGGGCAAAGTGACCAATACCGCATTGGTCACTATGCCAACTTAATTCGGGATTGGTCACTATGGCAAATTAGGGACGAAATGAGACCCTTAACACAGTCAAAGGGCTAAAATGTAAAAAAAATACCAGACACGTACAAAAAGGGACCTTGACCATAGTGTATAAATCGTCACCGGTCCCACGAAGTGACACAAAGTGTAAACAAATAAATATTTTGGATTTTCTTTTTTTTTTTTACACATTTTGGCGATATTCATCAGAAGCTACAATGTCACGAAGTTTTGAAGCTGGAAGTGTGCTACTTTCTTGATTTGACGAATTTGGAAACACTAAAGTGAAGATTTGCGTTTACACGAACTGACACTAAGTCAATTCACCGTATACAATACACTGTAAACGCCGCAGCCAACATAATAAAACGTTTTTACGAAGTGACACAAACCTTAGTGCGACAAAAACAGCGCGCCGTTGTTTTGCGTTTTCGCGAAGTGACACAAACTTACTGATACATAACCGTGTGTCACTTCGTGAAAACGCAAACTAGGTTTTTTGTACAGTTTTCGTTTTCACGAACTAACACAAAGCTTTTAGTGTTTTTAGCGGTTAATTGCTTAGTATTTAAAAACGTCAGAGTGTCCAAAACAACGTATTTCCATAATTCGAAAGTTCTATAGAAACCACAAAGTGATAATAATTCAAAAAAAGAAACGTGTGTTGATGATGAAACGTGCGTTTCAAAAAGAGACTTCAATGATGTAAATTTTGTCTAGTGTGCAAGTTTGTGTCACTTCGCGAGACCGGTGACGAAATGCACCATACAGATACATACAAGGGCAATGGGGACCCTTGCCAAAATACCGGTTTACCCCACCCCTCCACAAGGACGATACGACACTTAACAATGCAATGACTCAAAAACACAAACAAAAACATTAAACATGTATAGAGATCAAGGCCTTCTGTAAAACAACCAGTAGTCCTAGTAGCTGAAAGACAAAGAGAGACCTTTGCAATGTAGTCTGGGGTAACACATTTTATACACACATCAACAAACTGTTCATTCTACAAAAGCCAGTCATCCGTTTAGTTTCTAAAGCTCATTATACTGCTCACGTGAATCCCCTATTCAAAGAACTCAAACAACTCAACCTTGAAAACATTAATATATATCATCAGAACATCTTCATGTACAAATTCTTCAAATAACGACTCCCCACTCACCTCCAAGCGCTCTTTAAATTTAATTACAATATTCGTAACTACAACACTAGAGCTTCAACTAATATTCATCTCCCAGAACACAGGACAATTTTTTTTCAACACACACTTCGATACACTGGTGCAACCAATTGGAACAAGCTTCCCAGTGATATTAGAAACTCATGAACACTTAATTTATTCAAATATAAAATTAAAATGTACCTATAAAATTATTCTATGTAAACTACTTATGTGTATTATCTTAGTTTGTTAATTGTTATCAATGCATATGGTACTGTTGCATTCCCACTATTGTGGGTCAACAAAATAATAGGGCGGACACTAACTTTGTTGTGACAATATCAAATGGGGTTGGTTTATTATCTTCTCTGTATTTAACAACAATAAAAGGCACTAATGACATATAAAAAGAGTGGTAGCGTAGTTCAATAATTAGACTTAATAGTTGTCTTGTACTTTACATAATACGAGTTCCGAATGGTGTGTACGAGTACCAACTACAAAGGGATCGGATACAGCCAGTAGGACCATCATTCATTCATGCGGCAATTGTCACTCGGTATACGGTACGGGCACTGCTACACCGAGAGACGGGCGGCTGGTCAGTCTCGACAACGGGGACCACCAGGGCTTGACTACACGGGGTGTCTGGACGGGGCCAGTGTGTGTATCAGACCGCACTAGCTAGGCGAACCAATCGATCGACGCACTGCACCATTGGTTCAACGAACGAGGCACTGGACTGCAATAATTTGGTATGTCGCACTGTCATGGATCGGATCGAGTCGCACAGATATCATTCGGAACCGCCCTTCCCCGAGATCAGGAAATCTCTGGGTTTATATAGAAATCTGGGGCCTAGGAATGAATAAAACATTAGCCTGGTTTAGCGTCTTAGCCAATGAGAAGCCTGCCTTCCGCGTCTAAGGGTAGAAACGTGTGCAAAATCAGGTTATACAACAGGTCCTTGTTCCATATAAGGTTAAGGTATTAGACGAAAGTAAAGTGAGTGACAACTTAGAAAGTAGGGCACACGGACCAAGGCCTATATGATGGAGCGGGTCAGTCACGGTGACTGTTTGGCCGTGCTACACCCACGAACCGTGTTCGGCGTGTAGGGTGGACTCCGAGGAAAGTAGGCGAAAAATAGACCAAGTCCAAAGGACCTGCTCTCCAAGCCACGTGGTGGGAGGGTGTGGCACGCACACAAGGCTCTCGCTGGTGTTGCATTATGCATTGCGTTGGCGCTGGATATGCATGAGCAAAAGTAGCGGCCTTGAATGTATTGCATATTCATAGCGGACAATCGAGGGTCCGGGGAAACGAACCCTGGGACTTAGAGCGCTTGAAATTGCATCGTAAGGAAAATATTGGAAGTGGAAGAAGTGAAGTAGAGGGTGCTAATATTTATCAAAATCCAAGGGTAAGATTCGTAACAGTACCCTATTTAGGCTCGTAAAATTTGCGGTTTTTCTGTGATAAGTGTTTTGTTGTTTTCTTGTCTGTCCGTTCATATTGTCTTATATAGCATCCCCAACACAAGCAACCGCTTACTGGGACATGCCTCCATTTCATTCTTTCTTATATCTAATAGGTTACTTATAAATGTATTAATACTGTTATCTGTATACTTTGACTTGAGAACTGTGAAATGGAAATAAATGTAAATGTAAATGGGGGAAAATGACACAAAATTAAAAGGGAAAATAAAACTCATTTTGCAGAAAGCCTCTCGATTTAAAACTGTTAATTGTTTATACTTACCATCAACCAACTCTGAAAATGCCAACAGATTACTGCGGTCCTTCTCCCTAGCGCACAGTTCCTGGACGAATACATCATCAACGCGAGTCATGTGAGAAAAGGACGCCACAATCTTAAACGTGAAACCACACTTTTGGATTTCATCGTAAATTTTCCACTTGTTGTCAATGGTGTGTCCACGGAGCTGTCCGACTGTGCTCTCACGGAGAGAGTTGTCGATGATGACGAGATCCATATCGCGTAGGACATCATACCCCTTCATTTCAGCGGTAACATGTTTTTTGTAGTTGCTCGCAAGCTTGCTGTAATCACCTGCCATTTTAATATTTTGCCCCGTTCGTTGTTTAGGCGTACCAAAAAACAATCACAACTCGATACACCGACGTCTTATTCTGTTCTGTTCTGTTATTCATCAATTGTTGTATTAATACCACAATTGGCAGCATAACACATGACAACACATTGACATTGAACAACTCCATTCGATTACGCCTGGTTGGATTGTCAATAATAATATTATTATTACCACCAATCCAACATAGTCATAGCCTTTAGTCAAGGCGCACGCAGCAACGCCCGAAGAAAGACCACGCAATTGACGAAGCCATGAGCTCCTAAAACCAGTCTGTTGTGTGGACGCAACTACTGATTAAACATCAGTAATATGAAACCTTTTTTTTTAACCAATCGCCATAGGTAAAATGTTGGGATTGTCTATATTTAAGGGCCGATATCGTCTCGGCCAAAGCAGACGTTTGACTGGGCAAAGTGAAAGTTCCACACATGTTCAATTCATTGTGTTATACTGTTTACTTGGATGAATACGATAGAGGGAGCCCTTGAAGTTCCGTTGTTCAAATAGACCTGTGATGTTGAATTTTTCAGCACATTCGCCCATGGCTGATTTTTTTCTTCTGCAAACAAGAATTGCCATCCCGCGATATTTCAGCGAATCAGATGTCTTATACATTATTCATGACATATTCTATCAGTCTCAAAACACTTGAGACTTTAGGCTAGCCCTAACATACCAATGACCTACCAAAACAAAGTCCCAAGGCAGACCAGAGACTCTGCCAGAAACTTGGAATGTAAACAAACCCACCCAAGGCCATACCTTGGCTGATGATAGTGAAGTACCGTAATCACGTATCAGTTATACTGTACAAGCATGAATAGACAATAATAAAATACACACTGTGCGTTTGCAACACAGTATCGATAAAATTGATAGTGAATTTAATAATATAACTACCGGTACTAACAATTGATATGGAAACTAAGAAAACTGCTGCTTCACTCAGCTGAAGTCTAGATGGTCTCGGCCGGCCTTCCAGTACCAGAGATATTTTGTTTAACTTTACGGATCTTCACCGTAACTTCAATCTAATAGGCCAAAAAAGGTCTCCGGTTTCTGGTCATATATAGGTCGGTTTCAAAATCGTTGCGGTGAAGCTCTTAGAGAAAGGATCTCTATGGTTCTAGTAACATATATACCGAACCCATCCAGTAAGTTTCGTCCGAATCCATCCGTAACCTTATAGTTATACAGGGTGTTTAAAAAAAAGAAGGTAATCCTACTTTAAAGGGTTAATATGGCCAGACGGATATGTTTACCAGCACGTAGCATGGTATCATCTTAAAGCAGAAGCTATGTGCTTTCCAATGATACCAATTGGGTTACATTCCAGGGTCACGCATCATTGAGCACCACTGTCTTGAAATTGTGGTGCACAATTGCAGTTGGTTCACTTTCCTGCTGAACAAAATCGACACAGATTTATGTTCAATCATTGGATTGAGCGAAATGTCAATGGTCAGGCCTATCTTCAAATGATCAACGAGGAGGTTGTGCCACAGGTGGAGATCCACTTCCAGCGACAGCAAAATGGAATGTTCCGTTATGTGTGGTGGGCTCAAGATGGTGCACCAGCCCATCGTCTCATCGCTGTTCGAAATCGCCTCCATTAACTCTTTCACGAATGCGTGAGTGCTCTGAACCTCCCCGTTGAATGGCCCCCAAGGTCACCAGACCTCACCCCCTGCGACTTCTTTTTGTGGGGTCATTTGAAGAACAAAGTTTTCAGCACCCCTCCACACAACATGCAGGATTTGCGTGAAAGGATTCATCGTGAGGTGGACAGTTTGCGACAAGATCCACGTACCGTGAGACGAGCTGTGGACGACATGCGCCGTCGATGTCAACTGTGCTTGGAGAGGGGAGGTGGACACGTGGAGGGTCTTGGCCAATGAGAGAAAATCAGAAACTTCTGCTGTTAAATGTTTTACTCATGATCATGAATAAAATCCAATGATTGAACATAAATCTGTGTCGATTTTGTTCAGCAGGAAAGTGAACCAACTGCAATTGTGCACCACAATTTCAAGACAATAGTGCTCAATGATGCGTGACCCTGGAATGTAACCCAAGGTATCATTGGAAAGCACATATAGCTTCTGCTTTAAGATGATACCATGCTTTTTGCTGGTAAACATATAGTCTGGCCATATTAACCCTTTAAAGTAGGATTACCCTTTTTTGAAACACCCTGTACTGCAAGTGCCCCCCCCCCTTCGTCTCTTGCTTTTTGAATGAGATAATCTTCGAAACAAAAAAATGTGTTGTCACCACGGTGAATTCAGATCTTCAGCAACATCAGTGTCGGCTATACATCAGTGTACGTGTACAAGTACATAATAGCTTCAGACTCCAATTTCGATCCGAAACCAGTGACCAGCGCACCACAATTTGCTGCCCGTTTAGATAACGCGCTGGGAAAAATGGAAAAATAAACAAAAGTATGACTCCAAAAATATGACTCCCAAAGTGGATCTCAAAAGTGCTTATCGGTATGTTCCCTGTCATCCCGGTGACTTATTTTTGTGGCACTAAACTTCCATTTGGAGCTAAACGTGCGCTATGCATTTTTCATAGATTAACTCCGTCTGTCTCTCGTATGATGCAACATCATGGTTGTAATGGGGTCGTTGCTTACCTGGATGATTTTCTCATCAAAATTTAAAATACACGGGAAGCTTGTGAATTAATTGCATTTTAATTACTTGTTTTACTTTAAGGTTAGTATTTAATATAAATTGGTCAAAGATGGATAGCCCTTCCCAAACAATCTTGGTATCTTTTATTTATACCAATGCTCGAACTCTTATATAAAAATACCACATGAAAAACTTGATTGTTCACTGAACTACTTCAGGAGTGTTCACTGCCATCTACTCTGCATCTTCTATTAAAAAACAGACATAGGGCCTATTCAAAGCTATTCATCCGTCCAGTTGCAGTTTGAAAGCTAGCTATGCTTTTTGCAAATCATCTGAGCGCAACCCTCATTTGACTCATTTCAATATGTTTCATATGACTAAAAATACAAGAAATGATTTGCACTGTTTTCTTTCACACCAACATGTTTGTGTTGCCTTTACAAAATATGCGTCTATAGTATACCCCATAAAAATGAGTGTTCACAGCCAAGTAAGAGCCAGAGATTTCGAAACATAATTTGTATCTATGCATGATGAGACCCACGTAGGGCCAATGTAATATGTACTTGGGCTAACTCATATGGGAACACAGTGTCAGATTGTTCTCTTTTTTATTGAAACTCATTCTACTTGATTAAAACAAGTGACAGATCTTTCGAAGTTTGTTCCTAGATTTTCAATCTAAAAGTTTAAGATAATGTGGAATCAGGTTGTATGACATGAACACGAGATTACTGATGATCATGAGGCAGATGGACCAGAGCTGTTAGCTTTTGGAGTGAATAAATAAGTTCTTATTCAGTGAACAAAAGTGTATTAGGACTTCAGTATTCATGTAGAAATATATTGGAATAAGGAACTGGAGTTAATTCTTATCTCTTAATGAATTGCCAGTTATATCCATGTACAGTACTTTGAAATCAGAATGGTGGTTAATATAGCTGTACTAGCTCTACTGCCCATTGTGTACTAATTGTAAACAACTAACCCAATAACAATGGCAGTCAGTGTACCTTCAGACATGGTGTCACTCTTGGTTGAACTTCAAATATATATTTCAGACATTTTCTAAACACAAGATTCTGACACTCTGGGTAGAATGCCTTAAACCTAAGCTGGTTAGCGTTTCAGTCATTTAAATGTCTTAAACGAAAGCATCTTAACGTTTCATAATGTCTGAAACGTTATCCCTACTACGTTTCAACCATTATGTCTTAAACCTAAGCCTCATTGTACTGTTTAAGACATTTTGTCCCTAACAATAGCGTTTAAGACATTTCCCTGTTCATAGTGTACATGTATATGACAACGTTTATTTTTGTTTTTGATAATTTCTTGATAATTACAAGAGGAACAAGCTGTTATATTTAGTGAAAACCTTTGCTATTACTATTTGGCAACATCACTGTTGGAATTTAAAAGAGTTAGTGTCATTTAAGCAATGTATTTCTTTTCATCCTGCAAAATTGTCCAGCAATCAATACTACAAATCCAACATCCAAGTTTCAACCCAGAAGTATTTTAAAATATTTTCCAACGTACAGTGGGAATTATCCAGAAACTCAAGATATAATTATGACCCTCAAATGAACTTCCAGCAATAGAGCAAAATAAAACCTGCTTTAAACTGACTTTTAAATTTAGAAATTTATTAATGAATGTTTCTTACATAAACATAAAAAGGTTCAACATTTTCAAAACGTAGTCTGGAATACATGTAAAATGAAACATTAAAACTGCCAGTGAAACAATGAATTACCTTGCTGGGAAGTACTTACGTTCTGTTAATGGTAAAATAGATGCCAGTCATAAACAAAGTTTGCACAAGTAAGCAGGAGGTCGTGGGTTCGAATCCCGCCCGAGTCGCCTGTGTAGTTTTTTCACAGACACTCGGAAAGCACCGAGTATACAGTGCTATACACACGTGTAGGGCAAAATTAAATCAGTCATAAACAAAATTTTAAAAATACAAAATTGTCCCATGTAATTTGTCGTGGTTAAGCATATATGGGTGCATTCTGCATGATATGGGTGCATTCTGGTTTGAGCTAACCATACAAAAAAGCGTGCACAAAAATCACCATGATGAAATTAGAACAAATATGATAAATGTACAGTGTATATGCAGACATGTACATGAGTATCTGAATGGAAACCAGCCCATCATTTCATAATTACATTCACGCATGCGCTCAAGCACCACTGTTTGGCAAACTCAAAAGCGGGATCGTCACCAGTGCTTCCACTTTCAAGGAAATTTCCTTATTTTAAGGAAATTTTGAAATGTTTTGACGCTCTAAGGAAATTTCTGAGGAAATAAAGAAATCTAAGGAAATGCCGTAAATTCTAAGGAAATTCTAAGGAATGTTCGTAAATATTCGAAATTTTTTTACGAAATAATGTTGCATACAAATTAACACTTATTATACCCTCGGTCAGTTTGCGCGCTGTATAGCATTGACGCAGATTTGACTAGGCACGGCACAAACAGCCTAGTTGCCGGCCGCATGTTAGGCACAGCCATGGGCTAGTCTAAGCATGACGCGTCAGATTTTCACGCTACCTAGGCTGGCCTACGCACATGTATGTATGTCTGGTAAGTGACCACCGCGGGCTCGCATTTAAAGAATTAACGTTACACTAGGCTGCAGGGCACCAACTGATGGGGAAGGCGTGCAAAAACTGCCAACTTAGTGTACATGCAGTGCTTTTTTTCAACAGCATGCACTTCTTATGGCCTACTGCAACTTTCACATATGCAAACTGTGTATGCATACAGGGGCTAATACACTTTTGATGATTTAAGTAAAACTAAGGAACATCGGGGAAAAAATCTAAGGAAATCTAAGGAAATGTAGATTTGAAAAGTGGAAGCACAGATCGTCACGCAACGCCTAGCGCGCGTTGTAGCTTGCACTTAGCGTGCGCTAGGCGCTATAGCGCGCGCATGGCGTTGCGTGATGATCCCACATTTGAGTTTGCCAACCAGTGGTGTTTGAGCGCATGTGCGAATGCAATTAGCATATTTCATGGGAAGGGTCTATTCCACACCCCCACTTAATAAATACATTTTAAAAACATGTACATAATGACCTGATCAGAACACACCAAATACATATGTTGCATTACATAATGGTCAATCATGACTGACTGAATGGAAACAATTGGCCACTGTCAGCAATTAATACCCCTTCCCCAAACAAACAAAATAAATAATTAAAAGTAAAACTAGAAAGGAGTATAAAATAACAAAAAGAGGGAGCTGATGTTTTAACTGTAACCATGCTGAACGCAACAGAATGCAACAAATGGAAAAAAAAATGTTGGGTTTTGTTGAAGTGTGCCGAGAACAAAAGATCTTTTGTTCTTGCTGCACTCAGCTGGATTCACGCTTGGACAACTGATGGATGTCGTTGCAATTGAGCCAGTTATTGAAGGCGGTTAGGGTTAACCCTTTGCAAACACTTCTCAACTCTTTGTCCTCATCGAGAACAAAAAAAACAAAACATTGTTCTAGCTGGTGGATCTTGCTGCATTCTTTTTTGTCAGAACAAATCCATTCTGCCAGGCAATGTTACTTCATCATCCAACCAATGCTTATCAAAGTTCAAGGTTCATTTATTTTTCCACAGTATCAAAATTCATCAATAACAATAGAAAGTAGTGAAATAAGTAAAGAAATAACAAATATTGCAATATATGAAGTAAAAGTGAAAGATATGGGTGATACTGCAGAGGGACCCATGAGAAGCAAAGCTTGTAAACATGGGCCCCATAGCATGCACGTGCATTGAGCCGGAAATAAGAAGATAATGTCCATTGTACCATGGGCCCACTGCATAATGAGGTTCCATGGATATACCAACATGTAATAGGGCTCAATGTACATGCTGCATATATATAAAAAATATATATTTAAATATATAAATAAATATAAAATAAATAGTTACTTAAACATACACAAGTAATACACAAACAATACAATGAACAGAACAGACAGACTTAAACAGGTCAGCGTGGAATATTATATACATGTAAATGCAATCATGGTTTCAATGATAAGAATTCAACAAGATAGATTTAAACACACGTTTAAAAATGTGGATATTTTTTTTATGCTTTAAGTTCATCAGTAAATGTGTTCCAAAGCCTGGGGCCCTCATATTTGATGGTTTTGCGAGCAAATGAAGTTCGAATAGATGGCTGTGAAAATTGGTATGACGAGTGGAATGAGAATGGATTTCATAATTCCTGGTAAATATACTGTTAATTAAATATGGTAAGGTGTTGCAGGTTGATTGAAACATGAGGGACCCAAGCTGATGAAAATATAATACAATTTCATGTAGCGGCTAAAGCAAAGTAGACATTTAACCCTCCTACTTTTGGTACCTTTTTCATACAAGTTGATGCACCATTTGAAACCATTCGCTTTTGTGGTTTTGAATGGTGAAATAACTGCGTACAGTATTGATTTCCCCAAATGGTTTTGAATGGTAGGTCAG
This sequence comes from Zoroaster sp. YZ-2022, assembly GCA_029582265.1. Taxonomy (NCBI): domain Eukaryota; kingdom Metazoa; phylum Echinodermata; class Asteroidea; order Forcipulatida; family Zoroasteridae; genus Zoroaster; species Zoroaster sp. YZ-2022. The sequence goes on from CM055819.1 coordinate 20,230,729, forward strand.
TTAATACAAAACCTTGTTTGGATCTTTCCAAATGGTAGTACAGATCAGATAATACAAAACCTTGTTTGGATACTTCTAAATGGTGAATCAATGGACCCTCTATGCATTTGAATGGATTTGAATGGTAGTGAAGCTTGCTATACCAACACTTTTCAAATGGCATCACCATGTGTGTACATAACCAATGGGCATTTTTGACAGTGGAAATTTTGAATGGTTTCAAATGGTCAAACAGTAGGAGGGTTAAAGAGAAGGTACAACAATGGTAATTATCAGGGGGCCAATTTCAAACAGCTGCTAAAGTAAGAACACAATTTTACTGAGCACTGACCATTTTGTGCTTAGCAAAAATAGGTTACCAGCCAAATGGTCATGTAATGTTTACTGCTTCTGGCTGGTTCTCAACCCAATTTTGCTTAGCAGATAAATATACTAAGCAATATTTTCTGCTTAGTAGCTCTTTATTAGCCCCTGATTACAACATTACCAAATTATTATCACAAAGTTAACTAAAATGTGACCCGCTCTGTGAAAAAGGGTGACATGTCGCACCATGCGTTTACATGCAATGGGCGATGAAGTGGTGAGAGGGTGTTTTTTTTTCTTTTAACATCTGATTTTTGGTTACGTTTTTTTGACATCATTAGGATCTAATTTTTTAAAATATGTTTACATAAACATCAATTTCAATCAATAAAATATTAAAATCAATGGTTTTTGTGAGTCCTTTGTTTCAAATATGTCATTTGTTTTCATTTTCCTAACACTATATTGTGTTAATTATGCACATTAGTGATTATTACAAATAATAATAATAATAATAATAATGTATAGATTTATATAGCGCACGTATCCACCAACTAAGTGGCGCTCAAGGCGCATTATATTATTATCCCTGCTCATAAGGCTCATAAGGCTCATAAATCATTCCTGAAACCATCTCAGCTCCCTGGGGAGTATACAGCTCAATTGCTGCCATTTCTAGCGCATAGAGAGCAAACCATCTCTGCCTTCACAGGTACCCATTTAACCCCTGGGTGGAGAGAAGCAATTATGGTTAAGTGTCTTGCTCAAGGACACAGGTGTCACGGCCGGGGCTCAAACCCACACTCTGCTGCTGGCAACACCAGAACTTGAGTTCAGTGCGCTAGACCACTCGGCCACGACAATCCACTTTTCGTGCATTATACAACACACGGGACCTACGGCTTTACGTCCCATCCGAAGGACGAAGCAATTATGGTTAAGTACCTTGCTCAAGGATACAAGTGTCACGACCGGGGCTCGAACCCACACCCTGCTGCTGGCAACACCAGAACTTGAGTTCGGTGCGCTAGACCGCTCGGCCACGACACTCCATAATGCCATATCTCCATAATGCCATATCTCCATAATGCAATATGCCACACACATCTAACATATACCAAATTAAAGCTGATTATGTAGGCCTACTCTTTCCAGCTACATAGAAATGTATTTTGTCAAATTTGCGTCTTGTGACTCATTTTCACAGAGCGGGTCACAAATATTAAACAAAAATGTTGTCTTGTACACTTATAATGTCTTTGACCTATTTCATTTGCATTTAGTGTTACTAGGGTGCCATGGCCGAGCGGTTTAGTGCATCGGACTTGTGTTCTGATGGCCGAGTCGTCAGAATGTGGGTTCGAATCCTGGTCGCCATCATGGTGCTTGTGTCCCTGAGCAAGACACTGAACTATAATTGCTTCTCTTCACCCAGGAGTATAAATGGGGACCCTTGAGGGCAGAGATGGTAATTGTGTTTGATTAAGCTCGTTGCGCTACACATTTGGCAGCATGGGCTGCATACTCCCCAGGGAGTTGAGATGGTTCTAGGAATTATATAACTGGCCCAATGACAGGGGTAATAATGTTCATGCGCCATGAGCGTCAAAATTGGCAGATACCGGCGCAATATAAGTGTCCATTATTATTTATTATTATTATTATTACTATCTAATTCTTGATCTACATGTAACTGATTTAATTTATAATTTACCGCAGTTTGATACAAATGATGAACTCACACTGTAATTCCAGAACAGCAATGAAATAATTATGAATGTATCTGAAGGAATTTGAACTTGATTTGAAGTTGATAAAGGTACCAATCATCCAAAAACAACTTCTGAATTGCTCTTATTTAAAGGGACAATATCATCAGGGTCGGAGCAGACTTTCAACAGGGCATGGAATCGGTGTCCTACTTTAAGAGGAACACGATGACTTACAATGTCTGGCTTAGTTATGCATCAGCAACGGTAACATGACCTAACCATGTGGGGTATTATGGTAGTCACTGAAATCCCTTGAATGGTAGGCCAGGAGTCTTTATTTCTGAGGATCAAGACAGAGGACCAGTCTAGTATAATTCCATTGTCTCCTGCTGGGTGAAATAGTTTTTAGTTTTTTTAAGTTGTTTAGCATACGTACATGTGTATATATCTCTGTCCATCGCCTTATTGGATCATGCACAAATGCAGCATGGCATTGACTGTTCTGGTCCACTTTAAAATTTTACTTTGTTTTGTTCCTTTTGCTTTCCGTTTTGACCTTTGCTTTTCGTGAACTCTCTTGTGATGATGCAAGCTTCCGCCTGAAGAAAAAGCATCTCCGCAAATCTTACACTTAAAAAGGTTTTTCCTTGGTATAAATGTTCTGGTGTTGGTCACATTTTTGGTGAAGAAAGACTTGGAGCAAAATCTACAGGTGTAAGGTCTGATATTGTTATGGGTCCGCATGTGAATTTTTAAAAATGCCTGTTTTTTTAAGACTCTATTGTAAACTTTGCAGGTTCTCTGCTTGTCCCGGTGAGAGCTAGCGTGCATTGACAGAAAGCACTTTCTTGCGAAGGACCTTCCGCATACATTACAGATGAAATCTTCAGGTTTTTGGTTATGTATCTTTTCGTGGTTCTTCAGTGCTCTTCGCAATTTGAAGCCTTTCATGCAGGTTTTACATTTAAATGTCCTTTCAGCACTGTGGATTTTCATGTGACCCATCAATATACTCTCAGTTTTCAAGAGTAAACCACAAACATCACACTCAAACGGTCTGTCAATGTTGTGCGTACCCATGTGAGAATCAAGCGCACATTTGTTTTTGAAGGCTTTATTGCATGTCTTGCAAACAAACGGGTTTCCATCCGCATGAACAGTTTGGTGGAACTTGAGGCTATACATGTAGATGAATTTGTAAGCTTTACCGCATATCTCACAAACAAATTCCTTTTTCAGTGAATGTGTGATGAAGTGTCGTTGAAGAGAGTGCATACTGTGGAACCCCATATTACATATTTTACACACAAAGGGCTTGATTACTGAATGTTCCACCTCGTGGTCCTTCAGTCTGCAAAATGTTGTGAAGGACTGGTTGCAGTAATCACAGAAATAGGGCACCGGTACGGAATGGGCTGTTAGGGAATGTTTAGACAGTCCCGATTTTTGCCAATATGCCTTTCCGCATATTTTACACACATTGGTTGGACCGATCTGAATGAACTGCTTATCTTTTTGCAGATATTCATCCGCATGAAACATTAACTTGTGCCGGTCCAAACTATGCTGTCCCCTAAAATGCTTCCGACACAAGTCACATGGAAAGGTTTCTGCACCTGAGCCGTGACTCAACTCATGAGTCGCCAGTTTTGATCTTTTGAAGAAACGTCTTCCACAAGTTTTGCACTTTAATCCTCTTGTGCCGTTGTGGACTCTGCGTTTGTGTTCTTTGAGATGGCTTGCGTTTATGAAGGTATTACCACACTTAATGCATTTGAAGGAATTGTTTTTCTGGTGCACCCTTGTGTGACATCGAAGAAAAGCTCTGCTTGTAAACATTTGGTTGCAAGTCTTACATGAGTGGAGCATGGGGGATGTACAGTATGGTGTGCAGCTAAATGCATGAATAATGCATGCTTCTGCTTAAATTCTTTTCCGCATTCACACTTGAATTGGTTCTTTGAGTGAGTAGCTTCATGTCTTTTAAGTTGGTTAGGAGACCGGAATATCTTTTTACAATGCCGACACTTCAATATTTCATTACTGTTTTCATGTTTTTTGGTTAGCCAAGGCACAATGCCATGGACTTCAAAGCGGTGGGTCCGTAGTGAACTTGATTTTCCAAAGTCTAGGTCGCACTTGTCACATTTGAATGGCGACTCGTTAGTGTTGATTGTCCCCATAATGGTTTTCCAGCAAGAATTCATCTGATGATATTTCATGTGATGCTTGTGTTTATAAGATCTATCACATCCGTCACATTTAAACGGTTGCTCAAAACTGTGGGACTTCATGTGATTTGCCAAGCTACTGTTAGGTATGTCTTTAGAACAAACTTCACATCTGACTAAATTACGATGTCGTTTTTTACTCGTCTCATCAGTACCAGTCTCATCAGTATCAGTCAAATGGTGCTTGGTTCGATGCCTTGATACTTCATACTTTTGCTTAAAGGCTTTACCACATGCACACTTGTACCGCTTCTCTGTGGAGTGAGTATTCTCATGTCTTTCAAGTTGGTGAGGATATCGGAACACCTTATACTTTAATACTGTATTCCTGTCTGTTTTTCTGGGGCAATTTCGCAGAATTTTGTTGTTCATCAGCAGATGACCTTGTAGCAGTCTCATCGATAACTCCTTTAGAGTGTCGTTAACTCCTTTAGAGTGTCGTGGCCGAGTGGTCTAGCTTACCGGACTCAAGTTCTGGTGTTAGCAGCAGAATGTGGGTTCGAATTCCGGCCGTGACACTTGTGTCCTTGAGCAAGACACTTAACCATAATTGCTTCTCTCCACCCAGGGGTTAAATGGGTACCTGTGAGGGCAGAGTTGGTTGATTAGCCCTATATGCGCTGTAATGGCAGCAATTGAGCTGTATACTCCCCAGGGAGCTGAGATGGTTTCAGGAATGATTTATGAGCCTTATGAGCCTTATGAGCAGGGGTAATAATATAATGCGCCTTGAGCACCACTCAGTTGGTGGATACGTGCGCTATATAAGTCCACACATTATTATTATTATTATTTAGAATCCTCACTTGCTTGTTCTGGTTCAGGGATAGTTTTATCTTGGGTTTTCTTGCACAAATAAGTCCGATGGTGGGTCATGTGATGTTTATGTTTGTAAGTTTTCCCGCATTCCTCACATGTATAGGGCCGGTCGTTACTGTGGCTCTTCAAATGTTTTACCAAGAGTCTCCTCGTATCAAAGTCTTTTGAGCAAACCTTACATTTGAGTAACTCTTGATTCTTGATTCTTTTCATGGTAAATTTTCTCCCGTGAGCTCTCACCGTGACGTCCTTCAGGGCGCTACGCTGTGAAGTAGTTGGATCACACTTTCTGATCTGAAGGTGCTTACCTTTACCATTGTGCTCGGCCTGGTGCCTTTTTAGGTTGTACTTCTGCTTAAACGTTCGACCACAATCACATTTGTACCGCCTCTCTTTGGAGTGAGTATTCTCATGTCTTTCCAGTTCATACGGATATCGGAACTCTTTATCACAATGCAGACACTTTAATATCTCATTCCTCTTACTTGTTCTCGGAGGCAATATAGCAAAGTTTTGTTCATGAGCAGAAATACTCATAGCAGTCTCATCATTAGCTCGTGTAGAATCTTCACTTGCTTGGGGGTCAGACTTTCTGATCTGAAGGTGCTTACCTTTACCATTGTGCTCGGCCTGGTGCCTTTTTAGGTTGTACTTCTGCTTAAACGTTCGACCACATTCACATTTGTACCGCCTCTCTGTGGAGTGAGTATTCTCATGTCTTTCCAGTTCATACGGATATCGGAACTCCTTATCACAACACAGACACTTTACAATTTCATTCCTCTTACTTGTTCTTGGAGGCAATATAGCAGAGTTTTGTTCACTAACAGAAATGCTCATTGTAGTCTCATCATTAACTCGTTTAGATTCCTTTCTATGGACTTCCATCGTTTGGTCTTTTAGCAATCTACTTTCCATAGAGGTTTGATCCGACTCACCACACTGAAGGAGCTTCTCTCTTGTTACAGGTGTGCGTCGTGATTCAGCAAGATTGATCTCAGAAGTGGCTACTGTGTCACCTTCACAGCAATCCTCTCTGCTTTTGTTTGGTTCACTGCTGATGTGAGTTTCACCGGAAGTCTTCTCACTACAATTATCTTTATGATGTACAGTCTGATGATGTTCATTTTCGGTCTGAGGTGGTTGTAGCGACACAGCAGGAGTGCCTTGTGCATTTATGGTCTGTTCATTCTGGGGTGTCTGATGGACATTATTTGTAGCACTGCTTTTTTCACAAATTTCACTTGACATTTTCTCACAGAAATCAGCCTCATGAAGTACTTGTTGGGGATATTCATGTAAGTCATCTTCAGAAACATCTCCAGACTGAGGAAATTGGAGCATCTTATCCGGAGAGCCAGAGCTATAAAGATGCTCTTGTGTGCTTATCTGTTCCGACTGTGTATCATTATGGGGCTTCTGTTGGACATTGTGTGTAGCACTGTTTTCATCAGGAAAAACTCCTGTTTTGAGTTTATTGTTTGCTGTTTCCAAGTTACCATGGTGCATGGCTTGATGCTTTGATAGTTGATACTTCTGCTTGTAAGCTTTACCACATTCACACTTGTATTGCTTTTCTGTGAAGTGAGTATTCACGTGTCTTTCAAGTTCATAAGCAAAACTGAACACCTTTTTACAATAACGACACCTCAGTAGTTTCTGAGGCAATAAGCCATGGACGTCACGCCGGTGTGAATGAAGTGAGTGTATTTGTCCAAAGACTTTGTCACACTCATCACATGTAAATGGCTCTTTGTTGTAGAGGACTCGTTCGGTGATACTTTTCTCTTTGGTTTTTATGCAAGAAACTCGCTGGTGAACTTTCATGTGGTGTTTATGTTTAAAAGGTGTACCACATCCGTCACATTTATAAGGTCGTTTGTCACTAGTTTGACAGCTATTGTTGTGGCTGATCTTGTGTTGATCCAAAATATCCTGTGATGGTAAGCTCTTGTCACAAACATCACATGTGAACAACTGAATTTTTTGGAGGAGAAGTTGAAAAGTCTTACCGTGATGTAAAAGTTGGTGCGCACCAACAGTGCAATCACTTCTTGGCTCAAGCTCTCCACCAAAGTTCTTGTGGGAATTCAGAATTTCAATACAAGACATCTCCACGTGTACATCATCATCTGGATCAGAAAAGTCGGCAATTCCAAACTCGCCATCACTGTCGGAGATTGCGCCGGCATCTTCCACAGCTAATCTCTCACTGCTAGGACTAGGATGTACAACAGCAGTCTCGTTTTGGCGATACATAAAACCTGAACGTCCTCTCTCATCAGCTGAAGAAGAAGCATGCCTCGGCAGTTGATTCTCCTTGCTGTATAATGCGTCAAAAGGTTCTCTGCAAACGGTACTTGTTGGACTAGGCTGCACAAAATCATGGCTTCTCATGTGCATTTCACACTCACCGCTACTACTAAAAATCTTACTGCACACTGGACACATAAAATCATGACTGCGGACTAAGCGTGCATTATCTGGTTCCTTATTCTGAATGTCAAATTGCCCATGGCCAAGAAATTGCTGGTTAGAACTGACGTCTACTGCAATATTGGGATTAACAGATACAAGTTCAAGACATTTAATTGTCTGGCTGGAATCTACTCCGAGTGAGTTAATACTGGGATTTACAGAAACATGTACACTTGTAGGAAGAACCAACTCAGTTAACTGATTTCTTTCAGTATCAACACAAACTAGGTTAGTCGGATTTGCTACCAAGTGACCACTCATCAGTTCTGAGTTAATAGTGGCAACATCACAAACTGGAGATCTTGTGATTGGTAGTTCACTGTGTGTTTGTTTGTGTGTTCGCAATGCTTGCCTTCGTTTGAATGCTACTCCACAGATGTCACAAACGTAAGGTCTCTCATTTGAGTGGGCCCGTTCATGCACTTTAAGGTCACTGACCTTTTTGAAAACCTTATTGCAAGTACTACATGCCAAACGATCACGTCCTGTATGTTGTTTTTTGTTAACCCATGATGCAGATTGGTCAGGTGCTCTGTCATTGCGGTTCAAAGCCGCACTACCATGGTTTCTCGTTTGGTCCTGGGAACCGGACTTCTTGGTATGGCCATTATTACAGCAGAACTGTTGGTGCTGCTGTAGATTACCTATTTCTGTGAACTCTTTGTCGCAGACTGCACAAATGTGAGGCATTTTATCCATGTGATCTAACATGTGGTGTTTGAGCCGTTTGGTGGTCTTAAAAGATTGGTGGCATGCGCTACACATGTATGGTCTTTCCAGAGCGTGTAGAATGGTGTGGCTCTGTAGTGCATGCTTGGTATTGAAACTCTTGTTGCAGACTTCACACATGTAAGAATCAAAACATTCGCTTTGTTTGTGATTATGAAGTTCAGCTCCTACTAGAAATGTCTCCTCACAAACATCACACATAAAAGGCCTATCTTGATGCATTTGTTTGTGCTTTCTCATACGGTAGTAGGTTTCAAAGGAATTGCTGCAGATGCCACAGTTGTACTTATTTTCTAGAGTTTCACTCAAGGCAGCATTTGGAACTGATTGGGGTTGACTGTCCAGACAGGGTGACCTACTGTGAGATTTGTCAGATGCAGACTCTTGATTATCGGTGTGTGTTTGTTGATGCTCCATAAGACTTGCTTCTGTAATGGATGACATATCACAAACCTCACACAAGTTGGGTTCTTGTTTAACCTCCTCCTGATCCTCAGGAGGATGACTCTCGTTTCCGTCATGTGCAATCGACAAACAATCACTCTCTCTTACACCTCTTGTCTGGTGTCTTATCCAGCCAGCGTTTTGGTCTGAAATTACTCTTCTTGTTGTGGTGGCCACTTTCATCAAATCTGACATTCTGGTGAAATAAAATAAAATAGCTTTTGGTCAAGAATAGCTTTTGGTCAAGAAATGCCATTGACCGTTAATGCTCAACCAACAGGTCTCACCGTTGGGTCACACAGAGGTACAGAAGTAAAAACCAGGTAACTTGACTCTTTGAAAATATCAAAATGTGTAAGGGTCTTCACTGTCACCCTCACTTTATCAATGTGCAAAATGTACGTCATGGTATCAACATGAAGAAAATACACCCTAATTTTTACTGTATAAAAAAGGTATACAACATGCAGGTGTCAGTAATTCAACATTCCCGCTACATTTCTCCCTCACTCACTCAACCATATCGTGTTGCACACAAAATTACGCAAGTCCTTATTAATGTATATAAAAAGAACTGCTGAACCACGGCTATAAATATAAAGGATATGCATATTAGATATGGACAAAGCCGAACTGCTGGACGAACAGACAAATAGACTTGACAGAGTCTAACACTTCTCTGAAAGGCACAAAAACTTGTTATAAAATGCGAAAATCCACAGCGATTCTGACAGTTGTGAATTACCCAAATGTTGTACAGAGACTTAGACACAATAAAAACAGCACTTATCTGTATACAGTTTCACGTTATTTTATTCCCCCCTTCCCCTGAAATAAAGGCTATGGCCTGCTATAAATTAGGCTTTGAAGAATTTATAATCATGAACAAAATATTTGTCCAGATTTTGGTTCTCTTAAACAACTTTTTTTAATGTATTATGTTGTTGTGTTTTATGTTCAAGAATATATTTGTATTTTCGGCAAAAATGAAGATACTAGTTCAATCATGTGTAAAATGTCGAGTCAAACATTTATTTATTTTTTTAAATTTTTTTTAACACAATTCGCCCCACACAAGGCCAACGGCCACTCCAAGGTGGGGGCTACTAAGTCATTGAATTGTTACAACGACTCCACACTGAAGAAACCAGCCCCTCGCACCGAAACAAGACAAGTTAATAACCAGCCTCTTCACGGTGCGAATAGGACTGGGAGGGGTAACTAGTCCAGAACAAGGCAGTTGTTAAACTGCCTCTGCCCCTATAAGCAATTATGGTTAAGTGTCTTGCTCAAGGACACAAGTGTCACGGCCGGGATTCGAACCCACATTCTGCTGCTAACACCAGAACTTGAGTCCGGTAAGCTAGACCGCTCGGCCATGACACTCCACAAAAATTCTAACAGAATTTCATCATTAACCCTCCTACTACTGCAAGGGTCAAAATCAGTCAAAATTGCCTCGACCGTTTTTGACTGGTAAAAAGTATTGTCTTGTTCAGGGTGCTCAAAATGACAGTAAAAAACCAGTCAAAAATGCCCCTGTGTGCACATTTGGATCAACAGTCAAAACAGGCAGTTGACTGATTTTGACCTCTATAGTTACTTGCTACTAAAGTGCAGCTACAGTAGGAAGGTTAATACACACAAAGCCGACTATTATGCACACCAAATCTGGTTCACAATAAAAGAAATCCTTACTTAATATTTAGCCCACCAAATTCAGTGAAGTTTTCCACTACGAAATGTCAACAGTGGGGGAAAACCCATGAAACCCCTCATCATTCACGACTCCCCAAATTTTCTGTATTTATTTCATCAAAAATAGTATAGCATCCTCAATTGACTAGCACAATGAAAAATCATGTAGCACTCATTTACCCTAACCAACCCAAACCCATATCACAATCCTCCAAGGGGCACTTTTTTGGAAAAATTCAGCACTGTTGGAAACTGGTACTTTTACCTCTTCAAATGGGGCAAGAAGTACAGGCCATAAGTGCTGAATATGAAAGATCAACAAAAATGCATGGTGCATTTTGAAGATAAGGGCATGTTTCTGAAAGTGCACTGTTGGATTTTGGAGGATTCAGGAAGGTTCCTAGCCAGAATACCTAGGGGGTTAGGGTTAAATTAAGTCAATAGAGGGCGCAATAATAATGTTTGTTGAAATAAATTATGGGGAATACGGAGAGTCATTCTGACTAACACTGATGTGCCACACACAAAACAGAGTTTAAGACGGCGGTCAGGCATTTTTATCAGGGAAAACTTTTGTGGTCTAAATGTGGTCTAAATGTCAGGTATGAAGTGCTGATATTTTTAAACAAATTTTGGTTTGGATAAAATTCAGTGTTTTTTTTGGGTATATTTTGATGAAATTTTGTGTGAACCAAAAAAATAATCAGTATCGCGATGCGCGGTTTTGTATCGTGATGAGTATCGTGGCATTTTTGTATCGCAATAATTGATGCATCGTTACATCCCTAATCATGCTTTGTAAAATTTTGGAAATGACAACAGCCTATAGCATGTGATTTTTGGGGTGAAAATCAGAAAAGAAAAACTTTAAAAGGGAATTAAAGAAAACAATTAGTTGGCTATAAAATGAGTTTTGTGATACATTAACACGTACATGAGCGGGAATTTGGCTATTTATACAAACAGAGCCTGCTGATTCCAAATATGATTGTTCCCCAATCGCGAAAGTGTGCACAAAGGGTTGATATTAGACTTGTTTTAGTCTCTATTTACGGAGTAGAATGAGAATGTGGCGAGGAAATAGGTTATGAGATAAACAGGAAGCGAGCAAAGAAAATTTGGCTGATGCCGTACTCGAACCCGCCACCTCTCGAATACCGTACAAGTGCTCTACCAACTGAGCTAACCAGCCCCTATGTTGGTGGGCGGTCCACTTATGCCAATTATCTATTGCTCTGTGGGGCATGGTCAGAGGCCAAACCATATCTGCTGGGTAGTCAGGGATCAAGCCCCGGTTAAGATGCAAACAACCTGGGTAACGGCAGTGGTGAGGATCATACAACGGGACACAGGCCTTTCACGTGGTTGTACACAGAAAAAATAGGCCCTATATAGGGAGAAACTGACCTGAAATATTATATAAACGGGAAGCGAGGAAAGAAAATTTGGCCGATGCCTGACTTGATGAGGGTGACATAAGGCAATTCTGATATACTGTGTGTCTCAAAAAAAATGCAAACAAAATTTAACGGAATGCCAGACGTAGAATGAGTAACCAGCATAGATAATATAGGTATGGTTTGAAAGATACACCTTTCCACTTTAAAATGAGACATCAAACGTCCAAATCTGATAAGTTTTGACAGAGTTATGAGTACTTTTCCAAGAGAGGTCAAATTGACGATGGGACCAAGTTTTCAATTTTAGGCATTGGGACAAAGGTAACCTAATTGCCTCTGTGTGGATAATTGCCTGGCCTACAAAAATGTGATTTGCGAGTAAACACAATTCTAAAAACTTTCTTTTTGTTTGTAAACATGTTTACATGCTAAACATTTTTAGCATGAGGATGGATAGTGTTTAGCCATTGAAAATTGATGTTTAGGAATTTGACATGTGCGTTCAGCTAGTAAACATGTTTACAAACTGATACCAAGAAAAGTGTTTACTTGCTAAACAGTTTTTTAGAGTATTATGTAATGTGCTTAATTAACTTGTGCAACTGTGTACTGTCAATTCATTTTTCGTCAAACATTGATCATGGTTGGTGTTCAGGTAACTAACGAGCAGAGAGTTTTTTGTGTCACGGAGTACATCCATTACTGGAAGAGTAAATGGTGTTATCGATGCATTTATGCAGCGATTCCCAGATCGAGATCCACCTGCAGCCAGCACTATCTGGAGAAACCTGCGAAAGTACCGGAGGGAGGGTACCAACCTCAATCTCAATCGAGGGCGTTCCGGGCGACATCGGACTGGGAGGTCGGCGGAAAACATCGAATTGGTGGAGGCGCAGCTGGATGCCAACCCGCATGTCAGTGCGAGAGTGAATGGACTGGGCCTACCACATGCCACGTTCAATTGCATCACTCGGCTGGACCTGGGCATGCACCCCTACCAAATGCGCGTGCGACATCGGCTGCTACCGCCGGATTTGCCAAGACGGGTGAAATGTAGACAGAGGGTCGTCGTCGACCAGCTGCAGGCAGATGTGCGATTCGTCCATCATCTCGTCATTGGCGATGAAGCTGGATTTTCTCTCGACGGAAAAGTGAACTCACGCAATGTTCGAGAGTACGCCCCCAAACAACATCCACCTCCCTTTAATTACGAGCACAACATCCAACGTGAGAAAGCGAGTGTCTGGGTTGGCCTCTGCGGCAGTGGCCTCATCGTCGGACCGGTGTTTTTTCAGGGCAACCTCAACGGCCGGCGTTACCTTGAGATGTTAAATGATGATGTCATCCCCATCCTTGAGGAACATTTCGAGGTTCAGGAGCGAGGTGTGTTTAGGCACCTGTGGTGGGCTCAAGACGGCACTCCGGCTCATCGTCTACTGGCTGTCCGAGACCGCCTTCATGAAGCGTTCGGAGACCGTGTCATAGCGTTGAATCATGTGCATGAATAGCCACCGAGATCTCCAGACCTCACCCCGTGTGATTTCTACCTCTGGGGATACTTGAAATCCAAGGTGTACACGACTCCCCCTCCGGACCTGCAGACTCTCCGTGACAGAATAACAGCTGAGATTGACGTCCTGCGGCAGACTCCAGATGTGTTAGGAGAGCGATGGGAGACATGGAGAGACGATGTCGCCTGTGTATCGAGCGAGAGGGAGGGCATGTTGAGGGGGAAGGGATGTAATCATCAACAGTTCATCCACATTGCAACACTTGCACATCTAAACAAAATCGATTATCACTGCATTTAAAAACTTGGTCCCATCGTCAATTTGAACTCTCTTGGAAAAGTACTCATAACTCTATCAAAAATTATCAGATTTGGACGTTTGATGTCTCATTTTAAAGTGGAAAGGTGTATCTTTCAAACCATACCTATATTATCTATGTTGGTTACTCATTCTACGTTTGGCATTCCGTTAAATTTTGTTTGCATTTTTTTTTAGACACACTGTATATCAGAATTGCCTTATGTCACCCTCAACTTCGCCAATTAAGTGAAAAACGCACTTCATTGTTTAGATTTCGCCGTCCGATAAAATGTTACATGGGGCTGCCATTTTGAATGTCAGGAAATGGCGCCCTCTGTTGGTAGATTTATGCACATGCACACATAAATTTTAGCTCGAACTAATTTCAAACCCTAATTTCACAGCTTTGTGCACACTTGCGCATATGGAAACAATAATTTTTTTGGTGTAGAAATGTACTAGATTAACCACAATGATTTAATTCCCAGAGATGTATCACAAAACTGAATAATAATCGGGGGTTGATCACGGCCTAACTTAGTATTTAACTGCAATTTTGCTTTGATTCACTTTAATGTGAATACAAATACACAAAAATGTAAAATAACTGACCTGAAAATATGAAAATGACCTTTTTCATTTAACATGGAATTTTAATTCAGTTCAGTATTCAAATTCTGACATGAATTTTTATATTTTTATATATTTTACATTTTCTTAAAAATGACAAATCAAATCAAGTAAAGTAAGTTTTATGTTTTATATACATGTAAAACTGTGATCATTTATGCCTTTTGATAATACTAAAGGTATGAACTGCCTTTAATTTTTGCCAAATCGGTTGCATGACTGAGGATGTCATCGTATACCAAAAATGCCTGATTTTTCATGAAATAAATATCTTGGAATAATTTGAAGTATATGTCCATTATCATCCATATGTTCTCCACCTTACTGGGTAGGTAAGATTACGTTATTGGTTACATTGAATGAGAAAAAGTGGCGGTCGGATACGACATTCTACCCCAAAGATTTTTGGTCCTCTTTTGCCCCCATCATACCTGAATGTATCAACTTGATTCCTCTTAGATAACTGCCACTATTCAGTGTCAAAAGCTTCCAAGTACATTACGTCATATTGCAGGAGTCAACAACATCTGCCGGAATGATTAAACAAATTTAAATAATTTAATCCAATATTAATTGATTTGCATACATTATTTTATGAAATGTAAATTATCAAGGTGTGATTCTATAAATCTTTTTGAGTGCAAATGTTTTTCTTGTATCCATAGTACTAGTAGTAGGCCTAGTACATGTAGGTCTTCAAAATGCATCTTTTTCTCACCGTTTTCTATCCCTGATACAACATCAACATCTCCCAAACTATCACTACCAAGTCTCTATACTCTTCGCTGATGATACACTACTTTATCAGCCAATCCATTTCCTTGACGATGAACTCTCCCTACAAGCAGACCTTGATGACATTGGTCAGTAGTGAAACGAGTCCAATGGGATGAAACTTAAAAAATCCTACTTCACATGGCGGCCACTCCGATCTACTAAATTTCCAATATGTTCTTCACCAACCTTTAGTGCCTACATGCCACTGCTGTCCTTCCCAAGTAATCGTATACCAAAAATGCCTGATTTTATTGTATGGAATAATTTTAAGTAGGCCTATTATCCATTATTACCCATCCCATAATGTTCTTCACCTTCCTTACTGAGCAGAACTTACCTGGATTATTAATGGTTATAAAATATAATGGGTGATTTATATTTATTACCTCAGGCAACCACCCGTCCCTCCCCCACGGTGACCCCACCCCCTCTCCGGCCACCTCATCCTCCCTCTTCGTACCCCCATGCCCACTCCATCCCTCCAGCCCCTAACCGTTACCCCTACCCCCACCCAAAGGCTCAGCTCAGCCTTCCTCTTGGCCCAAGACTTGGGCTGTTCTTGGCTACGGCTACGCGACATGATTTAAACAAAAATTAACAAATTTCAACAGTTTACAAATTATAGACATAACGGAGCAACTTACAAACTAACGTTACTTGAAATTAAAGGTTACATCCTACTTGACATGCTTGACTTCTTTCTCTGAATCTTAAAAACTAAAAGTAAAAAGTGATCAGCGTGCACGCATGCGCGTGCGGCCGGCCCGCGGGCCGTCTGGCAAAATCAGAAAAATAAATGGCAAACATCGCGGGTTTTCAGCGTCATCCTTTCTCTGCTCTATGCATAAACATACACGAAGCACGTTCAGAGTGCTAGTGTGAGAGCCAGCTACCCAAACGGCACAATTTCCTAGGAAATAATATCGTTCATGCATGCATCGCACCCATAGAGTTACAAGAACCAGACTGAAGCTAGCCGCGTATTGGGCCAGAAATTCCAACTGCGGATTCACCACATAGAGATCAGTAGTTCAAATAAATTAGAATCCACGCAGTTCAAGGTGGTGAAATAAATACTCTATATTTCAGAAAGTTTCTTGGATATTTTGAACAAAATTTGATATTATTTTTATTTATAAGTAATTTTTGTTCCATATTCTTAAAAAGCATAACACTGGGCATCCTTGAATTTGGAAATAGGTAATTTGGCCCACTAATTAGATTTATAAAACTTGTAGCTTTGCATGGTGAGGATGATAAGTAAGACTATAATTGCGGTGACACCATGTGGAATCTCAATTGAGTAGTAATTAGTTCTGAAAAGAACTGGTGGTACAACTCGACGTTTCGATCAGTATGCTCTGATCGTCCTCAGGAGAATGCCGGACTCTGGAAAATGCTGCTGCTTAATTAAGTAGACTGCTGGAGGATCATCCCATGAATGGATGCTGGAGGATTAGTTCGTTGGGGCGCGCAGGCGGGAACTGTTGAGACTAGGATCCTAGGGGTTGGGGAGAGGAGTGTGTGCTCACTGAACTGAATCAGTTGTTAACAAGCACTGGGGGATGGAGGGTGGTTGACGAGATCCCTCAGTCTGGGGTGGGTTATGGACTTTGGATATAGAAGATCCTTCAGTCCGTAGTATAGTGGTCGCCAAATGTCGCTGATGTAGAAGCCGATGTACTGTAGCAAAGGTCATATCGACGCACCGCACCACTGGTTCAACGAACCAGGCTCTGGACCGTAATAGTTCGGTATATCGCACTGTTATAGATGGGATCGCCATACGGGATATTATTCGGAATCGCACTTCGCCGAGATCAGGAAATCTCTGGGTTTATATAGAAATCTGAATAAAACATTAGCCTAGTTTAGCGTCTTAGCCAATGAGAAGCTTGCCTTCCGCGTCTAAGGGTAGAAACGTGTGCAAAATCATGATATACAACAGGTCCTTGTTCCATATAAGGAAAGGTATTTGACGAAAGTAAAGTGAGTGACAACTCAGAAAGGAGGGCGTGTTCTAGGGGACGATGCTTACTGGTGTGCTTAAGCTATTGCATGAGTGGAGCAGCGGTTGCGCGTAGGGCGTGTAGGGTGGACTCCGAGGAAAGTATTCGGAAAATAGACTCCAAAGGACGGCTCCAAGACGTGGTGGGAGGGTGTGGCACTCACGCAAGGCTCTCGCTGGTGTTGCATTATGCATTGCGTTGGCGCTGGATATGCATGAGCAAAAGTAGCGTCCTTGTATGGATTGCATATTCATAGCGGACAATCGAGGGTCCGGGGAAACAACCCTGGGACTTAGACTGCTTGAAATTGCATTGTAAGCAAAATATTGGAAGTGGAAGAAGTGAAATAGAGGGTGCTAATATTTATCAAAATCAAAGGGTAAGATTCGTAACAATATATACCGAACCCATACAGTAAGTTTCGTCCGAATCCATCCGTAGCCATAACCTTATAGTTATACTGCAAGTGCCCCCTTCGTCTCTCTGAATGAGATAATCTTCGAAACAAAAAAATGTGTTGTCACCACGGTGAATTCAGATCTTCAGCAACATCAGTGTCGGCTATATCAGTGTACATGTACATATAGCTTCAGACTTCAATTTCGATCCAAAACCAGCGAACAGCGCACCACAATTTGCTGCCCGTTTAGATAACGCGCTGGGAAAAATGGAAAAATAAACAAAAGTATGACTCCAAAAATATGACTCCCAAAGTGGATCTCAAAAGTGCTTATCGGTATGTTCCCTAGTCATCCCGGTGACTTATTTTTGTGGCACTAAACTTCCATTTGGAGCTAAACGTGCGCCATGCATTTTTCATAGATTAACTCTGTCTGTCTCTCGTGGTTGTAATGGGGTCGTTGCTTACCTGGATGATTTTCTCATCAAAATTTAAAATAGGCCTACACGGGAAGCTTGTGAATTGCACACTGTAAAAAAAAATCTGTAAATTTACATCAAAAGTGATGGCAGCAGCATCGCCAGACACTTTGATGTAAAAATACAGATATTTTTTTGTTTAAGATAACGCCCCAATTTGCTTTTATAGTTTACAAAAATCTGTAAAATAATTTTACATCCATATGTTAAAAATACAGGCAATTTGTTATTTGAAATCCAAGCAAATGGCTGTAATCTGTATTTAAGTGTTGTGAAAATAAAAAACATACTGTTTCTGTGAAATTTTTTTTACAGTGCATTTTAATTACTTGTTTTACTTTAAGGTTAGTATTTAATATAAATTGGTCAAAGATGGATAGCCCTTCCCAAACAATCGCATGTCTTGGTATCTTTTATTTATACCAATGCTCGAACTCTTATATAAAAATACCACATGAAAAACTTGATTATTCATTGAACTACTTCAGGAGTGTTCACTGCCATCTACTCTGCATATTCTATTAAAAAACTAAAATATGCGTCTATATAGTATACCCCATAAAAATGAGTGTTCACAGCCATTTAAGAGCCAGAGATTTCGAAAACATAATTTGAATCTATGCATGATGAGACCCACGTAGGGCCAATGTAATATGTACTTGGGCTAACTCATATGGGAACAGTGTCAGATTGTTCTCTTTTTTATTGAAACTCATTCTATTTGATTAAAACAAGTGACAGATCTTTCGAAGTTTGTTCCTAGGTTTTCAATCTAAAAGTTTAAGATAATGTGGAATCAGGTTGTATGACATGAACACAAGAGATCACTGATGATCATGAGGCAGATGGACCAGAGCTGTTGGAGTGAATAAATAAGTTCTTATTCAGTGTATTAGGAATTCAGTATTCATGTAGAAATATATTGGAATAAGGAACTGGAGTTAATTCTTATCTCTTAATGAGTTGCCAGTTATATCCATGTACAGTACTTTGAAATCAGAATGGTGGTTAATATAGCTGTACTCTACTGCCCATTGTGTACTAATTGTAAACAACTAACCCAATAACAATGGCAGTCATCTTCAGACATGGTGTCACTCTTGGTTGAACTTCAAATATGTATTTCAGACATTTTCTAACCACAAGATTCTGACACTCTGGGTAGAATGCCTTAAACCTAAGCTGGTTAGCGTTTCAGTCATTTAAATATGTCTGAAATGTTATCCCTACTTAGGTTTAAGACATTATAATGGCTGAAACGTAAGCTGTATTATATTTCAGACATTTAAATGTCTTAAACCTAAGCCTCATTGTACTGTTTAAGACATTTTGTCCCTAACAATAGCGTTTAAGACATTTCCCTGTTCATAGTGTATATGACAACGTTTATTTTTGTTTTTGATAATTTCTTGATAATTACAAGAGGAACAAGCTGTTATATTTAGTGAAAACCTTTTTAAATGCTATTACTATTTGGCAACATCACTGTTGGAATTTAAAAGAGTTAGTGTCATTTAAGCAATGCATTTATTTTCATCCTGCAAAATTGTCCAGCAATCAATACTACAAATCCAACATCCAAGTTTCAACCCAGAAGTATTTTTAAATATTTTCCAACGTACAGTGGGAATTATCCAGAAACTCAAGATATAATTATGACCCTCAAATGAACTTCCAGCAATAGAGGAAAATAAAACCTGCTTTAAACTGACTTTTAAATTTAGAAATTTATTCAGGAATGTTTCTTACATAAACATAAAAAGGTTCAATATTTTCAAGACGTAGTCTGGAATACATGTAAAATGAAACATTAAAACTGTCAGTGAAACAATGAATTACCTTGCTGGGAAGTACTTACGTTCTGTTAATGGTAAAATAGATGCCAGTCATAAACAAAGTTTGCACTAGTAAGCAGGAGGTCGTGGGTTCGAATCCCGCCCGAGTCGCCTGTGTAGTTTTTTCACAGACAATCGGAAAGCACCGAGTATACAGTGCTATACACACGTCGGTGTAGGGCAAAATTAAATCAGTCATAAACAAAATTTTAAAAATACAAAATTGTCCCATGTAATTTGTCGTGGTTAAGCATATATGGGTGCATTCTGCATGATATGGGTGCATTCTGGTTTGAGCTCACCATACAAAAAAAGCGTGCACAAAAATCACCATGATGAAATTAGAACACAACAAATATGATACATGTATATGCAGACATGTACATGAGTATCTGAATGGAAACCAGCCCATCATTTCAATGGGCCCTTCCCATGAAATATGCTAATTACATTCACGCATGCACTCAAGCACCACTGGTTGGCAAACTCAAAAGCGGGATCGTCATGCAACGCCTAGCGCGCGTTGTAGCTTGCACTTAGCGTGCTCTAGGCGTTATAGCGCGTGCATGGCGTTGCGTGACGATCCCGTATTTGAGTTTGCCATCCAGTGGTGTTTGAGCGCATGTGCGAATGCAATTAGCATATTTCATAGGAAGGGTCTATTCCCCACCCCCACTTAATAAATACATTTTAAAAACATGTACATAATGACCTGATCAGAACACACCAAATACATATGTTGCATTACATAATGGTCAATCCTGACTGACTGAATGGAAACAATTGGCCACTGTCAGCAATTAATACCCCTTCCCCAAACAAAACAAAAAAATAATTAAAAATAAAACTAGAAAGGAGTATAAAATAATAAAAGAGGGAGCTGATGTTTTAACTGTAACCATGCTGAACGCAACAGAATGCAAAAAATGGGGAAAAAAATGTTGGGTTTTGTTGAAGTGTGCCGAGAACAAAAGATCTTTTGTTCTTGCTGGACTCAGCTGGCTTCACACTTGGACAACTGATGGATGTCGTTGCAATTGAGCCAGTTATTGAAGGGGGTTAGGGTTAACCCTTTGCAAACACTTCTCAACTCTTTGTCCTCATCGAGAACAAAAAAAAGAACCATTATTCTAGCTGGTGGATCTTGCTGCATTCTTTTTTTGTCAGAACAAATCCATTCTGCCAGGCAATGTTACTTCATCATCTAACCAATGCTTATCAACACCATGATGGAACAATTTCATGCAGCGGCTAGAGCAAAGTAGACATTTAAAGAGAAGGTACAACAATGGTAATTATCAGGGGGCCAATTTCACACAGCTGCTAAAGTAAGAACACAATTTTACTGAGCACTGACCATTTCTGCTTAGCAAAAATAGGTTACCAGCCAAATGGTCATGTAATGTTTACTGCTTCTGGCTGGTTCTCAACCCAATTTTGCTTAGCAGATAAATATACTAAGCAATATTTTCTGCTAAGCAGCTCTATATTAGCCCCTGAATGTTGTCTTGTACACTTATAATGTCTTTGATATATTTCATTTTCATTCAGTGTTACTCGGGTGCCATGGCCGAGCGGTTTAGTGCATCGGACTTGTGTTCTGATGGCCGAGTCGTCAGAATGTGGGTTCGAATCCTGGTCGCAAACGTGGTGATTGTGTCCCTGAGCAAGACACTTAACTATAATTGCTTCTCTTCACCCAGGAGTATAAATGCGGACCCTTGAGGGCAGAGATGGTAATTGTGTTTGATTAAGCTCGTTGCGCTACACATTTGGCAGCATGGGCTGCATACTCCCCAGGGAGTTGAGATGGTTCTAGGAATTATATAACTGGCCCGATGACAGGGGTAATAATGTTCATGTGCCATGAGCGTCAAAATTGGCAGATACCGGCGCAATATAAGTGTCCATTATTATTTATTATTATTATTACTATCTAATTCTTGATCTAACTGATTTAATTTATAATTTACCGCAGTTTGATACAAATGATGAACTCACACTGTAATTCCAGAACAGCAATGAAATAATTATGAATGTATCTGAAGGAATTTGAACTTGATGTGAAGTTGATAAAGGTACCAATCATCCAAAAATAACTTCTGAATTGCTCTTATTTAAAGGGACAATATCATCAGGGTCGGAGCAGACTTTCAACAGGGCATGGAATCGGTGTCCTACTTTAAGAGGAACACGGTGACTTACAATGTCTGGCTTAGTTATGCAGCAGCAATGGTAATATGACCTAACCATGTGGGGTATTATGGTAGTCACTGAGTTAATCTAAAACTAGCACTCCGATTCCATGCCCTGTTGATCGTGACGATTTTGTCCCTTTAAGAGAAAACAACACAATATGCACATAATTATTTACAAAACATTGACAACTTTTTGCTCCAAGGCATTTCTGTAAATAGTGAATTCTATCTACACTTATCTTATTTTGCCTTTGATCAAGATCCTTATAGGTTTGAAATGTAAGCCCACTGACTACTATTTTACACTTTTCTTATTACTTAATATTACTTAATAATCTCCAGGAGATTTAACTTTGACCTTGGTTGGTAGCTAGCGCATGAGCCTTGAAGCGTGACGTCAGATCTTCAACACAAAGTATCCAATGAAATCCCTTGAATGGTAGGCCAGGAGTCTTTATTTCTGAGGATAAAGACAGAGGACCAGTCTAGTATAATTCCATTGTCTCCTGCTGGGTGAAATAGTTTTTTAGTTTTTTAAGTTGTTTAGTCCATCGCCATATTGGATCATGCACAAATGCAGCATGGCATTGACTGTTCTGGTCCACTTTAAAATTTTACTTTCCGTTTTGTTCCTTTTGCTTTCCGTTTTGACCTTTGCTTTTCGTGAACTCTCTTGTGATGATGCAAGCTTCCGCCTGAAGAAAAAGCATCTCCGCAAATCTTACACTTAAAAGGTTTTTCCTTGGTATGAATGTTCTGGTGTTGGTCACGAACGTTTTTGGTGAAGAAAGATTTGGAGCAAAATTTACAGGTGTAAGGTCTGATATTGTTATGGGTCCGCATGTGAATTGTCAAAAATGCCTGTTTTTTGAAGACTCTATTGCAAACTTTGCAGGTTCTCCGCTTGTCCCGGTGAGAGCGAGCATGCATTGACAGAAAGCACTTTCTTGTGAAGGACCTTCCGCATACATTACAGATGAAATCTTCAGGTTTTTTGTTATGTATCTTTTCGTGTTTCTTCAGTCCTCTTCGCAATTTGAAGCCTTTCATGCAGGTTTTACAATTAAATGGCCTTTCAGCACTGTGGATTTTCATGTGACCCATCAGCATACTGTTAGTTTTCACGAGTAAACCACAAACATCACACATAAAAAACGGTCTGTCAATGTTGTGTGTACCCATGTGAGAATCAAGCGCACGTTTGTTTTTGAAGGCTTTACTGCACATCTTGCAAACAAACGGGTTTCCATCCACATGAACAGTTTGGTGGAACTTGAGGCTGTAGATGGATTTGTAAGCTTTACCGCATATCTCACAAATGAATTCCTTCTTCAGTGAATGTGTGATGAAGTGTCGTTGAAGAGAGTGCATACTGTGGAACGCCATGTTACATATTTTACACACAAAGGGCTTGATTGCTGAATGTTTCACCTCGTGGCTCTTCAGTCGGTAAAATGTTGTGAAGGACTGGTTGCAGTAATCACAGAAATAGGGCACCGGTACGGAATGGGCTGTTAGGGAATGTTTTGTCAGTCCCGATTTTTGCCAATATGCCTTTCCGCATATCTTACACACATTGGTTGGACTGATCTGAATGAACTGCTTATCTTTTTGCAGATATTCATCCGCATGAAACATTAACTTGTGCCGGTCCAAACTATGCTGTCCCCTGAAACGCTTCTGACACAAATCACATGGAAAGGTTTCTGCACCTGAGCCGTGACTCAACTCATGAGACGCCAGTTTTGATCTTTTGAAGAATCGTTTCCCACAAGTTTTGCACTTTAATCCTCTTGTGCCGTTGTGGACTCTGCGTTTGTGTTCTTTGAGATGGCTTGCGTTTATGAAGGTATTACCGCACTTAACACATTTGAAGGAATTGTTTTTCTGGTGCACCCTTGTGTGACATCGAAGTAAAGCTCTGCTTGTAAATATTTGGTTGCAAGTCTTACATGAGTGGAGCATGGGGGATGTATGGTGCGCAGCTAAATGCATGAATAATGCATGCTTCTGCTTAAATTCTTTTCCGCATTCACACTTGAATTGGTTCTTTGAGTGAGTAGCTTCATGTCTTTTAAGTTGGTTAGGAGACCGGAATATCTTTTTACAATGCCGACACTTAAATATTTCATTACTGTTTTCATGTTTTTTGGTTAGCCAAGGCACAATGCCATGGACTTCAAAGCGGTGGGTCCGTAGTGAGCTTGATTTTCCAAAGTCTAGGTCGCACTTGTCACATTTGAATGGCCACTCGTTAGTGTTGATTGTCCCCATAATGGTTTTCAGCAATAATTCATCTGATGATATTTCATGTGATGCTTGTGTTTATAAGATCTATCACATCCGTCACATTTAAACGGTTGCTCAAAACTGTAGGACTTCATGTGATTTGCCAAGTTACTGTTAGGTATGTCTTTAGAACAAACTTCACATTTGATTAAATTACGATGTCGTTTTTTACTCGTCTCATCAGTACCAGTCTCATCAGTATCAGTCAAATGGTGCTTGGTTCGATGCCTTGATACTTCGTACTTTTGCTTAAATTCTTTTCCGCATTCACACTTGAATTGGTTCTTTGAGTGAGTAGCTTCATGTCTTTTAAGTTGGTTAGGAGACCGGAATATCTTTTTACAATGCTGACACTTAAATATTTCAGTACTGTTTTCATGTTTTTTGGTTAGCCAAGGCACGATGCCATGGACTTCATTGCGGTGGGTCCGTAGTGAGCTTGATTTTCCAAATTCTAGGTCGCACTTGTCACATTTGAATGGCCATTCGTTAGTGTTGATTGTCCCCATAATGGTTTTCCAGCAAGAATTCATCTGATGATATTTCATGTGATGCTTGTGTTTATAAGATCTATCACATCCATCACATTTAAATGGTTGCTCAAAACTGTGGCACTTCATGTGATTTGTCAAGTTACTGTTAGGTATGTCTTTAGAACAAACTTCACATTTGACTAAATTACGATGTCGTTTTTTACTAGTCTCATGAGTACCAGTCTCATCAGTATCAGTCACACGGTGCTTGGCTCGATGCCTTGTTACATCGTACTTTTGCTTGAACGCTTTACCACATTCACACTTGTACCGCTTCTCTGTGGAGTGAGTATTCTCATGTCTTTCAAGTTGGTGAGGATATCGGAACACCTTATTACAACACTGACACTTTAATACTGTATTCGTGTCTCTGTTTTTCTCGGCCAATTTCACAGACTTTTGTTGTTCATCAGCAGATGACCTTGTAGCAGTCTCATCGTTAACTCCTTTAGTATCCTCACTTGCTTGTTCTGGTTCAGGGATAGTTTTATCTTGGGTTTTCTTGCACAAATAAGTCTGATGGTGGGTCATGTGATGTTTATGTTTGTAAGTTTTCCCGCATTCCTCACATGTATAGGGCCGGTCGTTACTGTGGCTCTTCAAATGTTTTACCAAGAGTCTCCTCGTATCAAAGTCTATTGAGCAAACCTCACATTTGAGTAACTTCTGATTCTTGATTCTTTTCGTGGTCAATTTTCTCCCGTGAGCTCTCACCGTGACGTCCTTCAGGGCGCTACGCTGTGAAGTACATGTAGTTGGATCACACTTTCTGATCTGAAGGTGCTTACCTTTACCATTGTGCTCGGCCTGGTGCCTTTTTAGGTTGTACTTCTGCTTAAACGTTCGACCACATTCACATTTGAACCGCCTCTCTTTGGAGTGAGTATTCTCATGTCTTTCCAGTTCATATGGATATCGGAACTCTTTATCACAATGCAGACACTTTAATATCTCATTCCTCTTACTTGTTCTCGGAGGCAATATAGCAAAGTTTTGTTCACCAACAGAAATGCTCATTGTAGTCTCATCATTAACTCGTTTAGATTCCTTTCCATGGTCTTCCATCATTTGGTCTTTTAGCAATCTACTTTCCATAGAGGTTTGATCCGACTCACCACACTGAAGGAGCTTCTCTCTTGTTACAGGTGTGCGTCGTGATTCAGCAAGATTGATCTCAGAAGTGGCTACTGTGTCACCTTCACAGCAATCCTCTCTGCTTTTGTTTGGTTCACTGCTGATGTGAGTTTCACCGGAAGTCTTCTCACTACAATTATCTTTATGATGTACAGTCTGATGATGTTCATTTTCGGTCTGAGGTGGTTGTAGCGACACAGCAGGAGTGCCTTGTGCATTTATGGTCTGTTCATTGTGGGGTGTCTGATGGACATTATTTGTAGCACTGCTTTTTTCACAAATTTCACTTGACATTTTCTCACAGAAATCAGCCTCATGAAGTACTTGTTGGGGATGTTCATGTAAGTCATCTTCAGAAACATCTCCAGACTGAGGAAGTTGGAGCATCTTATCCGGAGAGCCACAGCTATAAAGATGCTCTTGTGTGCTTATCTGTTCCGACTGTGTATCATTATGGGGCTTCTGTTGGACATTGTGTGTAGCACTGTTTTCATCATGAAAAACTCCTGTTTTGAGTTTATTGTTTGCTGTGTCCAAGTTACCATGGTGCATGGCTTGATGCTTTGATAGTTGATACTTCTGCTTGTAAGCTTTACCACATTCACACTTGTATTGCTTTTCTGTGAAGTGAGTATTCACGTGTCTTTCAAGTTCATAAGCAAAACTGAACACCTTTTTACAATAACGACACCTCAGTAGTTTCTGAGGCAATAAGCCATGGACGTCACGCGGTGTGAATGAAGTGAGCTTATTTGTCCAAAGACTTTGTCACACTCATCACATGTAAATGGCTCTTTGTTGTAGAGGACTCGTCGGTGATACTTTTCTTTGGTTTTTATGCAAGAAACTTCGCTGGTGAACTTTCATGTGGTGTTTATGTTTAAAAGGTGTACCACATCCGTCACATTTATAAGGTCGTTCGTCGCTGTGGCTTTTCAGGTGTTGCTGTAATTTGTTTATGTCAGGGAAGGCTTTTGAGCAGACTTCACATTCAAATGACGTATTGATCTTTCTATTGCTATGAACAGCTAGCACATGATCTTGTAATGCACCGTTGTGTAGAAAAGACTTCCCACTAGTTTGACAGCTATTGTTGTGGTTGATCTTGTGTTGATCCAAAATATCCTGTGATGGGAAGCTCTTGTCACAAACATCACACGTAAATGGCTCTTTGTTGCAGAGGACTCGTTCAGTGATACTTTTCTCTTTGGTTTTTATGCAAGAAACTCGCTGGTGAACTTTCATGTGGTGTTTATGCTTAAAAGGTATACCACATCCGTCACATTTATAAGGTCGTTTGTCACTAGTTTGACAGCTATTGTTGTGGCTGATCTTGTGTTCATCCAAAATATCCTGTGATGGGAAGCTCTTGTCACAAACATCACATGTGAACAACTGAATTTTTTGGAGAAGTTGAAAAGTCGTAGCGTGATGTAAAAGTTGGTGCGCACCAACAGTGCAATCACTTTTTGGCTCAAGCTCTCCACCAAAGTTCTTGTGGGAATTCAGAATTTCAATACAAGACATCTCCACGTGTACATGTACATCATCATCTGGATCAGAAAAATCGGCAATTCCAAACTCGCCATCACTGTCAGAGATTGCGCCGGCATCTTCCACAGCTAATCTCTCACTGCTAGGACTAGGATGTACAACAGCAGTCTCATTTTGGCGATACATAAAACCTGAACGTCCTCTCTCATCAGCTGAAGAAGCATGCCTTGGCAGTTGATTCTCCCTGCTGTATAATGCGTCAAAAGCTTCTCTGCAAACGGTACTTGTTGGACTAGGCTGCACAAAATCATGGCTTCTCATGTGCATTTCACACTCACCGCTACTACTAAAAATCTTACTGCACACTGGACACATAAAATCATGACTGCGGACTAAGCGTGCATTATCTGGTTCCTTATTCTGAATGTCAAATTGCCCATGGCCAAGAAATTGCTGGTTAGAACTGACGTCTACCGCAATATTGGGATTAACAGATACAAGTTCAAGACATTTAATTGTCTGGCCGGAATCTACTCCGAGTGAGTTAATACTGGGATTTACAGAAACATGTACACTTGTAGGAAGAACCAACTCAGTTAACTGATTTCTTTCAGTATCAACACAAACTAGGTTAGTCAGGTTTGCTACCAAGTGACCACTCATCAGTTCCGAGTTAATAGTGGCAACATCACAAACTGGAGATCTTGTGATTGGTAGTTCACTGTGTGTTTGTTTGTGTGTTCGCAATGCTTGCCTTCGTTTGAATGCTACTCCACAGATGTCACAAACGTAAGGTCTCTCATTTGAGTGGGCCCGTTCATGCACTTTAAGGTCACTGACCTTTTTGAAAACCTTATTGCAAGTACTACATGCCAAACGATCACGTCCTGTATGTTGTTTTTTGTTAACCCGTGATGCAGATTGGTCATCAGGTGCTCTGTCATTGCGGTTCAAAGCCGCACTACCATGGTTTCTCGTTTGGTCCTGGGAACCGGACTTCTTGGTATGGCCATTATTACAGCAGAACTGTTGGTGCTGCTGTAGATTACCTATTTCTGTGAACTCTTTGTCGCAGACTGCACAAATGTGAGGCATTTTATCCATGTGATCTAACATGTGGTGTTTGAGCCGTTTGGTGGTCTTAAAAGATTGGTGGCATGCGCTACACATGTATGGTCTTTCCAGAGCGTGTAGAATGGTGTGGCTCTGTAGTGCACGCTTGGTATTGAAACTCTTGTTGCAGACTTCACACATGTAAGAATCAAAACATTCGCTTTGTTTGTGATTATGAAGTTCAGCTCCTACCAGAAATGTCTCCTCACAAACATCACACATAAAAGGCCTATCTTGATGCATTTGTTTGTGCTTTCTCATACGGTAGTAGGTTTCAAAGGAATTGCTGCAGATGCCACAGTTGTACTTATTTTCTGGAGTTTCACTCAAGGCAGCATTTGGAACTGATGAAATTCGGGACCTGGCCTTTACATGAGTTTGCAGGTGAAGATTAAGTTGTGTGACCTTCTTGAAGCTTTTCTGACAGAATCTGCATACATGTGACTTTTGACATGTACATGTACCTTTGTGGGATAGTTTATGTTTCTTGAGATGGGAAGCTCTCTTACATGTATATGACTTGTTGCATGTGTCACACGTGTGACGCTGTTGTACAGTTTTGTGACTACTTTTGTGTTTCTTCAATTCCAATCTAGTTTTAAACTTCTTATTGCATTCATCACAGACAAGCGATTCTTTTTCATGTCGTCTTGAGTGCTTACTGAGGTTAGACTTTGTTGCGTACATCTTCTTACAAATGTCACATGAATACGGTCTGTCCCTGTGGATTTTCATGTGCTTCTTCAAGAAGTAGTAAGATCTGAAGGAAGTGCCACATTTCATACAAGAATAAGTTTTGTTTCTGGTATGGATTATCATGTGTCTTTGAAGAGATGTTTGGCGATTGAAAGCCTTGCCACATTTAATACAAGCAAAGGGTTTCTCATTTGTATGGACTCGTTCATGATGAAGGAGGTCCCACTGCTTTCTGTAAGTTTTTCCACAATATCTGCAAACATTCTTTGGTTTACCACTTGTTTCCACTGGCTCCATGCAGTCTATATTAGGATGCCTCACTGACAGATGACTCAGCAAGCTTCTTCTGGTCTTAAAAGCTTCATTACACATGTCACAATCAAAGGGATTCTCTTTGTTATGTATCTGTTTATGTCGCTGTAGGTCATCGATGGTTTGGAAGGTTTTGCTACATACTGTACATTTGATCATGTCCAGTAAATGGATAACTTTGTGATGTAAAAGTTTTTTTGGATTCAGGAAAATTTCATCGCAGACGCCGCACTTAAACCCTCCTCGTTCAGACCGAGTTTGGGGTTGACTGTCCAGACAGGGTGACCTACTGTGAGATTTGTCAGATGCAGACTCTTGATTATCGGTGTGTGTTTGTTGATGCTCCATAAGACTTGCTTCCGTAATGGATGACATATCACAAACCTCACACAAGTTGGGTTCTTGTTTAACCTCCTCCTGATCCTCAGGAGGATGACTCTCGTTTCCGTCATGTGCAATCGACAAACAATCACTCTCTCTAACACCTCTTGTCTGGTGTCTTCTCCAGCCAGCGTTTTGGTCTGAAATTACTCTTCGTGTTGTGGTGGCCACTTTCATCAAATCCATTCTGGTGAAATAAAATAAAATAGCTGTTGGTCAAGAAATGCCATTGACCGTTAATGCTCAACCAACAGGTCTCACCGTTGGGTCACACAGAGGTACAGAAGTAAAAACCAGGTAACTTGACTCTTTGAAAATATCAAAATGGCTAGGGTCTTCACTGTCACCCTCACTTTATCAATGTGCAAAATGTTTATTTTCTAAAAAGCATGCTAATAACATGTACGTCATGGTGTCAACATGAAGAAAATACACCCTAATTTTTACTGTATAAAAAAGGTATACAACATGCAGGTGTCAGTAATGTTGTGAATTACCCAAATGTTGTACAGAGACTTAGACACAATAAAAACAGCACTTATACAGTTTCACGTTATTTTATTCCCCCTTCCCCTGAAATAAAGGCTATGGCATGCTATAAATTAGGCTTTGAAGAATTTATAATCATGAACAAAATGTTTGTCCAGATTTTGGTTCTCTTAAACAACTTTTTTTAATGTGTTATGTTGTTGTGTTTTATGTTCAAGAATATATTTGTATTTTCGGCAAAAATAAAGATACCGACAGAAGTTCAATCATGTACAAAATGTCGAGTCAAACATTCTAACAGAATTTCATCATTCAGTTGACTGATTTTGACCTCTATAGTTACTTGCTACTAAAGTGCAGCTACAGTAGGAGGGTTAATACACACAATGCCGACTATTATGCACACCAAAAATTAAAATCTGGTTCACAATAAAAGAAATCCTTACTTAATATTTAGCCCACCAAAGTCAGTGAAGTTTTTCCACTACGAAATGTCAACAGTGGGGGGAAAACCCATGAAACCCCTCATCATTCACGACTCCCCAAATTTTCTGTATTTATTTCATCAAAAATAGTATAGCATCCTCAATTGACTAGCACAATGAAAAATCATGTAGCACTCATTTACCCTAACCAACCCAAATCCATCACAATCCTCCAAGGGGCACTTTTTTGGAAAAATTCAGCACTGTTGGAAACTGGTACTTTTACCTAGCTTCAAATGGGGCAAAATTACTACCTGGCAAGAAGTACAGGCAATAAGTGCTGAATATGAAAGATCAACAAAAATGCATGGTGCATTTTGAAGATAAGGGCATGTTTCTGAAAGTGCACTGTTGGATTTTGGAGGATTCAGGAAGGTTCCTAGCCAGAATACCTAGGGGGTTAGGGTTAAATTAAGTCAATAGAGGGCGCAATAATGTTTGTTGAAATAAATTATGGGGAATACGGAGAGTCATTCTGATTAACACTGATGTGCCACACACAAAACAGATTTGAAGACGGCGGTCAGGCATTTTTATCAGGGAAAACTTTTGTGGTCTAAATGTGGTCTAAATGTCAGGTATGAAGTGCTGATATTTTTAAACAAATTTTGGTTTGGATAAAATTCAGTGTTTTTTTTGGTATATTTTGATGAAATTTTGTATGAACCAAAAAAATAATCAGTATCGCGATGCGCGGTTTTGTATCGTGATGAGTATCGTGGCATTTTTGTATCGCGATAATTGATGCATCATTACATCCCAATCATGCTTTGTAAAATTTTGGAAATGACAACAGCCTATAGCATGTGATTTTTGGGGTGAAAATCAGAAAAGAAAAACTTTAAACGGGAATTAAAGAAAACAATTAGTTGGCTATAAAATGAGTTTTGTGATACGTTAACACGTACATGAGTGGGAATTTGGCTATTTATACAAACAGAGCGCGCTAATTCCAAATATGATTGTTTGCAATCGCGAATGTTTACACAAAGGGTTGAAATTAGACTTCTTTTAGTTTCTTTTTAGGGGGTAGAATGAAAATGTGGCGAGGAAATAGGTTATGAGATATAAACAGGAAGCGAGCAAAGAAAATTTGGCTGATGCCGTACTCGAACCCGCCACCTCTCGAATACCGTACAAGTGCTCTACCAACTGAGCTAACCAGCCCCTATGTTGGTGGGCGGTCCACTTATGCCAATTATCTATTGCTCTGTGGGGCATGGTCAGAGGCCAATCCATATCTGCTGGGTAGCCAGGGATCAAGCCCCGGTTAAGATGCAAACAACCTGGGTAACGGCAGTGGTGAGGATCATACAACGGGACACAGGCCTTTCACGTGGTTGTACACAGAATAAATAGGCCTATATAGGAGAAACTGACCTGGAAATATTATATAAACGGGGAAGGGTGAAAGAAAATTTGGCCGATGCCTGACTTGATGAGGGTGACATAAGGCAATTCTGATATACAGTGTGTCTCAAAAAAAAATGCAAACAAAATTTAACGGAATGTCAGACGTAGAATGAGTGACCAGCATAGATAATATAGGTATGGTTTGAAAGATACACCTTTCCACTTTAAAATGAGACATCAAACGTCCAAATCTGATAAGTTTTGACAGAGTTATGAGTACTTTTCCAAGAGAGGTCAAATTGACGATGGGACCATGTTTTCAATTTTAGGCATTGGGACAAAGGTAGCCTAATTGCCTCTGTGTGGATAATTGCCTGGCCTACAAAAATGTGTTTAGCGAGTAAACACAATTCTAAAAACTTTCTTTTTGTTTGTAAACATGTTTACATGCTAAACATTTTTAGCATGAGGACGGATAGTGTTTAGCCATTGAAAATTGATGTTTAGGAATTTGACATGTGCGTTCAGCTAGTAAATATGTTTACAAACTGATACCAAGAAAAGTGTTTACTTGCTAAACAGTTTTTTAGAGTATTATGTAATGTGCTTAATTAACTTGTGCAACTGTGTACTATCAATTCATTTTTCGTCAAACATTGATCATGGTTGGTGTTCAGGTAACTAACGAGCAGAGAGTTTTTTGTGTCACGGAGTACATCCGTACTGGAAGAGTAAATGGTGTTATCGATGCATTTATGCAGCGATTCCCAGATCGAGATCCACCTGCAGCCAGCACTATCTGGAGAAACCTGCGAAAGTACCGGAGGGAGGGTACCAACCTCAAACTCAATCGAGGGCGTTCCGGACGACATCGGACTGGGAGGTCGGGCGGAAAACATCGAATTGGTGGAGCGCGCTGGATGCCAACCCGCATGTCAGTGCGAGGCGGAATGGGCTGGGCCCACCATGCCACGTTCAATCGCATCACCGGCTGGACCTGGGCATGCCCCTACCAAATGCGCTGCGACATCGGCTGCTATCGCCGGATTTGCCAAGACGGTTGAATTTTGTGAGTGGGTGCGTCGACCAGCTGCAGGCAGATATGCGATTCGTCCATCATCTCGCTCATTGGCAATGAAGGTGGATTTTCTCGACGGAAAAGTCAACTCACGCCAATGTTCGAGATGCGCCCCAAACAACATCCACCTCCCTTCAATTACGAACGTGAGAAAGTGAGTGTCTGGGTTGGCCTCTCGCGGCAGTGGGCCTCATCGTCGGACCAGCGTTTTTCAGGGCAACCTCAACGGCGGCGCATTACCTTGAGATGTTGAATGATGATGTCATCTCCATCCTTGAGGAACATTTCGAGGTTCAGGAGGCGAGGTGTGTTTAGGTGCCTGTGGTGGGCTCAAGACGGGGCGCCCGGCTCATCGCCTACTGGCTGTCGAGACCGCCTTCATGAAGCGTTGGAGACCGTGTCATAGCGTTGAATCATGTGCATGAATGGCCACCGAGATCTCAGACCTCACCCGTGTGATTTCTACCTGGGGATACTTGAAATCCAAGGTGTACACGACTCCCCTCCGACCTGCAGACTCTCCGTGACAGAATAACAGCTGAGATTGACATCCTACGGCAGACTCCAGATGTTGTTAGGAGAGCGATGGGAGACATGGAGAGACGATGTCGCCTGTGTATCGAAAGCGAGAGGAGGGCATGTTGAGGAGGAAGGGATGTAATCATGAACAGTTCATCCACATTGCAACACTTGCACATCTAAACAAAATCGATTATCACTGCATTTAAAAACTTGGTCCCATCGTCAATTTGACCTCTCTTGGAAAAGTACTCATAACTCTATCAAAAATTATCAGATTTGGACGTTTGATGTCTCATTTTAAAGTGGAAAGGTGTATCTTTCAAACCATACCTATATTATCTATGTTGGTTACTCATTCTACGTCTGGCATTCCGTTAAATTTTGTTTGCATTTTTTTGGAGACACACTGTATATCAGAATTGCCTTATGTCACCCTCAACTTCGCCAATTAAGTGAAAAACGCACTTCATTTAGATTTCGCCGTCCGATAAAATGTTACATGGGGCTGCCATTTTGAATGTCAGGAAATGGCGCCCTCTGTTGGTAGATTTATGCACATGCACACATAAATTTTAGTTCGAACTAATTTCAAACCCTAATTTCACAGCTTTGTGCATACTTGTGCATATGGAATAATTTTTTTTGGTGTACAAATGTACTAGATTAACCACAATGATTTAATTCCCAGAAATGTATCACAAAACTGAATAATAATCGGGGGTTGATCACGGCCTAACTTAGTAAACTGCAATTTTGCTTTGACTCACTTTAATGTGAATACAAATACATAAAATGTAAAATAACTGACCTGAAAACATGAAAATGACCTTTTTCATTTAACATGGAATTTTAATTCAGTTCAGTATTCAAATTCTGACATGAATTTTTATATTTTTATATATTTTACATTTTCTTAAAAATGACAAATCAAATCAAGTAAAGTAAGTTTTATGTTTTATATATAACTGTGATCATTTATGCCTTTTGATAATATTAAAGGTATGAACTGCCTTTAATTTTTGCCAAATCGGTTGCATGACTGAGGATGTCATCGTATACCAAAAATGCCTGATTTTTTCATGAAATAAATATCCTGGAATAATTTGAAGCATATATACATGTCCATTATCATCCATATGTTCTCCACCTTACTGGGTAGGTAAGATTACGTTATTGGTTACATTGAATGAGAAAAAGTGGCGGTCGGATACGACATTCTACCCCAAAGATTTTTGGTCCTCTTTTGCCCCCATCATACCTGAATGTCTCAACTTGGTTCCTCTTAGATAACTGCCACTATTCAGTGTCAAAAGCTTCCAAGTACATTACGTCATATTGCAGGAGTCAACAACATCTGCCGGAATGATTAAACAAATTTAAATCATTTAATCCAATATTAATTGATTTGCATACATTATTTTATGAAATGTAAATTATCAAGGTGTGATTCTATAAATCTTTTTGAATGCAAATGTTATTCTTGTATCCATAGTACATGTACACTGTAGGTCTTCAAAATGCATCTTTTTCTCACCGTTTTCTATCCCTGATACAACATCAACATCTCCCAAACTATCACTACCAAGTCTCTATACTCTTCGCTGATGATACACTTCTTTATCAGCCAATCCATTTCCTTGAAGATGAACTCTCCCTACAAGCAGACCTTGATGACATTGGTCAGTAGTGGAACGAGTCCAATGGGATGAAACTTAAACAATCCTACACATGGCGGCCACTCCGATCTACTAAATTTCCAATATGTTCTTCACCAACCTTTAGTGCCAACATGCCACTGCTGTCCTTCCCAAGTAATCGTATACCAAAAATGCCTGATTTTATTGTATGGAATAATTTGAAGTATTATCCATTATTAACCATAATGTTCTTCACCTTACTGAGCAGGTAAGATTACATTATTTAGGTATGTGCGTATCCCACGCATTGTCGCAAATCTTTTTGGCCGCGGCCTCAATCTCGGGTTGAATCGCCGTGGCGAAGACACCGTGGAGATAGCACTTTGTAACGTTTCGCTGAGGCCGTCTTTTTGACGTACTCAGGAGCTTTTTTTTCGAAGACGTAGATCAAATATTCTACTTCAACCTCGTTCTCAAATTTTCTGAATGCGGCAATCTTAGACGTTTCCAAAAATAATTCTCGAAATTTGGGTTCGCTCTTGCTCATCAAAACTATCGACGATTTACCAAAAGTTGAGTAAAATCACTTATCAAACCACAAAAATCATTTTTCTATACTTGTTTTCTACCTCTTGACCAATTTTGACGGAAATTGAACGATTCCCAGTTATGTTTGTTTGATTCCCAAACATCGATTTCAACCAAAGATTGTATTGCGCCACGTTCAGCGCACGTTAGACCTACCAATTTTCAGTCCGATAAATCGTCCGTTTAAACCTAATATACATCAGCGTAACACAATAAATATTAGTTCTCATGAACTTATTTCATTTTTTTCTTCATATTTCCAGTCCAACATCATTTATTATATTTTATAATGTTTAATTAAATCAGGGATAAGAATTTCTCGCGGATTTCAGTATAATTTATACTATAAATATTAAAAATTCTCAGATTTGAGTAATTTTTTTTCTGTTTTTAAAATTATTATTTTCATTATTTTGTTTTTATCTTTCCAGTCCAATATAATTTATAAACTGTTGTAATATTTAATTAAATCAGGATGAGAATCTTTCGAAAGATTTCAGTGTAAAAATAGGAAAATAATCCTCAGATTTGAGTAATTTTTTCCCCATTATTTATTTATTTATTTATTTATTTATTTTTGTAACACAATTTTTGGTATTTCTTATTTGTAAATCAGCACTACAAAACAAATTAATCATTAAATTAGCCAAATAGGTTATTCTTCCTCTTTTCCCAAGCATTCCAGTGATACCAACCCTTTTTGAAAATCGGACAAAATTAAGAAAGTTATGATATGGAATCCGAGAGAAATCTTGGAACACGGGTCACAAGTCAAATTTACATTTCTTTTGTTTTCCTTATAAAATAATTGCCATTTACGGGCCTAAAATTGCCGGATTCAACATGTCATAACTTCCTTATTTTTGGTCACAGGAAGATGATCCTTATATCATTGTAATCGT
Organism: Zoroaster sp. YZ-2022; assembly: GCA_029582265.1. NCBI lineage: Eukaryota > Metazoa > Echinodermata > Asteroidea > Forcipulatida > Zoroasteridae > Zoroaster > Zoroaster sp. YZ-2022. Next base: position 20,267,691 of record CM055819.1, read on the forward strand.
CTATTCAAGACCTTGACAATGATACCAGTTGTATTGGAATCTGTTGATTTTGAATTTGTTTGTCACATAGCTACATTATTAATGGTTATAAAATACAATGGGTGATTTATATTTATTACCTCAGGCAACCACCCTCCCTCCCCACGGTGACCCCACCCTCTCCGGCCACCTCATCCTCCCTCTTCCACCTCATCATCCCTCACCCACTCCATGGAGGTACTATCGCGATCCATGCCCACTCCATCCCTTGAGCCCCTAACTATAGCTGTTACTATACCCCCCCCCCAAAAGGCTCAGCTCAGCCGTCTTGGCCCCAAGACTTGGGCTGTTCTGTTCAATCTTGGCTACGCCTGCGGCTACGCGACATGGTTTAAGCAAAAAAACTAGACATTTACTTTGTCCTTTGGACGACCAGCGCTGTTACGTTAATGACGTTGTGTTGTTTACAGTTAATGACCTTGACCTTACTTAATGGTATGCCATTAACTATTTCAACGGAGACTGATATTGAGGGTGTCTTGTTGTCCTGTTTGGACTGGAAGGAAAGGTCAAAGTGGGGTCATGTTTGTGAATTTAATGTCACATAAGTTGTAAAAGGTACAGGAGTCTGCATGAAACAGTCTTGACCTTTGTTTTGCAAGGTGTTTGTCCTTCGGACGAACACCGGCTATTACGATTCATAATGTGGTTTTATTTGCATTTCATTCGTGAGGATGTTTGGGTGCAGTCAAAAAAATAATAAAATTTCTCAGTGCTATTTTTTGTTCTAAAAAAGAAACTTCATCGCATTGTTTTGTACCCTAAAATATTATTTTTATTCAAACTTCCTGTTGAACCGGAGTAGAGGTCATTATGAGGTCACGATACCACAGCACATTCACGGTACCCATCAAGTCTATAACTGCAAAAGTTTAGTATCGAGTGTATACTTCTTGAGTTATGGTTCAAAATGGATTTGCTATTGAGGGCGCTATACGTGAGTGAATGTATATTTTTAAGACTTTGGACCTCATATTTGATATTTGATATGTTTACACGCAGAAAAATCTTAATTACACCGTTTTGTACCCTAAAATTGATTTGTATTCAGACTACCTGTTGAACCGGAAGTAAGGTCAATATGGGGGTGTTGGGAACAATGGTTATGCCTTTTTTAAAACCGGTCACTTGGGGCGCTATACGCGAGTAAATCTATAATTGTTAAGACTTTGGACCTCATGTTTGATATCTGACGAACACACTTCAAAAAAATCTTAATTACATCGTTGTTGTCCCTAAATATTGATTTGTAGTCAGACTTCCTGTTGAACCGGAAGTGAAGTCAATATGGGTCATTCTTTTGATGAACTTCTTTGGATAAAATCCAGAATATGCCACAAAGATTATCAATATCTGCCATGTGGTTCAGAAGATATAATTTGTGATTAATGTTGACCTGGATTTTGGGTCTAATGAATAAGCATGTATTCCATGTATTAGAAGCCTTATCCATGAAGAAATCAAATACAACAATGTCATTGTTTTATGTAACATTCAGCTGAATCATAACCCCTTTTTAAACTGTTAAATTTCCATAGAAAATTGCCATAAATAAGTACATCTTTATAGAACACATGCTTACCTTGTTAGGATGGCCTAGGAGACAAACATTGTAATTTGAAGGATAACTGTAAAATGAACAGAAACAAACAATACTGAAAATGATCTTCTGATTGTTTTATGTATTTATTTCTCTGTAACTGTTGAAAATACATGTTCATAAATAGTCTTATTAAAGTTATTGTTTAAATGTGGCATTTAGAGTTCATATTGTTGTGATGAACTCAGTGACTGAAAATAATCTTCATGATAAGGTCATATTCGTGTTGCTGCTGCATAAATGAGCCAGTAATTTTCAGTCAATGTGTTTATCTTTAACAAGGACACCGATTCCATGCTTAAAGTCTGCTCTGATTGTGGCAATACTGTTTAATATCTTTACACCAACTTGTGTTGGGATTGATGGTCAGTACTTGGGTTCAACTATCCTAAATGCTTGCATAAAAATAAATATGAACTTGAATTGGATAATCTGACAAAATGTATAGCAAGGCTGACAAGAGTGGGGATGTTTACTATGTTTACATAGCCCAACCTCAGTAATATACATTTATTAGATCACACAACAGATATTGTTTTATAATAACTTCTACGTGTGGGGAATTTTGGGTCTAGTCCAAAAACTGTACTATGATTGTTCTAAAAAAATACCTTAAATTAGTTAGACATGTTTTGGTACTTGAAAACAATTCTCATGAAGGTACAGACTTCTACAGATAGGATAGATCCATATAAATTAATTTGAAACATACATTAACTCCTTTTGAAGAATCGACTTCAACTCTTGGCCATTGATCTAAAAGTTATACAGACTCTGACACACTGCTCAGTAGCAAGTGTTCTTTGGTTTTTCAATCTGGAGTAAAAGGGTGGAAAACTTATTTTACAAGTGTGAAGGATTAATGCTTTGTGTAGTTATGATACGATGGGCTGTAGACAATTACATGTACTATTTATACTAATTAAGATATGTATTCAATATATACTGATAGTGTATATAATATTGCGTGGTCCCCCCCTTTAAGTTTTTTCTAAATATTGAAATTCCTAAATCATGTTGATATTCATAATTAAGGTTCTGCTAATAGCACAAACTCATAGCTTAGATGGTGATGATACGCTTGCCTAGAATTGATGGCCAGCCATTTAAATCACTTATTCAATGTAAAAGAAACAAACAATTTTAAGCTCAATCGTAAGACCTTATAGACCTTGACGCTATCACCGCCATCTTATGAGGGTAAAATGATGATGAAACAATGGAAACGTGACATTTATACAATATCACCTGGTAATAGGAATTGGGCCAATGAGCAACCCTTGACTTTTGACCTCTAGCCAAAGAGGCGCTACTCAAATATCTCCATGTGCATAAGGTCTGTATACATGCTTGGAATTGAGCGACAACACATATTTAAAAAAAATTTGGTGCGAAATACCCAATAATGGCACAGCTCCCAAGTAATATTAGTAGTTTTCCACACTAAATCTGCCCATAAATGCTTTTATTTTCCTACTGTATTTTGTCTTTTTCTGTTCGGGGGGGATAGATTCATCAAAATTTAAATGTCAATAATTGTTTGAGTGCGAAAAACTTACATGATGTTCATCATCACACACCATTCATTAGTAAGTAGTGTAAATCAGTGTTTTACTCTAGTAGTAGTAACGTTAATAGTAGTGTAACTTTATCCCCACGTGTGTGTATTTTGTTAATAAAACAGCGAACAGATCATGTCCACATATCATGGTGACCCCTCCATCCATATTGTGCATGAACAACGACATCTTGACGTGACAATGGGTTGTACACATAGCTATACTACAGTCAACCCGTACACATACACATTATACATGGCCAGCACACTAATGACAAATGTTAACGTTAGTTTTGTATCGTCATGTGTATCATGTACTTAATTAATGTGAAAGAATACCTGTCAAATGAAACAGTAATGAAGACCCTTCCATTAACACCATGTAAACGATTCTCCAACGATCATTGTAGGACGAAAACAAAATGATATCGTCATCGTCACATTTACAGACCCTAACTTTCTAACTCAAAAGCCACAACGTCCAGTTTTAACACTCACGGACAAGGTTGTGAGAATGAGCTCCAAACTACGTTGCGTTATCAGACATCGCATTCATTTAAATAGACTGGATTGAGTCGTCGAATTAAGTCTGTGTTGTGTGTATTATGTGCAGAAGATATTATGGAGAATCACTTCGAATAATGTGGGACTTGGTCATAGTCCATGTGTTTGTACATATACAAAATGCGCTATAAATGATGTCATGATGACGTCACAGGACATTGCAGGCCAAAGAAGGCACATCTACAGTACCACAAATGTCATAACTGAAAAAGTTTGACGATCGCGTGATATACTTCTTGGAGCTATGGTGGTAACAAAGATGCCTAATTAAATATTCACGTTGACTACCTAACTAAGCTAATTAATTAATCTAATTTTAGTCTAATGACATTTTAACGAAACTAAGTCAAGGCATGCAAAGCTTCCATATGGTATGTGATGAGTTGACTCTTTCTGACCATGATGCTAAGAAGGCCATTTGCCGCAGAAGTGCAAGTGCACGTGTTAATGCCAATGGGGTTTTGCCGGAAATAAAGAATAAGCACATAATAAACATTTAAGACATTTAAGTGTTTGTCCTTTGGACGAACAGAGCTGAGCTATTCCGAGTTATTTTGTCGTATGTTGAAATTTACAGACCTAACCTTCTAACTTAAAATACCACAACGTCAATGTATTAAAGACTCACACGATCTTTTTGCCAGGAACAATGGTTATGCCACTTTTAAAACCGGTCACTTGGGGGCACTATACGTGAGTGGTGAATCCATATTTTTAAAGACTTTGGACCTCATGTATGATATCTGACGACTTTACAGACTCACTGAAAAATCTTAATTACATCGTTTTGTACCCAAAATATTGATTTTATTCAGACTTCTCTGTTGAACTGGAAGTAGAGGTCAATATAGGGGTCATTCTTGATGAACTACTTCATGGATAAGAATTTGAGATGCCACGATGATTAATCAATTTCTGGCATGTGGTTCAGAGATATGAATTCCTTTGACGCAATACAGTTCAAAAACAATGACCCAGAAAGGGTCGGGTCATACCAACCCGGAATCACAGCTCAGGAAATTAATGTTGACCTGGATTCTGGGTCTAATGATGAATAAGCATGTATTCCATGTAATACAAGTTTTATCCATATGGCGAAATCAAATAAAACAACAATGTGTCATTGTTTTTAATACTGTAAACATCAAGCTGAATCATTACCTTCTTCTAAAACTGCAAATTTCCAGAAAAATTGCCATAAATAAGTATTCATCTTTTATAAGAATTTTATACATGCTACCTACCTTGTTAGGAGGTATTAGGAGACACAACACATTGTAATTTGAAGGATAACTGTAAATGAACAGAAACAAACAATAATGAAATGATATAGTCTTTTGATTGTTTTATGTATTTATTTCTCTGTAACTGTTGAAAATACATGTTCATAAATAGTCTTCGTAAAGTTATTGTTTAAATGTGGTTTTTTAGAGGTTCATGTTGTACATGAACTCAGTGACTGGAAAATAATATTCACATGATAAGGTTATATTTGTGTTGTTGCTGCATAAATGAGCCAGTAATTTTCAGTCAATGTGTTATGCTTCTTCAATGAAGGACACCGATTATCTATGCCCTGTAGAAGAGTCTGCTCGGTTGGGGCCCTACTGTCCCTCATTTATCTTTACACCAACTTGTGTTTATGGATTGATGGTCATAGCGGAGTCTCAATGTTCCTAAATGCTTGCATAAAATAAAAATATGAACTTGAATTGACACAAATGCATACCACCAGGCTGATACAAAGAGTGGGGGATGTTTAATACATGTATGTTTACATAGCCCAACTCTCAGTAATATACATTTACTGGATCATCCAAATATATATTGTTATTTTATAATAACTACACTTGTGGGGATTTTTGGAGGTCTAGTCCAAAAAATTCCTCTGTACTATGATTGTTCGGGAAATACGTTAACAAAAATACCTTAAATTAGTTAGATGTCTTAAGGTACTGGGAAAACAATTTCATGAAGGTAACAGACTGCTACAGATAGATAGATCCATATATAAATTAATTTGAAACATACATTATTAACTCCTTTTTGAAGAATTGACTTCAACCCACATTGATCGAAAAGTTTAGAACTCTGACACACCTACGTAGCAGTAGCAAGTGTTCTTTTTGGTTTATCTGAGTAAAAAGGGTGGAGAAAACTTTATTTACAAAGTGTGAAGGATTACTACTTGTGTAGTAGTTATGATATCGATGGCTGCTATACAATTACATGTGTATTTATACTAATTGAATCATACTATATATTCAATATATACTGATAGTGTATATAATATTAGTGTGTATCCCCTTAAGTTTTTCTAGATATTGAACTTCGTAAATTGTTATCTCATAATTAAGGTTCTGCTACTATACAAACTCAGCTTAGATGGTGATGATATGCCAAGAATTGATGGCCAATTAATCAATTATTCAGTAAAAAAAAAACAATAAATTTTTAAGCTTTCTCAAGACATGCTAGGAATTGAGCGATAACACATCGCTTTACAAAATTGTGCTAAATGCGAAACGGCTTAAAAATGCACAGCCCAAAGTAATAATAGTTTTTGCACACCAAATTGCCCATAAAATGCTTTCTTCTCTCTGTGTTGTCTTTTTTCTTTGTGTGTGGGGGGCATAGATTCATAAAAAGTTAATGAATAATTGTTTGAGTGCAGAAAAACTGACATGGTGTTCATCATCCACCATTAAGTAGGCGTAAATCTGTAGAAGCGGTTTACCTAGTACTACTACTACTAGTAACGTTAGTCATGTTAGTAGTACTGTAAACATCCTCCATCATATGTGTGTATTTGTTTGCATGGCCAGCACACTAATGACAAAATGTTAACGTTCAGTTTTGTATAGTCATTAGCTGTATACTAAAAAAAAAGATGTATAATAAAATGTAAAAGTACATACCTTCAAATGAGAAAGTCCTGTGCCACCCCACCCACTATACCACACATTCCAAATGACCCTATCCAATAATTGATTTGAATAATGATTAAGATGTTAATTAAAGACACAGAACAATAAAAACATCGGTTATTCAGTAGTATACCCCTTGGCCGTATTTCGCGTTTGTACACCGGAAGTTGCATTATCTCGGCAACTGGTTGCCAGCATATATACCAGCAACGTTGCCGTATTCAGCAACGTTGCTGTATTTGGAGTTTTTCCTGACTGACATACACACATGTACATGGCCAAAGTACACTAATGACAAAAATGTTAACGTTAGTTTTGTATAGTCATCGTATCTGTATACTTCAACACAAATTATACATGTATAGGTTTCTTCACCACAGATTTAGGTCACAAAGACCTTTAAAAAAATCATTGGGGATCGTCGTTCACTTAAACTGAATAATCCTAACGTTAACGTTAAACAAACGACAGAAGTCTCCACATGTACGCGATTGTTGGGGCATCCACCGCGGTCAGCGGCAAACCGCTGAGCGGTATGTTACCGGTTGAGAGAAAATCCAATAACGAAAAGTACGTTCAGACCGTGGATCGTTTTAAACAGACCTGCTTCAGCCCACCGTGATATTGTGCGTGCACTATGTACAAAAGACATATTGCAGACCATTACTAGCGATTAACAAAGCGACATGGTCACACAGTAATGTCTTAGAGAGACTCGTTTAATTCGACTCAACTGGCTTTAAACCGTGATATTTGTGCGTACTATGTGTACCAAAGACATATTGAGATTCACTAGCGCGATTAGCGAAGGGACATGGTCACACAGTGCATGTAAGCTTGTTATGTACACAGATACAAAATGCGCTATAAATGATGTGTGTCATGATGACGTCACAAGACATTGCACCGAGCCAAAAGGCACACTTATTGGCAATTAGCCAAATGTATAACTGAAAAAAAAGTTTGTTTGATGATCATGTATACTTCTTGAGCTATGGTGGTAACAAGAATTGCCTAATTAAATATTCATGTGACTATAACTAAGCTAATTAATTAAGAATTTTAGTCTAATGACATTTACCAAACTACGTCAATTTGGCATAAGCTCCATATGGTATATGATTTTGACTCTTTCTTGATATTCCTAAGAAAGGACTTTTTGCCACCAAGACCCCTCACGTTAAGGCAATAGGGTTTTGTCGTGGAAATAAAGAATAATATGTATAATAATACAATAATAATAAAAAAAATAATAAAATTTTGACAGAAAACAATAGCTGTTCCGACTAACTGGTCGTAACAGCTAAAATAAAAAATCTGACAGAAACAATAGCTGTTCCGGACCTACCAGGTCGTAACAGCCAATTAACAAATTTCAACAGTTTACAAATTATAAGACATTAACGGAGCAACTTACAACCATAAACGTTACTTAAAAAATTGGTTACATCCTACTACTTGACATGCTTGACTTTTTCTCTGGTCACCAAATCTTTAAACTAAAACCAAAAGTGATGGGATCGAAGCGTGCACGCATGCGCGGCGGCCGGCCCGCCGTCTGGCAAAATCAGAAAATAAATGGCAAACATCGCGGGTTTTCAGCGTCATCTATCCTTTCTATGCACAAACATACACGGAAGCGCGTGCTCCAGAGTGTGAGAGCCAGCCACCTAAACGGCACAACACTTCCTAGGAAATAATATGAATCGTTCATGCCATCGCACCCATAGAGTTATAAGAACCAGATTGAGAAGCTGGCGCGTATTGGGCCAGAAATTCCAACTGCGGATTCACCATAGAGATCCGGTAGGTCAAATAAATTAGAATCCATGCAGTTCATGGGTGGTGAAATACATACCTTCTATTTCAGAAAGTTTCTTGATATTTTGAACAAAATTTGATATTATTTTTATTTATAAGTAATTTTTGTTCATATTCTTAAAAGCATAACACTGGGCATCCTTGAATTTGGAAATAGGTAATTTGGCCCACTAATTAGATTTATGTTTCAATCATTGGCTGATTGAGCGAAATGTCAATGGTCAGGCCTATCTTTCAAATGATCAACGAGGAGGTTGTGCTATTAGATGGAGATCCACACTCCAGTGACAGCAAAACTGTAAATATTCCGTTATGTGTGGTGGGCTCAGATGGATGCAGTAATTCAGCCCATCGTCTCATCGCTGCTATTCAGAAATCGCCTCCAAGAACTCTTTTCATTACAGACGCGATTGCTCTTGAACTCTCCCGTTGAATGGCTCCCCAAGGGTCACCAGATCAGACCTCACCCCTGCGACTTTCTTTTGGCGGGGTCATTGAAGAACAAAGTTTTCAGCACCACACAACATGCAGGATTTGCGTGAAGTGATCTATCATCGTGAGGTGGACAGTTTGCAGACAAGATCCACGTATGCCGTGAGACGAGCTGTGGACGACATCCGCCGTCGATGTCAACTGTGCTTGGAGAGGGAGGTGGACACGTGGAGGGTCTTGGCCAATGAGAAAATCAGAAACTTGCTGTATTAAATGTTTTACTCCATGATCATGAATAAAATCCAATGATTGAACATAAATCTGTGTTGGGATTTTGTTCAGCAGAAGAAAGTGGAACCAACTGCAATTGTGCACCTACAATTTCAAGCACACAATAGTGCTCAATGATGCGTGACCTGAACAAAACTCAAGGTATCATTGGAAAGCACATATAGCTTCTGCTTTAAGATGATACCATGTTATCTGGTAAAACATATAGTCTGGGCCATATTAACCTCTTTAAAGTAGGATTACCCTTTTGAAACACCCTGTACTGCAAGTGCCCCCCTTCGTCTCTTGCTTTTTTTGAATGAGATAATCTTCAGAAACAAAAAATGTGTTGTCACCACGGTGAATTCAGATGCTTCAAAGCAATACTGGTCAGTGTCAGCATATACCATCAGTGTACGTGTACAAGTACATAATAGCTTCAGACTCCAAACTCGATCCGAAACCAGTGACCAGCGCACACCACAATTTGCTGCCCCGTTTAGATAACGCGCTGGGAAAAATGGAAAATAAACAAAAATATGACTCCCAGTGGATCTCAAAAGTGCTTTATCGGTATGTCTCGATATGCAGTGAGTGCTCAATGAATTGCAGTGACCCTGGAGATATAACCCAAGGTATCATTGGAAAGCACACTAGCTTCTGCTTTAAGATGATACCATGCTTTTTGCTGGTAAACATTATAGTCTCGTCATATTAACCCTTTAAAATAGGATTAGCCTTTTTTTAAACACCTTGTAGTGGTACAGGTTGCAAAATCAAGTTGCGGTGAAGCTCTTAGTCTTAGTTCTAGCAACATACATTGTTGCATTCCCCACTTTTATTAGGTCAAGCAAAATAATAGACAGACACACTTTGTTGGTGACAATATGAGATGGGGTTGGTTTAATTATTAACATCACTATTTAACAATGGCACTTAGTAACATATATGACAGGAGTGGTAGCGTACGTACGTATAGGTATATGTCAATAGTTAAACTTATATACTTGTGCTAAGTTCGAAATAGGGTGTACGAATACCAACAACCCAAAATTGGGTACAGTCAGTAGGGACCATCGTTCGTTCATTTGGCTTGTCACTCCGGGCACTGCTATACCGAGAGCACGGACGGCTGGTCGGTGTCTCTCCGACGGGGACCACCGGGGCTTGACTACGCGGGTGTTCTGGACGGGGCCAGGAAGTGTGTATCAGACTGCATTAACCAATGGTCATATCGACGCACCGCACCACATTGGTTCAACGAACGAGGGCTCTGGACCGTAATACTATTACGGTGCGATATACCGAACTGTCATAGATGGAATCGCCATACGGGATATTATTAGAATCGCACTTCGCCGAGATCAGGAAATCTCTGTCGGTTTATATATAGAAATCTGGGGCCTAGGGAATGAGATAAAACATTAGCCTAGTTTAGCGTCTTAGCCAATGAGAAGCTTGCCTTCGCGTCTAAGGGGTAGAAACGATGTGCAAATCATGATATCACAACAGGTCCTTGTTCCACATATAAGGAAAGGTATTTGACGAGAAAAGGAGGGCGTGTTCTAGGGGACGATGACTTGCTGGGGTGCTAACGTTGCATGAGGGAGCAGGGTTTGGGATAGAGCAGGACGGCCAAACCCCCAAAGGGG
>CM055819.1:20279053-20315992 GCA_029582265.1 Zoroaster sp. YZ-2022
ACGCTCCCAGCTGTTTTATAAACCCGTTTGTCCGATCCTATTTACACGACGTACGCAGAGCGATGAAGTGCTGTTAAATTACAGAGATGAAGTTTACTAAACGAATCAACGATCGCGTTCAAGTATTCCATAACGTCATAAAAATTGTCCAATCAACGATCCCCTATAATGAGCTGTTGTTGATTGAGCGGCCATCGTGTTAACGCTTTGGCCTTTGTGTACGTGAAAGAAAAAAAGTTATAGTACAATTATCGTGAAATATCGGAGGCATCCGACTTCAAAATGCCGAGAATTTTGGATAGAAATGAAGAACAATTCGTACGGGAGTCGGATAAAGGTGTCAAAGAAAAATGGAAGTGGTCTTGGTTAGAGGAAGATGTGGAAATTAAACTGCCTGGTAAAAGTGGTATTGCCGATAAAGTAAAGTGCAATCTCGGCGAGTTCGCCAGAAAGGTAGATATACCAGGGAAGTCGATGTGCACGCTTTGCAATAAACTGATCAACTATGGAAATCGCGGGAAAAGTGCACTAAAAGCTCATGTTACCACAGCGGAACATGTAAATCTAGTGAAGATAAGAAGGACAAATTATGTCGTGCAAGTGGCTTCATGCATCAGCGGGGCCAACAAGTTCTTCAGGCGCAGGGCCGTCCACATCCTCCGCCACCTCTTGATCTGACAAGTGCATTACGTATGGGTTGCCTCCGGTGCACGTGAAACTGAAAGTGTCAATTGTGTTTATTTCTGCTGTTTAATAGTAGGCAGTTTCATGAAAATTTGAAGTTGCTTCAATGCTTTTAAATGTCATATCACTGGATAGAACAAAAAATTAGAAAGAAAATGAGGGGTCAATGGTCATGATAGGTTAACCCTATGCAAAGTTACGAATTTTTGTTGATTTAAATATTTGGTCATTTTTAAGATCCAGTTTCAATGGAAAAGGTTGTGACCAAATGTGCCTGCAATGTATCCTTGTAGTACTAACAAAGTCTATTTTCAGCAAGTTGCACTGTTTTTAAGCCAACGTTACAGTTGGCATGGATTGATCATTTTAAGATAACCACGATGTGTAGTATCCATTTATCGACATGTAGAAGTGACTACATCCATAGACTACCCTTTATATTAGAATTTTACCATGAAAGTTCGGCAGGTCACAAACTTTTACAGTACAAAAGCATATGAAAAATAGCGCCACCAACGGTGGTTTGCGTGAATCTGCCTATTAATAGGGCCTATGGACATTCAGATCTAAAAATTACATTGAAAATTGCTTGAAAATGCTACTTTTCAGTACCTAAATTGTCAAAATTTTCTAAAGGGCCGGGGCGCTACCCCTTCAACCCCCGCCAGGGGGCCCCGGCCCCCTGAAACCCCCGGCATGCCTCGCCTTCGGCTCGGGCCTACGGCTTGATTGGGTCATTAATAGTGAATCGCTATTTTCCAGTTTTTTCTAAGACAACCCATTCTCATGCCTGCTTTGGGTGGGGGTAGGGGTAACAGCTAGTTAGGGGCTCAAGGGATGGAGTGGGCATGGATCGCGAGGTACCTCCATGGAGTGGGTGAGGGTGTGAGGTGGAAGAGGGAGGATGAGGTGGCCGGAGAGGGGGTGGGGTCACCGTGGGGGAGGGAGGGGTGGTTGCCTGAGGTAATAAATATAAATCACCCATTGTATTTTATAACCATTAATAATGTAGCTATGTGACAAAAAATTTCAAAATCAACAGATTCCAATACAACTGGTATCATTGTCAAGGTCTTGAATAGACGATTACAATGATATAAGGATCATCTTCCTGTGACCAAAAATAAGGAAGTTATGACATGTTGAATCCGGCAATTTTAGGCCCGTAAATGGCAATTATTTTATAAGGAAACACAAAAGAAATGTAAATTTGACTTGTGACCCGTTTCCAAGATTTTCTCGGATTCCATATCATAACTTTTTTAATTCTTGTCCGATTTTCAAAAGGTTGGTATCACTGGAATGCTTGGGAAAAGAGGAAGAATAATAACCTATTTCCAGGCTAATTCAATGATTAATTTGTTTTGTAGTGCTGATTTACAAATAAGAAATACAAAAAAATTGTGTTACAAAAATAAATAAATAAATAAATTAAAAAATAATGAAAAAAAAAAATTACTCAAATCTGAGAATTATTTTCCTATTTTTACACTGAAATCTTCGAAAGATTCTCATCCCTGATTTAATTAAATATTACAACAGTTTATAAATTATATTGGACTGGAAAGATAAAACAAAATAATGAAAATAAATTTTAAAAAACAGAAAAAAAATTACTCAAATCTGAGAATTTTTAATATTTATAGTATAAATTATACTGAAATCCGCGAGAAATTCTTATCCCTGATTTAATTAAACATTATAAAATATAATAAATGATGTTGGACTGGAAATATGAAGAAAAAAATCAAATAAGTTCATGAGAACTAATATTTATTGTGTTACGCTGATGTATATTAGGTTTAAACGGACGATTTATCGGACTGAAAATTGGTAGGTCTAACGTGCGCTGAACGTGGCGCAATACAATCTTTGGTTGACATCGATGTTTGGGAATCAAAAAAACATAACTGGGAATCGTTCAATTTCCGTCAAAATTGGTCAAGAGGTAGAAAACAAGTATAGAAAAATGATTTTTGTGGTTTGATAAGTGATTTTACTCAACTTTTGGTAAATCGTCGATAGTTTTGATGAGCAAGAGCGAACCCAAATTTCGAGAATTATTTTTGGAAACGTCTAGATGCCGCATTCAGAAAATTTGAGAACGAGGTTGAAGTAGAATATTTTGATCTACGTCTTCGAAAAAAAAGCTCCTGAGTACGTCAACAAGACGGCCTCAGCGAAACGTTACAAAGTGCTATCTCCACGGTGTCTTCGCCACGGCGATTCAACCCGAGATTGAGGCCGCGGCCAAAAAGATTTGCGACAATGCGTGGGATACGCACATACCTAAATAATGTAATCTTACCTGCTCAGTAAGGTGAAGAACATTATGGTTAATGGATAATACTTCAAATTATTCCATACAATAAAATCAGGCATTTTTGGTACACGATTACTTGGGAAGGACAGCAGTGGCATGTTGGCACTAAAGGTTGGTGAAGAACATATTGGAAATTTAGTAGATCGGAGTGGCCGCCATGTGTAGGATTTTTTAAGTTTCATCCCATTGGACTCGTTCCACTACTGACCAATGTCATCAAGGTCTGCTTGTAGGGAGAGTTCATCTTCAAGGAAATGGATTGGCTGATAAAGAAGTATATCATCAGCGAATTGGTAGTGATAGTTTGGGAGATGTTGATGTTGTATCAGGGATAGAAAACGGTGAGAAAAAGATGCATTTTGAAGACCTACATGTACTAGTACTATGGATACAAGAATAACATTTGCATTCAAAAAGATTTATAGAATCACACCTTGATAATTTACATTTCATAAAATAATGTATGCAAATCAATTAATATTGGATTAAATGATTTAAATTTGTTTAATCATTCCGGCAGATGTTGACTCCTGCAATATGACGTAATGTACTTGGAAGCTTTTGACACTGAATAGTGGCAGTTATCTAAGAGGAACCAAGTTGATACATTAATTCAGGTATTATGGGGGCAAAAGAGGACCAAAAATCTTTGGGGTAGAATGTCGTATCCGACCGCCACTTTTTCTCATTCAATGTAACCAATAACGTAATCTTACCTACCCAGTAAGGTGGAGAACATATGGATGATAATGGACATATACTTCAAATTATTCCAAGATATTTATTTCATGAAAAATCAGGCATTTTTGGTATACGATGACATCCTCAGTCATGCAACCGATTTGGCAAAAATTAAAGGCAGTTCATACCTTTAATATTATCAAAAGGCATAAATGATCACAGTTTTACATATATAAAACATAAAACTTACTTTACTTGATTTGATTTGTAATTTTTAAGAAAATGTAAAATATATAAAAATATAAAAATTCATGTCAGAATTTGAATACTGAACTGAATTAAAATTCCATGTTAAATGAAAAAGGTCATTTTCATATTTTCAGGTCAGTTATTTTACATTTTATGTATTTGTATTCACATTAAAGTGAGTCAAAGCAAAATTGCAGTTTACTAAGTTAGGCCGTGATCAACCCCCGATTATTATTCAGTTTTGTGATACATTTCTGGGAATTAAATCATTGTGGTTAATCTAGTACATTTGTACACCAAAAAAAATTATTCCATATGCACAAGTATGCACAAAGCTGTGAAATTAGGGTTTGAAATTAGTTCGAACTAAAATTTATGTGTGCATGTGCATAAATCTACCAATAGAGGACGCCATTTCCTGACATTCAAAATGGCAGCCCCATGTAACATTTTATCGGACGGCGAAATCTAAATGAAGTGCCTTTTTCACTTAATTGGCGAAGTTGAGGGTGACATAAGGCAATTCTGATATACAGTACTAGTGTGTCTCAAAAAAAATGCAAACAAAATTTAACGGAATGCCAGACGTAGAATGAGTAACCAACATAGATAATATAGGTATGGTTTGAAAGATACACCTTTCCACTTTAAAATGAGACATCAAACGTCCAAATCTGATAATTTTTGATAGAGTTATGAGTACTTTTCCAAGAGAGGTCAAATTGACGATGGGACCAAGTTTTTAAATGCAGTGATAATCGATTTTGTTTAGATGTGCAAGTGTTGCAATGTGGATGAACTGTTGATGATTACATCCCTTCCTCCTCAACATGCCCTCCCTCTCGCTCGATACACAGGCGACATCGTCTCTCCATGTCTCCCATCGCTCTCCTAACAACATCTGGAGTCTGCCGCAGGACGTCAAGCTCGGCTGTTATTCTGTCACGGAGAGTCTGCAGGTCCGGAGGGGGAGTCGTGTACACCTTGGATTTCAAGTATCCCCAGAGGTAGAAATCACACGGGGTGAGGTCTGGAGATCTCGGTGGCCATTCATGCACATGATTCAACGCTATGACACGGTCTCCGAATGCTTCATGAAGGCGGTCTCGGATAGCCAGTAGACGATGAGCCGGAGCGCCGTCTTGAGCCCACCACAGGCACCTAAACACACCTCGCTCCTGAACCTCGAAATGTTGTTCAAGGATGGGGATGACATCATCATTCAACATCTCAAGGTAACGCCGGCCGTTGAGGTTGCCCTGAAAAAACACTGGTCCGACGATGAGGCCACTGCAGAGGCCAACCCAGACACTCACTTTCTCACGTTGTGCTCGTAATTGAAGGGAGGTGGATGTTGTTTGGGGGCGTACTCTCGAACATTGCGTGAGTTGACTTTTCCGTCGAGAGAAAATCCACCTTCATTGCCAATGACGAGATGATGGATGAATCGCACATCTGCCTGCAGCTGGCGACCCACTAACAAAATTCAACCGTCTTGGCAAATCCGCGGTAGCAGCCGATGTCGCACGCGCAAGATTTGGTAGGGGTGCATGCCCAGGTCCAGCGGAGTGATGCGATTGAACGTGGCATGTGGTAGGCCCAGTCCATTCCGTCTCGCACTGACATGCGGGTTGGCATCCAGCTGCGCCTCCACCAATTCGATGTTTTCCGCCGACCTCCCAGTCCGATGTCGTCCGGAACGCTCTCGATTGAGTTTGAGGTTGGTACCCTCCCTCCGGTACTTTCGCAGGTTTCTCCAGATAGTGCTGGCTGCAGGTGGATCTCGATCTGGGAATCGCTGCATAAATGCATCCATAATAACCATTTTCCAGTAAGGATGTACTCCGTGACACAAAAAACTCTCTGCTCGTTAGTTAGCTGAACACCAACCATGATCAATGTTTGACGAAAAATGAATTGACAGTACACAGTTGCACAAGTTAATTAAGCACATTACATAATACTCTAAAAAACTGTTTAGCAAGTAAACACTTTTCTTGGTATCAGTTTGTAAACATATTTACTAGCTGAACGCACATGTCAAATTCCTAAACATCAATTTTCAATGGCTAAACACTATCCGTCCTCATGCTAAAAATGTTTAGCATGTAAACATGTTTACAAACAAAAAGAAAGTTTTTAGAATTGTGTTTACTCGCTAAACACATTTTTGTAGGACAGGCAATTATCCACACAGAGGCAATTAGGCTACCTTTGTCCCAATGCCTAAAATTGAAAACATGGTCCCATCGTCAATTTGACCTCTCTTGGAAAAGTACTCATAACTCTGTCAAAACTTATCAGATTTGGACGTTTGATGTCTCATTTTAAAGTGGAAAGGTGTATCTTTCAAACCATACCTATATTATCTATGCTGGTTACTCATTCTACGTCTGACATTCCGTTAAATTTTGTTTGCATTTTTTTTTGAGACACACTGTATATCAGAATTGCCTTATGTCACCCTCATCAAGTCAGGCATCGGCCAAATTTTCTTTCCTCGCTTCCCGTTTATATAATATTTCAGGTCAGTTTCTCCCTATATAGGGCCTATTTATTCTGTGTACAACCACGTGAAAGGCCTGTGTCCCGTTGTATGATCCTCACCACTGCCGTTACCCAGGTTGTTTGCATCTTAACCGGGGCTTGATCCCTGGCTACCCAGCAGATATGGTTTGGCCTCTGACCATGCCCCACAGAGCAATAGATAATTGGCATAAGTGGACCGCCCACCAACATAGGGGCTGGTTAGCTCAGTTGGTAGAGCACTTGTACGGTATTCGAGAGGTGGCGGGTTCAAGTACGGCATCAGCCAAATTTTCTTTGCTCGCTTCCTGTTTATCTCATAACCTATTTCCTCGCCACATTCTCATTCTACTCCGTAAATAGAGACTGAAACAAGTCTAATATCAACCCTTTGTGCGCACTTTCGCGATTGGGGAACAATCATATTTGGAATCAGCAGGCTCTGTTTGTATAAATAGCCAAATTCCCGCTCATGTACGTGTTAACGTATCACAAAACTCATTTTATAGCCAACTAATTGTTTTCTTTAATTCCCGTTTAAAGTTTTTCTTTTCTGATTTTCACCCCAAAAATCACATGCTATAGGCTGTTGTCATTTCCAAAATTTTACAAAGCATGATTAGGGATGTAATGATGCATCAATTATCGCGATACAAAAATGCCACGATACTCATCACGATACAAAACCGCGCATCGCGATACTGATTATTTTTTTGGTTCACACAAAATTTCATCAAAATATACCAAAAAAAACACTGAATTTTATCCAAACCAAAATTTGTTTAAAAATATCAGCACTTCATACCTGACATTTAGACCACATTTAGACCACAAAAGTTTTCCCTGATAAAAATGCCTGACCGCCGTCTTAAAATATGTTTTGTGTGTGGCACATCAGTGTTAGTCAGAATGACTCTCCGTATTCCCCATAATTTATTTCAACAAACATTATTATTGCGCCCTCTATTGACTTAATTTAACCCTAACCCCCTAGGTATTCTGGCTAGGAACCTTCCTGAATCCTCCAAAATCCAACAGTGCACTTTCAGAAACATGCCCTTATCTTCAAAATGCACCATGCATTTTTGTTGATCTTTCATATTCAGCACTTATGGCCTGTACTTCTTGCCAGGTAGTAATTTTGCCCCATTTGAAGCTAGGTAAAAGTACCAGTTTCCAACAGTGCTGAATTTTTCCAAAAAAGTGCCCCTTGGAGGATTGTGATGGATTTGGGTTGGCTAGGGTTAATGAGTGCTACATGATTTTTCATTGTGCTAGTCAAATGAGGATGCTATACTATTTTTGATGAAATAAATACAGAAAATTTGGGGAGTCGTGAATGATGAGGGGTTTCATGGGTTTTCCCCCACTGTTGACATTTCGTAGTGGAAAAACTTCACTGACTTTGGTGGGCTAAATATTAAGTAAGGATTTCTTTTATTGTGAACCAGATTTTAATTTTTGGTGTGCATAATAGTCGGCATTGTGTGTATTAACCCTCCTACTGTAGCTGCACTTTAGTAGCAAGTAACTATAGAGGTCAAAATTTGTCAACTGAATGATGAAATTCTGTTAGAATGTTTGACTCGACATTTTGTACATGATTGAACTTCTGTCGGTATCTTTATTTTTGCCGAAAATACTAATATATTCTTGAACATAAAACACAACAACATAACACATTAAAAAAAGTTGTTTAAGAGAACCAAAATCTGGACAAACATTTTGTTCATGATTATAAATTCTTCAAAGCCTAATTTATAGCATGCCATAGCCTTTATTTCAGGGGAAGGGGGAATAAAATAACATGAAACTGTATAAGTGCTAGGTAAAACTTGTAGCTTTGCATGGTGAGGATGATAAGTAAGACTAATTGCGGTGACACCATGTGGAATCTCAATTGAGTAGTAATTAGTTCTGAAAAGAACTGGGGGTACAACTCGACGTTTCGATCAGTATGCTCTGATCGTCCTCAGTGCTGTTTTTATTGTGTCTAAGTCTCTGTACAACATTTGGGTAATTCACAACATTACTGACACCTGCATGTTGTATACCTTTTTTATACAGTAAAAATTAGGGTGTATTTTCTTCATGTTGACACCATGACGTACATGTTATTAGCATGCTTTTTAGAAAATAAACATTTTGCACATTGATAAAGTGAGGGTGACAGTGAAGACCCTTACACATTTTGATATTTTCAAAGAGTCAAGTTACCTGGTTTTTACTTCTGTACCTCTGTGTGACCCAACGGTGAGACCTGTTGGTTGAGCATTAACGGTCAATGGCATTTCTTGACAAAAAGCTATTTTATTTTATTTCACCAGAATGGATTTGATGAAAGTGGCCACCACAACACGAAGAGTAATTTCAGACCAAAACGCTGGCTGGAGAAGACACCAGACAAGAGGTGTTAGAGAGAGTGATTGTTTGTCGATTGCACATGACGGAAACGAGAGTCATCCTCCTGAGGATCAGGAGGAGGTTAAACAAGAACCCAACTTGTGTGAGGTTTGTGATATGTCATCCATTACGGAAGCAAGTCTTATGGAGCATCAACAAACACACACCGATAATCAAGAGTCTGCATCTGACAAATCTCACAGTAGGTCACCCTGTCTGGACAGTCAACCCCAAACTCGGTCTGAACGAGGAGGGTTTAAGTGCGGCGTCTGCGATGAAATTTTCCTGAATCCAAAAAAACTTTTACATCACAAAGTTATCCATTTACTGGACATGATCAAATGTACAGTATGTAGCAAAACCTTCCAAACCATCGATGACCTACAGCGACATAAACAGATACATAACAAAGAGAATCCCTTTGATTGTGACATGTGTAATGAAGCTTTTAAGACCAGAAGAAGCTTGCTGAGTCATCTGTCAGTGAGGCATCCTAATATAGACTGCATGGAGCCAGTGGAAACAAGTGGTAAACCAAAGAATGTTTGCAGATATTGTGGAAAAACTTACAGAAAGCAGTGGGACCTCCTTCATCATGAACGAGTCCATACAAATGAGAAACCCTTTGCTTGTATTAAATGTGGCAAGGCTTTCAATCGCCAAACATCTCTTCAAAGACACATGATAATCCATACCAGAAACAAAACTTATTCTTGTATGAAATGTGGCACTTCCTTCAGATCTTACTACTTCTTGAAGAAGCACATGAAAATCCACAGGGACAGACCGTATTCATGTGACATTTGCAAGAAGATGTACGCAACAAAGTCTAACCTCAGTAAGCACTCAAGACGACATGAAAAAGAATCGCTTGTCTGTGATGAATGCAATAAGAAGTTTAAAACTAGATTGGAATTGAAGAAACACAAAAGTAGTCACAAAACTGTACAACAGCGTCACACGTGTGACACATGCAACAAGTCATATACATGTAAGAGAGCTTCCCATCTCAAGAAACATAAACTATCCCACAAAGGTACATGTACATGTCAAAAGTCACATGTATGCAGATTCTGTCAGAAAAGCTTCAAGAAGGTCACACAACTTAATCTTCACCTGCAAACTCATGTTAAGGCCAGGTCCCGAATTTCATCGGTTCCAAATGCTGCCTTGAGTGAAACTCCAGAAAATAAGTACAACTGTGGCATCTGCAGCAATTCCTTTGAAACCTACTACCGTATGAGAAAGCACAAACAAATGCATCAAGATAGGCCTTTTATGTGTGATGTTTGTGAGGAGACATTTCTGGTAGGAGTTGAACTTCGTAATCACAAACAAAGCGAATGTTTTGATCCTTACATGTGTGAAGTCTGCAACAAGAGTTTCAATACCAAGCATGCACTACAGAGCCACACCATTCTACACGCTCTGGAAAGACCATACATGTGTAGCGCATGCCACCAATCTTTTAAGACCACCAAACGGCTCAAACACCACATGTTAGATCACATGGATAAAATGCCTCACATTTGTGCAGTCTGCGACAAAGAGTTCACAGAAATAGGTAATCTACAGCAGCACCAACAGTTCTGCTGTAATAATGGCCATACCAAGAAGTCCGGTTCCCAGGACCAAACGAGAAACCATGGTAGTGCGGCTTTGAACCGCAATGACAGAGCACCTGACCAATCTGCATCACGGGTTAACAAAAAACAACATACAGGACGTGATCGTTTGGCATGTAGTACTTGCAATAAGGTTTTCAAAAAGGTCAGTGACCTTAAAGTGCATGAACGGGCCCACTCAAATGAGAGACCTTACGTTTGTGACATCTGTGGAGTAGCATTCAAACGAAGGCAAGCATTGCGAACACACAAACAAACACACAGTGAACTACCAATCACAAGATCTCCAGTTTGTGATGTTGCCACTATTAACTCAGAACTGATGAGTGGTCACTTGGTAGCAAACCCGACTAACCTACATGTAGTTTGTGTTGATACTGAAAGAAATCAGTTCACTGAGTTGGTTCTTCCTACAAGTGTACATGTTTCTGTAAATCCCAGTATTAACTCACTCGGAGTAGATTCCGGCCAGACAATTAAATGTCTTGAACTTGTATCTGTTAATCCCAATATTGCGGTAGACGTCAGTTCTAACCAGCAATTTCTTGGCCATGGGCAATTTGACATTCAGAATAAGGAACCAGATAATGCACGCTTAGTCCGCAGTCATGATTTTATGTGTCCAGTGTGCAGTAAGATTTTTAGTAGTAGCGGTGAGTGTGAAATGCACATGAGAAGCCATGATTTTGTGCAGCCTAGTCCAACAAGTACCGTTTGCAGAGAAGCTTTTGACGCATTATACAGCAGGGAGAATCAACTGCCAAGGCATGCTTCTTCAGCTGATGAGAGAGGACATTCAGGTTTTATGTATCGCCAAAATGAGACTGCTGTTGTACATCCTAGTCCTAGCAGTGAGAGATTGGCTGTGGAAGATGCCGGCGCAATCTCTGACAGTGATGGCGAGTTTGGAATTGCCGATTTTTCTGATCCAGATGATTATGTACACGTGGAGATGTCTTGTATTGAAATTCTGAATTCCCACAAGAACTTTGGTGGAGCTTGCCAAAAGTGATTGCACTGTTGGTGCGCACCAACTTTTACATCACGCTACGACTTTTCAACTTCTCCAAAAAATTCAGTTGTTCACATGTGATGTTTGTGACAAGAGCTTCCCATCACAGGATATTTTGGATGAACACAAGATCAGCCACAACAATAGCTGTCAAACTAGTGACAAACGACCTTATAAATGTGACGGATGTGGTATACCTTTTAAGCATAAACACCACATGAAAGTTCACCAGCGAGTTTCTTGCATAAAAACCAAAGAGAAAAGTATCACTGAACGAGTCCTCTGCAACAAAGAGCCATTTACGTGTGATGTTTGTGACAAGAGCTTCCCATCACAGGATATTTTGGATCAACACAAGATCAGCCACAACAATAGCTGTCAAACTAGTGGGAAGTCTTTTCTACACAACGGTGCATTACAAGATCATGTGCTAGCTGTTCATAGCAATAGAAAGATCAATACGTCATTTGAATGTGAAGTCTGCTCAAAAGCCTTCCCTGACATAAACAAATTACAGCAACACCTGAAAAGCCACAGCGACGAACGACCTTATAAATGTGACGGATGTGGTACACCTTTTAAACATAAACACCACATGAAAGTTCACCAGCGAGTTTCTTGCATAAAAACCAAAGAGAAAAGTATCACCGAACGAGTCCTCTACAACAAAGAGCCATTTACATGTGATGAGTGTGACAAAGTCTTTGGACAAATAAGCTCACTTCATTCACACCGGCGTGACGTCCATGGCTTATTGCCTCAGAAACTACTGAGGTGTCGTTATTGTAAAAAGGTGTTCAGTTTTGCTTATGAACTTGAAAGACACGTGAATACTCACTTCACAGAAAAGCAATACAAGTGTGAATGTGGTAAAGCTTACAAGCAGAAGTATCAACTATCAAAGCATCAAGCCATGCACCATGGTAACTTGGACACAGCAAACAATAAACTCAAAACAGGAGTTTTTCATGATGAAAACAGTGCTACACACAATGTCCAACAGAAGCCCCATAATGATACACAGTCGGAACAGATAAGCACACAAGAGCATCTTTATAGCTGTGGCTCTCCGGATAAGATGCTCCAACTTCCTCAGTCTGGAGATGTTTCTGAAGATGACTTACATAAACATCCCCAACAAGTACTTCATGAGGCTGATTTCTGTGAGAAAATGTCAAGTGAAATTTGTGAAAAAAGCAGTGCTACAAATAATGTCCATCAGACACCCCAGAATGAACAGACCATAAATGCACAAGGCACTCCTGCTGTGTCGCTACAACCACCTCAGACCGAAAATGAACATCATCAGACTGTACATCATAAAGATAATTGTAGTGAGAAGACTTCCGGTGAAACTCACATCAGCAGTGAACCAAACAAAAGCAGAGAGGATTGCTGTGAAGGTGACACAGTAGCCACTTCTGAGATCAATCTTGCTGAATCACGACGCACACCTGTAACAAGAGAGAAGCTCCTTCAGTGTGGTGAGTCGGATCAAACCTCTATGGAAAGTAGATTGCTAAAAGACCAAATGATGGAAGACCATGGAAAGGAATCTAAACGAGTTAATGATGAGACTACAATGAGCATTTCTGTTGGTGAACAAAACTTTGCTATATTGCCTCCGAGAACAAGTAAGAGGAATGAGATATTAAAGTGTCTGCATTGTGATAAAGAGTTCCGATATCCATATGAACTGGAAAGACATGAGAATACTCACGCCAAAGAGAGGCGGTACAAATGTGAATGTGGTCGAACGTTTAAGCAGAAGTACAACCTAAAAAGGCACCAGGCCGAGCACAATGGTAAAGGTAAGCACCTTCAGATCAGAAAGTCTGATCCAACCACATGCATTACAGCGTGGCGTCCTGAAGGACGTCATGGTGAGAGCTCACGGGAGAAAATTGACCACGAAAAGAATCAAGAATCAAAAGTTACTCAAATGTGAGGTTTGCTCAATAGACTTTGATACGAGGAGACTCTTGGTAAAACATTTGAAGAGCCACAGTAACGACCGGCCCTATACATGTGAGGAATGCGGGAAAACTTACAAACATAAACATCACATGACCCACCATCAGACTTATTTGTGCAAGAAAACCCAAGATAAAACTATCCCTGAACCAGAACAAGCAAGTGAGGATTCTAAAGGAGTTAACGATGAGACTGCTACAAGGTCATCTGCTGATGAACAACAAAAGTCTGTGAAATTGGCCGAGAAAAACAGAGACACGAATACAGTATTAAAGTGTCAGTGTTGTAATAAGGTGTTCCGATATCCTCACCAACTTGAAAGACATGAGAATACTCACTCCACAGAGAAGCGGTACAAGTGTGAATGTGGTAAAGCGTTCAAGCGAAAGTACGAAGTAACAAGGCATCGAGCCAAGCACCGTGTGACTGATACTGATGAGACTGGTACTCATGAGACTAGTAAAAAACGACATCGTAATTTAGTCAAATGTGAAGTTTGTTCTAAAGACATACCTAACAGTAACTTGACAAATCACATGAAGTGCCACAGTTTTGAGCAACCATTTAAATGTGATGGATGTGATAGATCTTATAAACACAAGCATCACATGAAATATCATCAGATGAATTCTTGCTGGAAAACCATTATGGGGACAATCAACACTAACGAATGGCCATTCAAATGTGACAAGTGCGACCTAGAATTTGGAAAATCAAGCTCACTACGGACCCACCGCAATGAAGTCCATGGCATCGTGCCTTGGCTAACCAAAAAACATGAAAACAGTACTGAAATATTTAAGTGTCAGCATTGTAAAAAGATATTCCGGTCTCCTAACCAACTTAAAAGACATGAAGCTACTCACTCAAAGAACCAATTCAAGTGTGAATGCGGAAAAGAATTTAAGCAAAAGTACGAAGTATCAAGGCATCGAACCAAGCACCATTTGACTGATACTGATGAGACTGGTACTGATGAGACGAGTAAAAAACGACATCGTAATTTAATCAAATGTGAAGTTTGTTCTAAAGACATACCTAACAGTAACTTGGCAAATCACATGAAGTCCTACAGTTTTGAGCAACCGTTTAAATGTGACGGATGTGATAGATCTTATAAACACAAGCATCACATGAAATATCATCAGATGAATTATTGCTGGAAAACCATTATGGGGACAATCAACACTAACGAGTGGCCATTCAAATGTGACAAGTGCGACCTAGACTTTGGAAAATCAAGCTCACTACGGACCCACCGCTTTGAAGTCCATGGCATTGTGCCTTGGCTAACCAAAAAACATGAAAACAGTAATGAAATATTTAAGTGTCGGCATTGTAAAAAGATATTCCGGTCTCCTAACCAACTTAAAAGACATGAAGCTACTCACTCAAAGAACCAATTCAAGTGTGAATGCGGAAAAGAATTTAAGCAGAAGCATGCATTATTCATGCATTTAGCTGCACACCATACATCCCCCATGCTCCACTCATGTAAGACTTGCAACCAAATGTTTACAAGCAGAGCTTTTCTTCGATGTCACACAAGGGTGCACCAGAAAAACAATTCCTTCAAATGTGTTAAGTGTGGTAATATCTTCATAAACGCAAGCCATCTCAAAGAACACAAACGCAGAGTCCACAACGGCACAAGAGGATTAAAGTGCAAAACTTGTGGGAAACGATTCTTCAAAAGATCAAAACTGGCGTCTCATGAGTTGAGTCACGGCTCAGGTGCAGAAACCTTTCCATGTGATTTGTGTCAGAAGCGTTTCAGGGGACAGCATAGTTTGGACCGGCACAAGTTAATGTTTCATGCGGATGAATATCTGCAAAAAGATAAGCAGTTCATTCAGATCAGTCCAACCAATGTGTGTAAGATATGCGGAAAGGCATATTGGCAAAAATCGGGACTGACTAAACATTCCCTAACAGCCCATTCCGTACCGGTGCCCTATTTCTGTGATTACTGCAACCAGTCCTTCACAACATTTTACCGACTGAAGAGCCACGAGGTGAAACATTCAGCAATCAAGCCCTTTGTGTGTAAAATATGTAACATGGGGTTCCACAGTATGCACTCTCTTAAACGACACTTTATCACACATTCACTGAAGAAGGAATTCATTTGTGAGATATGCGGTAAAGCTTACAAATCCATCTACAGCCTCAAGTTCCACCAAACTGTTCATGTGGATGGAAACCCGTTTGTTTGCAAGATGTGCAGTAAAGCCTTCAAAAACAAACGTGCGCTTGATTCTCACATGGGTACACACAACATTGACAGACCGTTTATGTGTGATGTTTGTGGTTTACTCGTGAAAACTAACAGTATGCTGATGGGTCACATGAAAATCCACAGTGCTGAAAGGCCATTTAATTGTAAAACCTGCATGAAAGGCTTCAAATTGCGAAGAGGACTGAAGAAACACGAAAAGATACATAACAAAAAACCTGAAGATTTCATCTGTAATGTATGCGGAAGGTCCTTCACAAGAAAGTGCTTTCTGTCAATGCATGCTCGCTCTCACCGGGACAAGCGGAGAACCTGCAAAGTTTGCAATAGAGTCTTAAAAAAACAGGCATTTTTGACAATTCACATGCGGACCCATAACAATATCAGACCTTACACCTGTAAATTTTGCTCCAAATCTTTCTTCACCAAAAACGTTCGTGACCAACACCAGAACATTCATACCAAGGAAAAACCTTTTAAGTGTAAGATTTGCGGAGATGCTTTTTCTTCAGGTGGAAGCTTGCATCATCACAAGAGAGTTCACGAAAAGCAAAGGTCAAAACGGAAAGCAAAAGGAACAAAACGGAAAGTAAAATTTTAAAGTGGACCAGAACAGTCAATGCCATGCTGCATTTGTGCATGATCCAATATGGCGATGGACTAAACAACTTAAAAAACTATTTCACCCAGCAGGAGACAATGGAATTATACTAGACTGGTCCTCTGTCTTTATCCTCAGAAATAAAGACTCCTGGCCTACCATTCAAGGGATTTCATTGGATACTTTGTGTTGAAGATCTGACGTCACGCTTCAAGGCCCATGCGCTAGCTACCAACCAAGGTCAAAGTTAAATCTCCTGGAGATTATTAAGTAATATTAAGTAATAAGAAAAGTGTAAAATAGTAGTCAGTGGGCTTACATTTCAAACCTATAAGGATCTTGATCAAAGGCAAAATAAGATAAGTGTAGATAGAATTCACTATTTACAGAAATGCCTTGGAGCAAAAAGTTATCAATGTTTTGTAAATAATTATGTGCATATTGTGTTGTTTTCTCTTAAAGGAACAAAATCGTCACGATCAACAGGGCATGGAATCGGAGTGCTAGTTTTAGATTAACTCAGTGACTACCATAATACCCCACATGGTTAGGTCATATTACCGTTGCTGCTGCATAACTAAGCCAGACAATGTAAGTCACCGTGTTCCTCTTAAACTAGGACACCGATTCCATGCCCTGTTGAAAGTCTGCTCCGACCCTGATGATATTGTCCCTTTAAATAAGAGCAATTCAGAAGTTGTTTTAGGATGATTGGTACCTTTATCAACTTCACATCAAGTTCAAATTCCTTCAACAGAGATGCCACTTTTCCGGTTTAAACCGGAATTCCGGTTATCTCCCCAAAATCCATTTTTTTCCGGCCGTCCATTCATAAAAAGACCGGAGGAAAAAAAAGGAAACATAATATATTTTTTTTTTTTTTTTTTTTGCGTCTCGAGAGCTCGACGTACGACAGCAGCGCAGCAGTAATTTCAGTAGCCTTGATTTCGAGGCTTATCCCGCGAACGCCTGCCGACTATGTGTATGTAACGTACCATGGTCGTACGGACGTATGCTGTGGTTGTAAGCCAAGCTATCACACACAGCCTTGAAATCAAGTCTATGATTTCATGCGTCGGTGGTTTCCGATCGCAGTCTTCATATGAAATACTCCTACATTACTCGCCGGGTACCAACCAAGTCCTTGTCACATGGCCATCTGAGACTAGGCAGGACGAGTTGTCTAACACATGTACATGTATGCTGAAGCGATACGCATTGAAACTTGGTTTTCGTAAATTCTGTCAAAGCATGGAGGGACAATTCAAAGAACGGACAGTTTGAAGACAATTGAGGCGAAGGTTAAAAATAAATTTGTTGCTGACATTTTTCATAAATGTAACATTTATTCTGTGTAGTAGTTGACAGGAGAGCCTTCCATAAGGCCTAGAAAGGCTAAAATTCATGAGCTGCACCCCGGTCGATACATGTTACGCTTGCGACGTTCGCTCCGCGGCTATGAGTATTTGTCACAATGATAATAAATTTCCGTTTTTTTTTAGCCAACGCAGTGGCATCTCTGCTTCAAATACATTCATAATTATTTCATTGCTGTTCTGGAATTACAGTGTGAGTTCATCATTTGTATCAAACTGCGGTAAATTATAAATTAAATCAGTTAGATCAAGAATTAGATAGTAATAATAATAATAAATAATAATGGACACTTATATTGCGCCGGTATCTGCCAATTTTGACGGTCATGGCGCATGAACATTATTACCCGTGTCATTGGGCCAGTTATATAATTCCTAGAACCATCTCAACTCCCTGGGGAGTATGCAGCCCATGCTGCCAAATGTGTAGCGCAACGAGCTTAATCAAACACAATTAACCATCTCTGCCCTCAAAGGTCCCCATTTATACTCCTGGGTGAAGAGAAGCAATTATAGTTAAGTGTCTTGCTCAGGGACACAAGCACCACGTTTGCGACCAGGATTCGAACCCACATTCTGACGACGCGGCCATCAGAACACAAGTCCGATGCACTAAACCGCTCGGCCATGGCACCCTAGTAACACTGAATGCAAATGAAATAGATCAAAGACATTATAAGTATACAAGACAACATTTTTGTTTAATATTTGTGACCCGCTCTGTGAAAATGAGTCACAAGACGCAAATTTGACAAATATACATTTCTATGTAGCTGGAAATAGTACATAATCAGCTTTAATTTGGTATATGTTAGATGTGTGTGGCATATTGCATTATGGAGATATGGCATTTGTAATAATCACTAATGTGCATAATTAACACAATATAGTGTTAGGAAAATGAAAACAAATGACATATTTGAAACAAAGTACTCACAAAAACCATTGATTTTAATATTTTATTGATTGAAATTGATGTTTATGTAAACATATTAAGAAAATTTAGATCCTAATGATGTCAAAAAAACTTAACCAAAAATCAGATGTTAAAAGAAAAAAAAACACTTTCTCAACATTTCATCGCCCATTATATGTAAACGCATGGTGCGACATGTCACCCTTTTTCACAGAGCGGGTCACATTTAGTTAACTTTGTGATAATAATTTGGTAATGTTGTAATCAGGGGCTAATATAGAGCTACTTAGCAGAAAATATTGCTCAGTACATTTATCTGCTAAGCAAAATTGGGTTGAAAACCAGCCAGAAGTAGTAAACATTACATGACCATTTGGCTGGTAACCTATTTTTGCTAAGCACAAATGGTCAGTGCTCAGTAAAATTGTGTTCTTACTTTAGCAGCTGTGTGAAATTGGCTCCCTGATAATTACCATTGTTGTACCTTCTCTTTAAATGTATATTTGGCTTTAGACATAAAACACAATAAAGGGGGCCACTTTGCATCCGTCACGTTGGCAGTTTTTCCAATGGTTGTTATTTATTTTTAAGTACCTGTAACCGACCAAAAAGTGTTTCAACATGTGAATGGACATGCAGGCTTATACTCGAACTAATTAGGTGTTCGAGCCACAGCGCGAACACCTCTTGATATTGTTCGTTTTTTTATTTAATTTTTTTTTTTAAATACTTTTTCTTCTTCTTCTTCTTCTTCTTCTTCTTCTTCTTCTTCTTCTTCTTCTTCTTCTTCTTCTTCTTCTTCTTCTTCTTCTTCTTCTTCTTCTTCTTCTTCTTCTTCTTCTTCTTCTTCTTCTTCTTCTTCTTCTTCTTCTTCTTCTTCTTCTTCTTCTTCTTCTTCTTCTTCTTCTTCTTCTTCTTCTTCTTCTTCTTCTTCTTCTTCTTCTTCTTCTTCTTCTTCTTCTTCTTCTTCTTCTTCTTCTTCTTCTTCTTCTTCTTCTTCTTCTTTTCGGTGAATATCCAGAGCAAAAATCATAGTTGCAGAGTTCACAGAACCTTAAAACTTCACACATAGTTAGACCTTAACATGTAGTTGTATCTTAAGTTGTGACGTCATAGTGAGGTCATCAGATATCGAATTACACTCAATCAAAGTTTAATATTTCCAAAAATTATATCTCATGAATCACAAAAGATATTTTCACAATATTTACACCATGTTATAGATCTTGAATTATGTGATTTTTCGTACACATACGTGACCCCAATCTGACCTTACTTCCTGTCCAAACCGGAAGTCAAAGTTTAATATTTAAAAAAAATCATATCTCAACAAGTACAAGAGGTAAATTGAAATTTTTTGCACCATTGTATAGATTGTTAATTGTCGTAAAAAAATTACACAAAGGTGACCCCAATTTGACCTTACTTCCTGTCCAAACCGGAACTCAAAGTTTATTATTTAAAAAAATCATATCTCAACAACCACAAGAGGTAAATTCACAGTTTTTGCACCATTGTACAGATTGTTAATTGTCAAAAATATTGTCAAAAACATGACCCCAATTTGACCTTTACTTCCTGTCCAAACCGGAAGTCAAAGTTTAATATTAAAAATATATCTCAACAACAAGGGGTAAATTCACAATCTTTCCACCATTGTATAGATTGTTAATAATTGTCGAAAAATATTTACACAAAGGTGACCCCAATTTGACCTTACTTCCTGTCCCAACCGGAAGTCAAAGTTTAATATTGAAAAAATCATCTCAACAACCACAAGAGGTAAATTCACAGTTTTTTGCACCAATGTACAGATTGTTAATTTTCAAAAATATTTACAAAAACATGACCCCAATTAGACCTTTACTTCCTGTCCAAACCGGAAGTCAAAGTTTAATATTAAAAAAATCATATCTCAACAACCACAAGGGGTAAATTTACAATCTTTACAAGTTCAAATCATTGAAATGGACTTCAAACAAATCATCGTTGGTAACCACATCATATTTTACAGGGTACTCTTTAATATGAAAAAAAAATAATAATGCAAAGTTTCTTTAAAAAACATTCTGACGTCATCATCACTGCCCTGACAAAACTCGAACACATGTGTTTGTAATATCACAAACACTTCCATCTAGTTTGAGTTGATTTATTTTACTTTTTTATTTTTTTATTTATTATTTCACCCTCAAATTTCCATAAAAATTGGACAGAAAAAGTTACCTCACTTTTCCGTCCATTTGTTGATGGAAATTTTAGGGTAATTAAAAAAATAATAGTAATAATCAACTCAAATTATCTTTAGGATAAGCATGCATGTCTATTCAAATGTTGAAATTCTTTTTGGGTGGTTTCAGATATTTAAAAAAAAATGACAACCATTAGAAAAACTGCTAACGTCACGGTAGGAAAGTGGCCCCCTTTATTGTGTTTTATGTCTTTAGCCGCTACATGAAATTGTTCCATCATGGTGTTGATAAGCATTGGTTGGATGATGAAGTAACATTGCCTAGCAGAATGGATTTGTTCTGACAAAAAAAACAAATGCAGCAAGATCCACCAGCTAGAATAATGGTTCTTTTTTTTGTTCTCGATGAGGACAAAGAGAGTTGCAAAGTGTTTGCAAAGGGTTAACCCTAACCCCCTTCAATAACTGGCTCAATTGCAACGACATCCATCAGTTGTCCAAGTGTGAAGCCAGCTGAGTGCAGCAAGAACAAAAGATCTTTTGTTCTCGGCACACTTCAACAAAACCCAACATTTTTTCCTCATTTGTTGCATTCTGTTGCGTTCAGCATGGTTACAGTTAAAACATCAGCTCCCTCTTTTATTATTTTATACTCCTTTCTAGTTTTACTTTTAATTATTATTATTTTTTTTTTTGGGGGGAAGGGGTATTAATTGCTGACAGTGGCCAATTGTTTCCATTCAGTCAGTCAGGATTGACCATTATGTAATGCAACATATGTATTTGGTGTGTTCTGATCAGGTCATTATGTACATGTTTTTAAAATGTATTTATTAAGTGGGGGTGGGGAATAGACCCTTCCCATGAAATACGCTAATTGCATTCACACATGCGCTCAAACACCACTGGTTGGCAAACTCAAATGTGGGATCGTCACGCAACGCCATGCGCGCGCTATAGCACCTAGCGCACGCTAACTGCAAGCTACAACGCGCGCTAGGCGTTGCGTGACGGTCCCGCTTTTGAGTTTGCCAACCAGTGGTGCTTGAGCGCATGCGTGAATGTAATTAGCATATTTCATGGGAAGGGCCCGTTGAAATGATGGGCTGGTTTCCATTCAGATACTCATGTACATGTCTGCATATACATGTATCACATTTGTTGTGCACGCTTTTTGTGCACGCTTTCTTTGTATGGTGGGCTCAAACCAGAATGCACCCATATCATGCAGAATGCACCCATATGCTTAACCACGACAAATTACATGAGACAATTTTGTATTTTTAAAATTTTGTTTATGACTGATTTAATTTTGCCCTACACCGACGTGTGTATAGCACTGTATACTCTGTGCTTTCCGATTGTCTGTGAAAAAACTACACAGGCGACTCGGGCGGGATTCGAACCCACGACCTCCTGCTTACTAGTGCAAACTTTGTTTATGACTGGCATCTATTTTACCATTAACAGAACGTAAGTACTTCCCAGCAAGGTAATTCATTGTTTCACTGACAGTTTTAATGTTTCATTTTACATGTATTCCAGACTACGTCTTGAAAATGTTGAACCTTTTTATGTTTATGTAAGAAACATTCCTGAATACATTTCTAAATTTAAAAGTCAGTTTAAAGCAGGTTTTATTTTCCTCTATTGCTGGAAGTTCATTTGAGGGTCATAATTATATCTTGAGTTTCTGGATAATTCCCACTGTACGTTGGAAAATATTTAAAAATACTTCTGGGTTGAAACTTGGATGTTGGATTTGTAGTATTGATTGCTGGACAATTTTGCAGGATGAAAATAAATGCATTGCTTAAATGACACTGACTCTTTTAAATTTCAACAGTGATGTTGCCAAATAGTAATAGCATTTAAAAAGGTTTTCACTAAATATAACAGCTTGTTCCTCTTGTAATTATCAAGAAATTATCAAAAACAAAAATAAACGTTGTCATATACACTATGAACAGGGAAATGTCTTAAACGCTATTGTTAGGGACAAAATGTCTTAAACAGTACAATGAGGCTTAGGTTTAAGACATTTAAATGTCTGAAAGATAATACAGCTTACGTTTCAGCCATTATAATGTCTTAAACCTAAGTAGGGATAACATTTCAGACATATTTAAATGACTGAAACGCTAACCAGCTTAGGTTTAAGGCATTCTACCCAGAGTGTCAGAATCTTGTGGTTAGAAAATGTCTGAAATATATATTTGAAGTTCAACCAAGAGTGACACCATGTCTGAAGGTACACTGACTGCCATTGTTATTGGGTTAGTTGTTTACAATTAGTACACAATGGGCAGTAGAGTACAGCTATATTAACCACCATTCTGATTTCAAAGTACTGTACATGGATATAACTGGCAACTCATTAAGAGATAAGAATTAACTCCAGTTCCTTATTCCAATATATTTCTACATGAATACTGAATTCCTAATACACTGAATAAGAACTTATTTATTCACTCCAAAAGCTAACAGCTCTGGTCCATCTGCCTCATGATCATCAGTGATCTCTTGTGTTCATGTCATACAACCTGATTCCACATTATCTTAAACTTTTAGATTGAAAACCTAGGAACAAACTTCGAAAGATCTGTCACTTGTTTTAATCAAATAGAATGAGTTTCAATAAAAAAAAGAGAACAATCTGACACTGTTCCCATATGAGTTAGCCCAAGTACATATTACATTGGCCCTACGTGGGTCTCATCATGCATAGATTCAAATTATGTTTTCGAAATCTCTGGCTCTTACTTGGCTGTGAACACTCATTTTTATGGGGTATACTATAGACGCATATTTTAGTTTTTTAATAGAATATGCAGAGTAGATGGCAGTGAACACTCCTGAAGTAGTTCAATGAATAATCAAGTTTTTCATGTGGTATTTTTATATAAGAGTTCGAGCATTGGTATAAATAAAAGATACCAAGACAAGCGATTGTTTAGGAAGGGCTATCCATCTTTGACCAATTTATATTAAATACTAATCTTAAAGTAAAACAAGTAATTAAAATGCACTGTAAAAAAAATTCACAGAAACAGTATGTTTTTATTTTCACAACACTTAAATACAGATTACAGCCATTTGCTTGGATTTCAAATAACAAATTGCCTGTATTTTTAACATATGGATGTAAAATTATTTTACAGATTTTTGTAAACTATAAAAGCAAATTGGGGCGTTATCTTAAAAAAAACAAAATATCTGTATTTTTACATCAAAGTGTCTGGCGATGCTGCTGCCATCACTTTTGATGTAAATTTACAGATTTTTTTTTACAGTGTGCAATTCACAAGCTTCCCGTGTATTTTAAATTTTGATGAGAAAATCATCCAGGTAAGCAACGACCCCATTACAACCATGATGTTGCATCATACGAGAGACAGACGGAGTTAATCTATGAAAAATGCATGGCACACGTTTAGCTCCAAATGGAAGTTTAGTGCCACAAAAATAAGTCACCGGGATGACTAGGGAACATACCGATAAGCACTTTTGAGATCCACTTTGGGAGTCATATTTTTGGAGTCATACTTTTGTTTATTTTTCCCAGCGCGTTATCTAAACGGGCAGCAAATTGTGGATTATCTCATTCAGAGAGACGAAGGGGGCACTTGCAGTATAACTATAAGGTTACGGATGGATTCGGACGAAACTTACTGTATGGGTTCGGTATATATTGTTACGAATCTTACCCTTTGATTTTGATAAATATTAGCACCCTCTATTTCACTTCTTCCACTTCCAATATTTTGCTTACAATGCAATTTCAAGCAGTCTAAGTCCTAGGGTTATTTCCCCGGACCCTCGATTGTCCGCTATGAATATGCAATCCATACAAGGACGCTACTTTTGCTCATGCATATCCAGCGCCAACGCAATGCATAATGCAACACCAGCGAGAGCCTTGCGTGCGTGCCACACCCTCCCGCCACGTGCTTGGAGCCGTCCTTTGGACTTTTAAGTAGTCTATTTTCCGAATACTTTCCTTGGAGTCCACCCTACGCTACGTACACGCCGAACACGGTTCGTTGGTGTAGCACGGCCAAACAGTCACCGTGACTGGCCCGCTCAGTCATAGGTCTTGGTCCGTGCGCCGTGCTCCCATGCGCAACCGCTGCTCCCCTCATGCAATAGCTTAGCACCCCAGTAAGCATCGTCCCCTAGAACACGCCCTCCTTTCGTCAAATACCTTTCCTTATATGGAACAAGGACCTGTTGTATATCATGATTTTGCACACGTTTCTACCCTTAGACGCGGAAGGCAAGCTTCTCATTGGCTAAGACGCTAAACTAGGCTAATGTTTTATTCATTCCTAGGCCCCAGATTTCTATATAAACCCAGAGATTTCCTGATCTCGGCGAAGTGCGATTCCTAATAATATCCCGTATGGCGATTCCATCTATGACAGTTCGGTATATCGCACCGTAATAGTATTACGGTCCAGAGCCTCGTTCGTTGAACCAATGGTGCGGTGCGTCGATATGACCATTGGTTAATGCAGTCTGATACACACTCTGGCCCCGTCCAGACACCCCGTGTAGTCAAGCCCCGGTGGTCCCCGTCGGAGAGACCGACCAGCCGCCCGTCTCTCGGTATAGCAGTGCCCGAGTGACAAGCCGCATGAACGAACGATGGTCCCCACTGACTGTACCCAATAGTTGGTATTCGTACACCCTATTCGGAACTTAGCACAAGTATATAAGTTTAACTATTGACATGTACCTATACGTACGTACGCTACCACTCCTGTCATATATGTTACTAGTGCCATTGTTAAATAGTGATGTTAATAATAAACCAACCCCATCTCATATTGTCACAACAAAGTGTGTCTGTCCTATTATTTTGTTGACCCACAAAAGTGGGGAATGCAACAATATGTTGCTAGAACTAAGAGCTTCACCGCAACGATTTTGAAACCGACCAATACAAGGTGTTTAAAAAAAAAGGTAATCCTACTTTAAAGGGTTAATATGACCAGACTATAATGTTTACCAGCAAAAAGCATGGTATCATCTTAAAGCAGAAGCTATGTGCTTTCCAATGATACCTTGGGTTACATTCCAGGGTCACGCATCATTGAGCACCACTGCATATCGGAACATACCGATAAGCACTTTTGAGATCCACTTTGGGAGTCATATTTTTGTTTATTTTTCCATTTTTCCCAGCGCGTTATCTAAACGGGCAGCAAATTGTGGTGCGCTGGTCACTGGTTTCGGATCGAAATTGGAGTCTGAAGCTATTATGTACTTGTACACGTACACTGATGTATAGCCGACACTGATGTTGCTGAAGATCTGAATTCACCGTGGTGACAACACATTTTTTTGTTTCGAAGATTATCTCATTCAAAAAGCAAGAGACGAAGGGGGGGGGGCACTTGCAGTACAGGGTGTTTCAAAAAAGGGTAATCCTACTTTAAAGGGTTAATATGGCCAGACTATATGTTTACCAGCAAAAAGCATGGTATCATCTTAAAGCAGAAGCTATATGTGCTTTCCAATGATACCTTGGGTTACATTCCAGGGTCACGCATCATTGAGCACTATTGTCTTGAAATTGTGGTGCACAATTGCAGTTGGTTCACTTTCCTGCTGAACAAAATCAACACAGATTTATGTTCAATCATTGGATTTTATTCATGATCATGAGTAAAACATTTAACAGCAGAAGTTTCTGATTTTCTCTCATTGGCCAAGACCCTCCACGTGTCCACCTCCCCTCTCCAAGCACAGTTGACATCGACGGCGGATGTCGTCCACAGCTCGTCTCACGGTACGTGGATCTTGTCGCAAACTGTCCACCTCACGATGAATCCTTTCACGCAAATCCTGCATGTTGTGTGGTGCTGAAAACTTTGTTCTTCAAATGACCCCACAAAAAGAAGTCGCAGGGGGTGAGGTCTGATCTGGTGACCTTGGGGGCCATTCAACGGGGAGGTTCAGAGCAATCACGCGTTCGTGAAAGAGTTCTTGGAGGCGATTTCGAACAGCGATGAGACGATGGGCTGGTGCACCATCTTGAGCCCACCACACATAACGGAACATTCCATTTTGCTGTCACTGGAAGTGGATCTCCATCTGTGGCACAACCTCCTCGTTGATCATTTGAAGATAGGCCTGACCATTGACATTTCGCTCAATCCAATGATTGAACATAAATCTAATTAGTGGGCCAAATTACCTATTTCCAAATTCAAGGATGCCCAGTGTTATGCTTTTTAAGAATATGGAACAAAAATTACTTATAAATAAAAATAATATCAAATTTTGTTCAAAATATCCAAGAAACTTTCTGAAATACAGAGTATTTATTTCACCACCTTGAACTGCATGGATTCTAATTTATTTGACCTACTGATCTCTATGTGGTGAATCCGCAGTTGGAATTTCTGGCCCAATACGCGGCTAGCTTCAGTCTGGTTCTTATAACTCTATGGGTGCGATGCATGCATGAACGATATTATTTCCTAGGAAATTGTGCCGTTTGGGTAGCTGGCTCTCACACTCTGAACGCGCTTCGTGTATGTTTATGCATAGAGAAAGGATATGACGCTGAAAACCCGCGATGTTTGCCATTTATTTTTCTGATTTTGCCAGACGGCGGGCCGGCCGCACGCGCATGCGTGCACGCTGATCACTTTTTACTTTTAGTTTTAGTTTTAAGATTCAGAGAAAGAAGTCAAGCATGTCAAGTAGTAGGATGTAACCTTTAATTTTAAGTAACGTTTATAGTTTGTAAGTTGCTCCGTTATGTCTATAATTTGTAAACTGTTGAAATTTGTTAATTAGCTGTTACGACCTGGTAGGTCGGAACAGCTATTGTTTCTGTCCAGATTTTTTTTATTTTTAGCTGTTACGACCAGTTAGTCGGAACAGCTATTGTTTCTGTCAAGATTTTTATTTTTTTTTATTATTATTATTATTATTATTATTATTCTTTATTTCCGACAAAACCCTATTGCCTTAACGTGTGAGAGGTCTTGGTGGCAAAAGTCCTTCTTAGGAATATCAGAAAGAGTCAAATCATATACCATATGGAAGCTTATGCCTTGACGTAGTTTGTAAATGTCATTAGACTAAAATTCTTAATTAATTAGCTTAGTTATAGTCACATGAATATTTAATTAGGCAATCTTGTTACCACCATAGCTCAAGAAGTATACACCCGATCATCAAACTTTTTTTCAGTTATACATTTGTGGGGTACTGTAGATGTGCCTTTTGGCCTGCAATGTCTTGTGACGTCATCATGACATCATTTATAGCGCATTTTGTATCTGTGTACAAAACACATGCACTGTGTGACCATGTCGCTTCATTAATCGCTAGTGAATCTCAATATGTCTTTGTACATAGTACACGCACAAATATCACGGTGGGCTGAAGCGAGTCGAATTAAAACGATCTCTCTGAACGACATGCACTGTGTGACCATGTCGCTTCATTAATCGCTAGTGAATCTCAATATGTCTTTGTACATAGTGCACGCACAAATATCACGGTGGGCTGAAGCGAGTCTATTTAAAAACGATCTCTCTGAACGTACTTTTCGTTATTGGATTTTTCCTCTCGGTAACCTACGTACCAGCGGTTTGCCCCGCTGACCGCGGTGATGCACAACTTGTCCGTACATGTGAGACTTCTGTCGTTGTTTAACGTTAACGTTAGGATTATTCGGTTAAGTGAACGACGATCCCCAATGATTTTTTTGTAAGGTCTTTATGACCTAAATCTATTAGTGAGAAACCTATACATGTATAATTTGTGTTAGTATACAGATAATGACTATACAAAACTAACGTTAACATTTTGTCATTAGTGTGCTGGCCATGTACATGTGTATGTCAGTCCGGGAAAACTCCAAATACGGCAACGTTGCTGAATACGGCAACGTTGCTGTATACGGCAACCAGTTGCCGAATAATGCAACTTCCGGTGTGTAAACGCGAAATACAGCCAAGGGGTATACTACTGAATAACCGATGTTTTTATTGTTCTGTGTCTTTAATTAAACATCTTAATCATTGTTCAAATCAATGTGGATAGGGTCATTTGGAATGTGTGGTATAGTGGGGTGGGGTGGCCAGGACTTTCATTTGAAGGTATGTACACTTTCACATTTATTATACATGTATCTTTGTTTTAGTATACAGCTAATGACTATACAAAACTAACGTTAACATTTTGTCATTAGTGTGCTGGCCATGTAAACAAAATACACACACATGATGGGGGATGTTACAGTACTACTAACATGACTAACGTTACTAGTAGTAGTAGTACTAGGTAAACCATCTACAGTTTACACTACTTAATGGTGTGGATGATGAACATCATGTCAGTTTTTCTGCACTCAAACAATTATTCATTAACTTTTTATGAATCTATGCCCCCCACACACAAAGAAAAAGACAAAATGAGACAAGAAAAGCATTTTATGGGCAGATTTAGTGTGCAAAAACTAATATTACTTAGGGCTGTGCATTTTTGGTTATTTCGCACCAAATTTTGTAAACGATGTGTTGTCGCTCAATTCCTAGCATGTCTTGAGAAAGCTTAAAATGTTTATTGTTTCTTTTTACATTGAATAATTGATTAATTGGCCATCAATTCTTAGGCATGTATCATCACCATCTAAGCTGAGTTTGTATTAGCAGAACCTTAATTATGAATAACAATTTACGAAGTTCAATATCTAGAAAAACTTAAAGGGGACCACACCAATATTATATACACTATCAGTATATATTGAATATATACATGTATCTCAATTAGTATAAATACTACATGTAATTGTATACAGCCCATCGTATCATAACTACACACAAGTATTAATCCTTCACACTTGTAAAATAAAGTTTTCCCACCCTTTTTACTCCAGATTAAAACCAAAGAACACTTGCTACTGCTACGAGGTGTGTCAGAGTCTGTATAACTTTTCGATCCAATGCCCAGGAGTTGAAGTCAATTCTTCAAAAAGGAGTTAATAATGTATGTTTCAAATTAATTTATATGGATCTATCCTATCTGTAGCAGTCTGTACCTTCATGAGAATTGTTTTCAGTACCTTAAGACACATCTAACTAATTTAAGGTATTTTTTTTAACATGTTCGAACAATCATAGTACAGAGGAATTTTTTTTGGACTAGACCCAAAAATCCCCACAAGTGTAGTTATTATAAAACAATATATGTTGGATGATCCAGTAAAATGTATATTACTGAGAGTTGGGCTATGTAAACATACATGTAGTAAACATCCCCCACTCTTGTCAGCCTTGGTATACATTTTGTCAATTCAAGTTCATATTTATTTTTATGCAAGCATTTAGGATAATTGAACCCAAGTACTGACCATCAATCCCATAAACACAAGTTGGTGTAAAGATATTAAAGGGACAGTATGGCCACAATCAGAGCAGACTTTCTACAGGGCATGGAATCGGTGTCCTTGTTAAAGATAAACACATTGACTGAAAATTACTGGCTCATTTATGCAGCAGCAACACGAATATAACCTTATCATGTGAATATTATTTTCAGTCACTGAGTTCATGTACAACATGAACTCTAAAAGCCACATTTAAACAATAACTTTACAAAGACTATTTATGAACATGTATTTTCAACAGTTACAGAGAAATAAATACATAAAACAATCAAAAGATCATTTCATTATTGTTTGTTTCTGTTCATTTTACAGTTATCCTTCAAATTACAATGTGTTGTCTCCTAAGCCATCCTAACAAGGTAAGCATGTGTTCCTTATAAAAGATGTACTTATTTATGGCAATTTTCTATGGAAATTTTACAGTTTAAAGGTAATGATTCAGCTGAATGTTACATAAAAAACAATGACATTGTTTTATTTGATTTCTTGCCATGGATAAGGCTTCTTAATACATGGAATACATGCTTATTTCATTAGACCCAGAATCCAGGTCAACATTAATCTGAGCTGTGATTCCGGGTTGGGTATGACCCGACCCTTTCTGGGTCATTGTTTTTAGACTGTATTGCGTCAAAAATTCATATCTTCTGAACCACATGCCAGAAATTGATAATCATTGTGGCATATTCTCGAATTTTATCCATGTTATAGTTCATCAAAAGAATGACCCCATATTGACCTCTACTTCCAGTTCAACAGGAAGTCTGAATAAAAATCAATATTTTAGGGTACAAAAACGATGTAATTAAGATTTTTCTGAAGTTTGTGCGTCAGATATCATACATGAGGTCCAAAGTCTTAAAAAATATAGATTCACTCACGTATAGTGCCCTCAAGTGACCGGTTTTAAAAGTGGCATAACCATTGTTCCCAGCAAAGATCGTGAGTCTTAATACATTGACGTTGTGTATTTTAAGTTAGAAGGTTAGGTCTGTAAATTTCAACATACGACAAAATAATCGGAACAGCTCTGTGTTCGTCCAAAGGACAAACACTTAAATGTCTAGTTTATTATACATTATTCTTTATTTCCGGCAAAACCCCATTGCATTAACACGTGCACTTTCTTCGCGGCAAATGGCCTTCTTAGCATTGTCAGAAAGAGTCAACTCATATACCATATGGAAGCTTATGCCTTGACTTAGTTTCTAAATGTCATTAGACTAAAATTCTTAATTAATTAGCTTAGTTATAGTCACGTGAATATTTAATTAGGCAATCTTGTTACCACCATAGCTCAAGAAGTATACACCCGATCATCAAACTTTTTTTCAGTTATACATTTGTGGGGTACTGTAGATGTGCCTTTTGGCCTGCAATGTCCTGTGACGTCATCATGACATCATTTATAGCGCATTTTGTATCTGTGTACAAAACACATGGACTATGTGACCAAGTCCTACATTATTCGGAAGTGATTCTCCATAATATCTTCGTACATAATACACACACAGACTTAATCGAGCGACTTAATCCAGTCTATTTAAATGACGATGTCTGATAACGCAATTGTAGTTGGAGTTTCTCATGCACAACTTGTCCGTGAGTGTTAAAACTGACGTTGTGTATTTTTGAGTTAGAAAGTTAGGTCTGTAAATGTGACGATACGATATCATTTGTTTTCGTCCCAATGATCGTTGGAGAATCGTTTCACAGTTAATGGAAGGGGTCTTCATTACTTTGTTTCATTTGAAGGTATGTAAACTTTCACATTAATTATACATGTATACAGCTAATGACGATACAAAACTAACGTTAACATTTTGTCATTAGTGTGCTGGCCATGTAAATGTGTATGTGTGTACGGGTTGACTGTAGTATAGCTATGTGTACAACCATTGTCAATGTCGTTGTTCTGTACAAATATGGATGGAGGGGTCACCATGATATGTGGACATGATCTGTTCGCTGTTTTATTAACAAAATACACACACATGGGGGATGTTACACTACTATTAACGTTACTACTACTAGGTAAAACATCTACAGTTTACACTACTTATAATGAATGGTGTGGATGATGAACATCATGTAAGTTTTTCTGCACTCAAACAATTATTAATTAACTTTTGATGAATCTATCCCCCCCCCCCGAACAGAAAAAGACAAAATGAGAAAATAAAAGCATTTTATGGGCAGATTTAGTGTGGAAAACTAATATTACTTAGGGCTGTGCATTATTGGTTATTTCGCACCAAATTTTTTTAAATATGTGTTGTCGCTCAATTCCTAGCAAGCATGTATAGACCTTATGCACATGACGTCATTTGAGTAGGGCGCCCTCGGCTAGAGGTCAAAAGAAGGTTGCTCATTGGCCCTAGCTGGGCACATCGTGTTTATAAATGTGCGTTTTCCATTGTTTCATCATCATTTTACCTCTAAGATGGCGGCGTGATGACGTCAATGCATAAGGTCTATTGAGAAAGCTTAAAATGTTTGTTTCTTTTTACATTGAATAAGTGATTAATTGGCCATCAATTCTTAGGCATGTATCATCACCATCTAAGCTGAGTTTGTATTAGCAGAACCTTAATTATGAATAACAATTTAGGAATTTCAATATTTAGAAAAACTTAAAGGGGACCACACCAATATTATATACACTATCAGTATATATTGAATACACATGTATCTTAATTAGTATAAATAGTACATGTAATTGTCTACAGCCCATCGTATCATAACTACACACAAGCATTAATCCTTCACACTTGTAAAATAAAGTTTTCCACCCTTTTTACTCCAGATTGAAACCAAAGAACACTTGCTACTGCTACGAGGTGTGTCAGAGTCTGTATAACTTTTCGATCCAATGGCCAGGAGTTGAAGTCGATTCTTCAAAAAGGAGTTAATGTATGTTTCAAATTAATTTATATGGATCTATCCTATCTGTAGAAGTCTGTACCTTCATGAGAATTGTTTTCAGTACCTTAAAACACATGTCTAACTAATTTAAGGTATTTTTTAACATGTTAGAACAATCATAGTACACAGGAATTTTTTTT
Organism: Zoroaster sp. YZ-2022; assembly: GCA_029582265.1. Taxonomy (NCBI): domain Eukaryota; kingdom Metazoa; phylum Echinodermata; class Asteroidea; order Forcipulatida; family Zoroasteridae; genus Zoroaster; species Zoroaster sp. YZ-2022. The sequence goes on from CM055819.1 coordinate 20,312,328, forward strand.
GGACTAGACCCAAAATTCCCCACACGTGTAGTTATTATAAAACAATATCTGTTGTGTGATCTAATAAAATGTATATTACTGAGAGTTGGGCTATGTAAACATAGTAAACATCCCTCACTCTTGTCAGCCTTGCTATACATTTTGTCAGATTATCCAATTCAAGTTCATATTTATTTTTATGCAAGCATTTAGGAGAGTTGAACCCAAGTACTGACCATCAATCCCATAAACACAAGTTGGTGTAAAGATATTAAAGGGACAGTATTGCCACAATCAGAGCAGACTTTCTGCAGGGCATGGAATCGGTGTCCTTGTTAAAGATAAACACATTGACTGAAAATTACTGGCTCATTTATGCAGCAGCAACACGAATATGACCTTATCATGTGAAGATTATTTTCAGTCACTGAGTTCATCTACAACATGAACTCTAAATGCCACATTTAAACAATAACTTTACAAAGACTATTTATGAACATGTATTTTCAACAGTTACAGAGAAATAAATACATAAAACAATCAGAAGATCATTTCAGTATTGTTTGTTTCTGTTCATTTTACAGTTATCCTTCAAATTACAATGTGTTGTCTCCTAGGCCATCCTAACAAGGTAAGCATGTGTTCCTTATAAAAGATGTACTTATTTATGGCAATTTTCTATGGAAATTTAACAGTTTAAAGGGTTATGATTCAGCTGAATGTTACATAAAAAACAATGACATTGTTGTATTTGATTTCTTGCCATGGATAAGGCTTCTTAATACATGGAATACATGCTTATTTCATTAGACCCAAAATCCAGGTCAACATTAATCACAAATTCATATCTTCTGAACCACATGGCAGATATTGATAATCTTTGTGGCATATTCTCGGATTTTATCCATGTTATAGTTCATCAAAAGAATGACCCATATTGACTTCTACTTCCGGTTCAACAGGAAGTCTGACTACAAATCAATATTTTAGGGGACAACAACGATGTAATTAAGATTTTTGTGAAGTGTGTTCGTCAGATATCAAACATGAGGTCCAAAGTCTTAACAATTATAGATTTACTCGCGTATAGCGCCCTCAAGTGACCGGTTTTAAAAGTGGCATAACCATTGTTCCCAGCACCCCCATATTGACCCCTACTTCCGGTTCAACAGGTAGTCTGAATAAAAATCAATATTTTAGGGTACAAAAACGGTGTAATTAAGATTTTTCTGAAGTGTGTGCATCACATATCAAATATCAAATATGAGGTCCAAAGTCTTAAAAAATATACATTCACTCACGTATAGCGCCCTCAAGTAGCAAATCCATTTTGAACCATAACTCAAGAAGTATACACTCGATACTTAAACTTTTTGCAGTTATAGACTTGATGGGTACTGTGAATGTGCGCTGTGGTATCGTGACCTCATAATGACCTCTACTTCCGGTTCAACAGGAAGTTTGAATAAAAATCAATATTTTAGGGTACAAAAACAATGCGATGAAGTTTCTTTAACATGTTAGAACAAAAATAGCACTGAGGAATTCTTATTATTTTTTTGACTGCACCCAAACATCCTCACGAATGAAATGCAAATAAAACCACACATTATGAATCGTAACAGCTTTGTGTTCGTCCGAAGGACAAACACCTTGCAAAAACAAAGGTCAAGATCGTTTCATGCAGACTCCTGTACCTTACAACTTATGTGACATTAAATTCACAAACACGACCCCACTTTGACCTTTCCTTCCAGTCCAAACAGGACACAACAAGACACCCTCAATATCAGTCTCCGTTGAAATAGTTAATGGCATACTCCATTAAGTAAGGTCAAGGTCATTAACTGTAAACAACACAACGTCATTAACGTAACAGCGCTGGTCGTCCAAAGGACAAAAGCCTAAATGTCTAGTTTTTGTTTAAATCATGTCGCGTAGCCGTAGGCGTAGCCAAGATTGCAAGAACAGCCCAAGTCTTGGGCCAAGACGGCTGAGCTGAGCCTTTGGGTGGGGGTATAGGGGTAACAGCTATAGTTAGGGGCTCAAGGGATGGAGTGGGCATGGATCGCGAGGTACCTCCATGGAGTGGGTGAGGGATGATGAGGTGGAAGAGGGAGGATGAGGTGGCCGGAGAGGGGGTGGGGTCACCGTGGGGGAGGGAGGGGTGGTTGCCTGAGGTAATAAATATAAATCACCCATTGTATTTTATAACCATTAATAATGTAGCTATGTGACAAACAAATTCAAAATCAACAGATTCCAATACAACTGGTATCATTGTCAAGGTCTTGAATAGACGATTACAATGATATAAGGATCATCTTCCTGTGACCAAAAATAAGGAAGTTATGACATGTTGAATCCGGCAATTTTAGGCCCGTAAATGGCAATTATTTTATAAGGAAAAACAAAAGAAATGTAAATTTGACTTGTGACCCGTTTCCAAGATTTTCTCGGATTCCATATCATAACTTTCTTAATTTTTGTCCGATTTTCAAAAGGTTGGTATCACTGGAATGCTTGGGAAAAGAGGAAGAATAATTTCCAGGCTAATTTAATGATTAATTTGTTTTGTAGTGCTGATTTACAAATAAGAAATACCAAAAAATTGTGTTACAAAAATAAATAAATAAATAAATAAATAAATAATGGGGGAAAAAAATTACTCAAATCTGAGGATTATTTTCCTATTTTTACACTGAAATCTTCGAAAGATTCTCATCCCTGATTTAATTAAATATTACAACAGTTTATAAATTATATTGGACTGGAAAGATAAAACAAAATAATGAAAATAAATTTTAAAAAACAGAAAAAAAATTACTCAAATCTGAGAATTTTTAATATTTATAGTATAAATTATACTGAAATCCGCGAGAAATTCTTATCCCTGATTTAATTAAACATTATAAAATATAATAAATGATGTTGGACTGGAAATATGAAGAAAAAAATGAAATAAGTTCATGAGAACTAATATTTATTGTGTTACGCTGATGTATATTAGGTTTAAACGGACGATTTATCGGACTGAAAAGTGGTAGGTCTAACGTGCGCTGAACGTGGCGCAATACAATCTTTGGTTGACATCGATGTTTGGGAATCAAAAAAACATAACTGGGAATCGTTCAATTTCCGTCAAAATTGGTCAAGAGGTAGAAAACAAGTATAGAAAAATGATTTTTGTGGTTTGATAAGTGATTTTACTCATCGATAGTTTTGATGAGCAAGAGCGAACCCAAATTTCGAGAATTATTTTTGGAAACGTCTAGATTGCCGCATTCAGAAAATTTGAGAACGAGGTTGAAGTAGAATATTTGATCTATGTACGTCTTCGAAAAAAAAGCTCCTGAGTACGTCAACAAGACGGCCTCAGCGAAACGTTACAAAGTGCTATCTCCACGGTGTCTTCGCCACGGCGATTCAACCCGAGATTGAGGCCGCGGCCAAAAAGATTTGCGACAATGCGTGGGATACGCACATACCTAAATAATGTAATCTTACATGTACCTGCTCAGTAAGGTGAAGAACATTATGGTTAATAATGGATAATACTTCAAATTATTCCATACAATAAAATCAGGCATTTTTGGTATACGATTACTTGGGAAGGACAGCAGTGGCATGTTGGCACTAAAGGTTGGTGAAGAACATAATATTGGAAATTTAGTAGATCGGGGGAG
>CM055819.1:20316492-20351516 GCA_029582265.1 Zoroaster sp. YZ-2022
TTGCATTGAGGAGGATATATATATATATATATGTATATGTATATATATGTATTATGTATTCTCCACCACACAAACTGATTTTGCGCGCGCCCAGACGTGTCTCATTGAGGAGGAATTGAGGTCCTCCCTTTTGTGTATTTTTGTGTGGAGGAGTCGCGCGCGCCCAGACGTGACCACGCGCCCGCGCCCTTAGCCATTTTGTGAGGAGGGAGTAAGTATTTTGTGAGGAGGGAGTAAATGTATGCAGCAAATCATTCCCCCTTTGTGGTGGAGATGGAGGTGGTGGAGAGGTGGCCCACCACCTCGCACACCACCTCTCCACCACCTCTACTCCACCACAAAGGGGGAATGATTTGCTGCATACATACTACTTGTGATATTGACTGGTAGCATGCGTATGATGTGACTTGATTTGGAAGTCTGAGTTGTTGCTATGTCTGTTATGAGGTGATGTACTAACTCAGTTGGATCAGGTATGGTCTGCAAACAGAAGGAAAAGTACATGGATTTATTTAAATTTCATATCTTGCTTTCCTGTGTTGAAGTATGTTTGTTTCAATGTTTCTGTCATTTTGCCTTTAACAGATTCTGCTAGGTTGAAAATGTAATACCACTAACTACAATTAGATTAAGTATTATAAACAACATTGTACAATGCATTAAAGCCCTCGGAATCTACATTCTTTAACCCTCCTATGACTGCAAGAATCAAAATCAGTCAAAATGTTGATATACTCGCCAAACTTGAGCTATATCTAGTGCACTGAAAAGTTGAACACTGTCGAACCTTACGTGTAGAAAGTGCATTTACAGGTTAAAATGAGTCGACTGTTGACTGGTACAAGCATTGTCTGGTATTGTTGAGGGTGTTCAAAAAGACAGTAAAAACCAGTGAAAAATGCCCATGTATGCACATTTGGGTCAACAGTCAAAATAGACTTTTAAGTGTACTAGATATACCTTGGGAAGTATATCAACATTTTGACTGATTTTGACCGTTGCAGTCACAGAAGGCTTAACCCTCCTACTATTGATGCACTTTAGTAGAAAGTTGCTGTAGAGGTCAAAACCAGTCAACTGCCTGTTTTCACTGTTGACCCAAATGTGCACACAGGTGCATTCTGACTGGTTTTTACTGTCAAAACTACCCTGAACAATACCAGACAATGCTTTTACCAGTCAAAAACAGTCGACTCATTTTGACCTGTAAATGTAGCTACACGTAAGGTTTGACAATGTTTGACTTTTAAGTGGACTAGATATACAATGTACCTTGGTAAGTATATTAACATTTTGACCTATTTTGACACTTGCAGTAATAGAAGGATTAAGCATATCATATGTGCACACCCATTTAATTGAATACCAGGTGACTATCCATCATACAATTTCTGATCCTGCTCAATAGAGGGCAGTATAATATTCATTATATGGTCTTCCTTTTTCTTTAATGGCTCCTGACAATTCACCATAGATGAAAGTATCCCGGTACCTTAGTTCTCATGAAGACAACATTCTTGGCCCCACTATTGACTACCTGAAACCGTGTCTCTTTCTTCGCTCGTTTCTGTTTGATCTGGGCGACTTCTTTCTTTAGAGCCACCTCTATGTCATCTTGCTCAGATTCTACGAGAGAACATAAAGTGGAATGGGAAAGGAGAAATTGATAAACTCATTTAAAGGGAAGGTACAACATTAAACCTTGTGTCGTTAACAAGTTAAATGCATTCAGATTTGTTGTATTCATTCCAACGAGGTATTTAGGACAGAGTACTTTTTCCTTAAATAATAATAATAATAATAATGCAGACTTATATAGCACACGTATCCACCAAACTGGTGCTCAAGGCGCATGACATTATTACCCCTGCTCATCAGGCTCATAAATCATTCCTGAAACCATCTCAGCTCCCTGGGGAGTATACAGCTCAATTGCTGCCATTTCAGCGCATACTATGGGCTAATCAAACACAACAACCAACTCTGCCCTCACAGGTACCCATTTACCCCTTGGTGGAGAGAAGCAATTATGGTAGAGTGTCTTGCTCAAGGATACAAGTACCCCGGTCGGGATTCGAACCCACATTCTGATGACTCAGCCATCACAACACAAATCCGATGCACTAAACCGCTCGACCATGGCACTCCATGGGACAATATCATCATGATCAACAGGGCATGGAATCGGAGTGCTAGTTTTAGACAGTGATATCCCACATGATAAAGTCATATTACCGTTGCTGCTGCATAAATGAACCAGTAATTTTCAGTCACTGTGTTCATCTTAAACTAGGACACAGATTACATGTGGAGTGCCATGGTTGAGCGGTTTAGTGCATCGGATTTGTGTTCTGATGGCTGAGTCGTCAAGTAAAAAAATCAAGTAAATCATGACAGGGTTTGAATCCCGACCGCGACCGGGGTGCTTGTGTCCTTGAGCAATACACTACCATAATTGCTTCTCCATACACCAGGGGTAAATGGGTACCTGTGAGGCAGATGTTGATTAGCCCTGTGCGCTGTGGCAATTGAGCTGTATACCCCAGGAGCTGAGACGTTTCAGGAATGATTTATGAGCCTTATGAGCAGGGGTAATAATATAATGCGCCTTGAGCTCCACTCAGTTGGTGGATACGTGCGCTATATAAGTCCATACATTATTATTATTATTATTATTATTGTTGTTGTTGAAGTACCAGTTCTTTTACCTTACCATTCAAACACAACACAGTCTTGAACCAACACTACTGTAAGAAACTAAGAACTATATAACCTGAACTTACAGCGTGGCAATAGGATTTCCGGTCATGCTCTTCATCTGTGAGTCAACATTACTTAAATAATTGCCAAAATATTTTATAATATTTACACAACTGGAGAAACACATCTTAATGGGTATATCAAGCTCAAAATCAGCTGAAATCACACATAGGCTACAGTTACTTGGCTAAAAGCCGGGAACCCACTGGCACGTCAAGAGCCTATACTCAGCGCAGACAAAGGCAAACAAGGCGTGCGGAACTGTGCTACAAGTTGTATGATGAACAAATGAACCATGACCACAGCAGAAACTGTTGAGCTGATCAGCAAATCCTTGAATATATTCTTAAGAATTAAATGTTTCAGTACAATGGAGTTACAAATGTATTGTCATGGTATTTATGGACCCCTCATAACACTGGTTTAGTGTGATTATTTTAAAGGTTGTTAGAAAAGCTGACTCACTTTCATAATAAGTGCATGACGTTGCCTCGTTTTATTTACCTCATTGCAAATTGCCTAATTATTGTCTTGTATTTTAGATCCACAAATCAATATTCTCTCACTCAATCATTTTCAAAATGGCAACCAAATTTGTTGGAAACATTTAAGTCTTAAAATTGCACCCTCTGAGGATTCCATAATTGGGTTTGGATTGCCTCTATCATCAGAAAACACCCAATATACAAGGACCTCAACTATGCCTATAATATGAAATTTACTAAGTAAGACTAATTGTGGTGACACCATGTGAAATTCTCAATTGAGTAGTAATTAGTTCTGAAAAGGACTGGAGGTACGGTGACACCATGTGAAATTCTCAATTGAGAATTTCACATGGTGTCACCGCAATTAGTCTTACTTATCCTCCTCACCATGCAAAGCTACAAGTCTTAGGCCTACCTATGAAATTTACTGTTGTTGTGGACGTAATCTTTTTTTTGGGGGGGGGGGGGTATATTAACCAATGAAAACTGCTGTATAGGAGAAAGTACCGCAAGTAACTTTGGACTTCAGCTGAATCACATACAATGGATAAACAGTGTTGCTTTAGTCGGTCGTGGATCAGACTTGGTAGACTGAATTTACTACGCATAAGAACGAAGCGCAAGGATGTGTGGCCATCCATGCCACAAACAATAATAATAATAATAATAATAATAATAACAATAATAATAATAATAATAATAATAATAATAATAATAATAATAATAATAATAATAATAATAATAATAATAATAATAATAATAATAATAATAATAATAATAATAATAATAATAATAATAATAATAATAATAATAATAATAATAATAATAATAATAATAATAATAATAATAATAATAATAATAATAATAATAATAATAATAATAATAATAATAATAATAATAATAATAATAATAATAATAATAATAACAATGTGGACTTATATAGCGCACGTATCCACCAAACTGATACTCAAGGCGCATTATATTATTACCCCTGCTCATCAGGCTCATAAATCATTCCTGAAACAATCTCAGCTCCCTGGGGAGTATACAGCTCAATTGCTGCCATTTTAGCGCATATAGGGCTAATCAAACACAACAACCAACTCTGCCCTCACATGTACCCATGGGTGGAGAGAAGCAATTATGGTAAAGTGTCTTGCTCATGGACACAAGCACCATGGTCGCGGTTGGGATTCGAACCCACATTCTGACGACTCAGCCATCAGAACACAAATCCGATGCACTAAACCGTTCGACCATGGCACTCCATATCTCTGCACTGTTAAAAAATAATAAACACGTTTAGGAATGCGTTTAAATGCTATACAGCCATCCTCTGTACACGTCACAAAGCTAAAGGTGCTTAGCTTTTTGACACCTGTTCATATTTTTAGCATTCAAACACACGTCACAGAAAACCACAACTGAACATGTTTCAGGCTAAACGTGAAAAAGTGCATACAAGCTAAGTGTTTAGAAATGTGTTTGGATTCTATAGACACCATTGTGAACGTCGTTGACACAAACCATTCCTCTCTTTTGTATATATTACAATGATAATTACGTGAAATGTTGTTCGCTATTATGACTTTGAAATTTCATTTATATTTCATATGATATTTATGAACATTATAGCTGTAATTAATTTGTTTCTAATTTCCCATACCAAAAGGTCGGTTCGGCGAAGATTTGTTTCACTGAGTGTGTAATTCCATAAGGCAAACCGTGTTTCAAATTGCGTATCGTTCCTTTCAAATTATGGGTTGGATCGATCATGGAGGAAAAACACAACATCAAATAATGAACACAAACGTTGAAATGCTTGAAAGAAGAAACTACAAATATCTCCGCTAAACTGGAAAGAAAACTTAACAATGATGATCCATTTAAATGTTTAAATAAAATTCACGTTTTCACAAAAATGTCAGACGGAATAATTTCTCAGGATGTACCGGCCATCATTTCATTTTTTGGCTCCCTATGTTTTAATTAAGTAAAATGTTGACACCCCTTTTTTTCAAATTCTGTCTAATACACTGCCAGTGGCTGGCGTTTCCCTGGCATGAAGACCAATCACTCGAATCACTTGCATTTTCAACTTGCTTCTGCACTCCCTGTGATCATATAATTATCGTCCCTAATTTGCCATAGTGACCAATCCCGAATTAAGTTGGCATAGTGACCAATGCGTATTGGTCACTTTGCCAAATGACAAAAATAGCCAGTTAGAGCATTCGTCATTTGAATGCATGCTCTATGTATGCAAAAAATAAAAAAAATTGAAAGGATGATTCCAAATTCCAATGGCTGCCGTTGTCCTAACCCTCCCCCGGGCCACCCAACTTCAACCTAGCAGAGTAAAACAAATAAAAAATCATTTTGGTTCGAAACATTTATTTTGATAAAAAATCGAAAACATTATTGCGAAAATTTTGAGATTTCAAACCATTTTTCGAATAATGTTGGGAATTTTTGTTGGCCTGTTTTGGATTGTTTGGATTTAGTTTTAGAGAAACATTAAGTCTACTGGTACCAAACAAAAATACTCAAGGCTAGTGGTTCAAAAGTGTGTGTGTGTGGGGGGGGGGGGCAAAATCAGGACCTTTTCTAAAGTGGGGGTAAAGTAAAATAAGACAATGAGATACAGGCCAATTTACATCAACATTTTTAGGTAAAAATATTTCTAGATCAGTTAAAAAATAACGTGTCCCAAAGGCCGGTCTATATAGTTTACGCGAAAGCAAAAGATAAACAAATATCATGACATATCATATTATATCAATGGTAAAATAGCGTATTTTAGGCGATATTTTAGGCCCAAAGTCTCCCGTTTCTGGTCTTCGCGCGCGTCGCCTCAGACCCACGCGTTGACATTTTTATTATTTTTATTTATTGATTTTGTTTTATATATTAATTAATTAATTTATTTATTTATTTATTTTGTCCAATTGCAGCCAAAACTGCTGGATCGATTGGAATGCTGAGGCGCTGTATTTAACCCTCCGACGTGGGAGGTACCCACGACTTTATTCGAAGGACGTACCTCTCCTCTTTTCAGTGGCATCCCTATTAATGATATTAAAAATATTATCTATGCATTCCCAAATAATTTTTTACATCCAAATAACTTCCACACATGCCCTGCTATGGTCTAGTATTATTTACAACCCCAGATGACACACGACGGCTGTGTAGTGTAGCTCTCTCCTGTATGACCTTGCACACAGTAAAGAGCCATAACCTACCTCTCCTCTTTTCAGTGGCATCCCTATTAATGATATTAAAATTATTATCTATGCATTCCCAATTATTTTTTTACATCCAAATAACTTCCACACATGCCCTGCTATGGTCTAGTATTATTTACAACCCCAGATGACACACGACGGCTGTGTAGTGTAGCTCTCTCCTGTATGACCTTGCACACAGTAAAGAGCCATAACCTACCTCTCCTCTTTTCAGTGGCATCCCTATTAATGATATTAAAATTATTATCTATGCATTCCCAATTATTTTTTTACATCCAAATAACTTCCACACATGCCCTGCTATGGTCTAGTATTATTTACAACCCCAGATGACACACGACGGCTGTGTAGTGTAGCTCTCTCCTGTATGACCTGGCAAACAGTAAACAGCGATATGCTTATGCAGCATATCTCTCAGCCATATCTCTACAGTATGTAACATAAGGCCAAAAAAAAAAAGATGTTGAGTTACCCTCCACCGACCGACCCAAAAGTGCTGAAATCTCGGGTCGGGTTTTTTTTTCTTTTTCCCCCGTCATTCATAGGCCTATGAAACTTACAAATTTTCTTTGTATAAAACATAATACGTTTGATTTGTGAAATTTTCCACTTTTTTTACCGGTAAATTTACCGGTACCCAAGACTGTACATGTTTTCAAATCGAATGGCCCCGGCCCTCACATGGTGCACTGCCTTCGCACACACACTGTGTGCCAACGATTGCGACTCAAATCTACATGTTTTCCACTGGCTTCGCGCACTGTTTTGTATGTCAACGATTGCGACTCAATCTACACGTTTTCAAATCAAATGGCCCTCACACGTTGTGCACTGGCTCCCCGCCGCACTGTACGTGTGTCAACGATTGCGACTCGATCTACATGTTTTCAAATCGAATGGCCACTCACATGTTGCATGTTGAGCATTGCACGCAATATGGATGAATTTGCTGTGTCAATCACAGCGAAAAGTACAACAAAAATGCTTGGGATACTTTTATTCTGAAGCAAAATTCCTTGCTGACAGGTATACAAATGAAAAACATAGTATGTGGTTTCAGTTCCAATGCATTTCAATCTTAAAATGAAGTCAAGGAGAAAAAAATAAATAAATAAATAAAAAAATCCCGACCTACCGACCCCTTCAAATATTTTCACTGGAGGGCAACTCAACAATTTTTTGTTGTTGGCCTAATCCAGACACTCTGTCTGGGGGGGGGGGGGGGTATGCCTGGCACTGGCATGCCGCAAGACATCAAACAGCACAGCCTTATGCCAAACAGATGGTTCCACTTATCAGAGGGTTAGATCTGGGTAGGTCTTTATGTGTACACAATGGATGGTTGATTTTGTGCACAGACATATGGCAGCAATTTCTTTTCCAGCCCAGGAAAAAAAAACTACACAGCTCTGGGAACTGACACCCCTTCTAAGATATGTGGAATGGTCCACTTTAGGATATCAATGACTCCCAGGCCTCTGTGGCTTTTTTTTCTGGGAAAAACAATGAAATAAATAACTTCTGCCTCTTGCAGAAGGAGGGCTATCACATCGAAAGGTCCCCAAAGTGTGTGGGTATGAACGTTTGCCTGATTTGTGCGGCCTGTCGCATATTCTCATGCACATTAATCCCTTCGCTTTCACATTCTCGTGACCTTTACCCTTCTTGCCATGGGGCGAATGAAACATTCCTCGCCTACACATGTAAATGTATCATGTTGTCCTCTCGGCAGACATGGGTTAAAGCGAAGAGAGAGCGTATTGTACTAGTTGCACTAGTCGACATGGTTTGATTTTTCCCTGGGAGTTCACAAAACTCCGTCTGCCAAAATGTACGACTTATTTTATGCCCAATTGTGGAATGATGACACCAGACGGTAATAGTTTGCTGAAGAAATATACATATGGGGGACCTATACCAAAAACGTCTTCATCTTTTAAATAATAGTGAAGGGTTTATTTTGACGAATCTATGATTAACCCATACTGCTTTTTCATTTCAATTTTAATCAGCTGCACCCATTAACCCATTTAGACTAGGCCTATTTACTTCCCGTTACTTCATTACAATGCAAACACCAAGCATACTGAATAGTAATATTTACTTTAAAATCAGGCGCGTAGCCAGCCTTCTTAGTGGGGGGGGGGGGCACCATTGTTTGTCCCCATTTTAAGGTTCAGTAACACTTGTACTGATTATGACCTTTCGTGACATCATGTGTAGGCCCTACTCTTCAGTTACGCTGCAGGAATTGTAATGAAAATTAGTAACTAAAATACACAATCACATCCCCACCCACCCAAGATATCAGCCAGTCACTATAGATTAGAGTCAGATATCAGCCAGTCACTATAGACTAGATGTCAGATATCAGCCAGTCACTATAGACTAGATGTCAGATATCAGCCAGTCACTATAGACTAGATGTCAGATATCAGCCAGTCACTATAGACTAGATGTCAGATATCAGCCAGTCACTATAGACTAGAGTCAGATGCAAAAGCAAATCATGTTATATACTAACATAGTTCTTTCTTGACAAATCCAATACAAAGTAATGTTATACTCAAGGTTTGGTTACGTTCCAGCATTGGACAACTAAATCGTGAGTAAAAACATCCCTCTTTATTTGATTTATCAAGAACGAACATTATTCTGTTTACAAACAATCCAAACGAACTTAAGTAAAAATCCTGTTGGTATACGTACCTTATACATTATGATCACTTTCTTGGTTGTGTTAAAGTACGTGTATAACAGTATATCAAACGTTCACAAATAAATACTGGTACAACGGTGGGTACATGCATGTATCTTAATATAAAATAATGAGAAGCACATCACATCGTAGTATAAAAACAAGTACCGAGTATAAATAATTTTTTTTTTTTTCTGTTCCAGTTTGTCTTGTCTTTTGCAAAAAAAAATTGCCGTCCCCATTTTATCCCTGAACATTTGTGTGGGGGCACTTTTTCCCCTGCCCGTCTCCCCACTGGCTACGCCACTGTTAAAAATATACTTCTAACCATAAAAAACTACTTCATCCTTTGAAAATTACTGAAGGGGCCTCATAGACAAATCTGTGATCCATCAATTAATCCAAGACTAATCCTTGCTACTGTTACGAATCTTACCCTTTGATTTTGATAAATATTAGCGCCCTCTATTTCACTTCTACCACTTCCAATATTTTGCTTACGATGCAATTTCTAGCACTCTATAAGTCCCAGGGTTTGTTTCCCCGGACCCTCGATTGTCCTCTATGAATATGCAATCCTTACAAGGCCGCTACTTTTGCTCATGCATATCCAGCGCCAACGCAATGCATAATGCAACACTAGCGAGAGCCTTGTGTGCGTGCCACACCCTCCCGCCACGTGGCTTGGAGCCGTCCTTTGGACACGCCTTCCTTTCTGAGTTGTCACTCACTTTACTTTCGTCAAATACCTTTCCTTATATGGAACAAGGACCTGTTGTATAACCTGATTTTGCACACGTTTCTACCCTTAGACGCGGAAGGCAAGCTTCTCATTGGCTGAGACGCTAAACTAGGCTAATGTTTTATTCATTCCTAGGCCGCAGATTTCTATATAAACCCAGAGATTTCCTGAACTAGAGGAAGTGCGGTTCCGAATGATATCTGTGTGACTCGATCCGATCCATGACAGTCCAGTGCCTCGTTCATTGAACCAATGGTGCAGTGCGTCGATCGACCATTGGTTCACCTAGCTAGTATAGTGCGGTCTAATACACACTCTGGCCCCGTCCAGACACCCCGTACGTGTAGTCAAGCCCTGGTGGTCCCCGTCGTCGAGATTGACTAGCCGTCCGTCTCTCGGTGTAGCAGTGCCCGTACCGTATACCGAGTGACAAACCGCATGAACGAATGATGGTCCCACTGGCTATATCCGATTCCTTTGTAGTTGGTATTACTCGTGCACACCATTCGGAACTCGTATTATGTAAAGTACAAGACAACTATTAAGTCTAATCATTTAACTACGCTACCACTATTTTGTATACCGGTACATGTTATTAGTGCCTTCTATTGTTGTCAAATACAGAGAATTTAATAAACCAACCCCATTTGATATTGTCACAACAAAGTTTGTGTCCGCCCTATTATTTTGTTGACCCACAATAGGGGTTTACCCCGGTGTCTCTGGTAGTTAATTAAGCAACACTTGGAGAGGAGATGGGTGCCACCAAGTGTAGTAGTATCACCCACAGCAACGACTATGAGCCATCAAGATGTCGCCCCAACGGCCTCCAAGGGTATGGAATATACATACATACATACAATAGTGGGAATGCAACAGTACTATACAATTTTAATGCAAACACCAAGAACACTTATAATAGTAATATTTGCTTACAGATATATTTCTAACTATAAGAACTACTTCATCCGTTACACAACGCATGGTATTTCATACTGGAATAGTCTTAATACGACTTTATAACTTACATTAGATACATTTTCAAGAAAACTAAAAGTACCTTTTAGATATATGTATTTGTAAATACGACTGTTTTAATTTCATCTTTTAAATGTTTACATGTTATTTCATTTCATATTGGCAAATGGGGTATATCGTCACAATCAGAGCAGGCTTGCGGGTTGACATTAAATCCCTAACTGATATGTTTTAGACGAACTCAGATGAACCCAGATGAACCCAGTGACTGAAAATAATACCCCACGAGCACGCGCTGGCCGAGATAACAGGGCATGCCAGATCCCATTACCTATGGGCGGCCATTGGGGCAAAAAATACAACTACAAAAATAAAAATATAAAAACAAATATAAAACAAACATTAGCGAATATTTGAGTAAAATAAACCAATTCAAAAAATATAACAATTGCAAACATTATATTAAAGTAATTATACGAGTTGCGCGCCATATACACACGGTGCGGGATGTAAAGAAGAACAGTTAATAGTAATATTTTGCTTACAAGTATACTAACTAACCATTAAAACACTTCATTCTTTGAATAATAGTGAAGGGGCCTAATAGACGAATCTATATGATCCATCCATTAACCCAAGACTAATCACTTCCCGTTACTTCCATTACAATTTTAATTAGCTGCAAACACCAAGAACAGTTAATAGTAATATTTTGCTTACAAGTATACTTCTAACCATTAAAACACTTCATTCTTTGAATAATAGTGAAGGGGCCTAATAGACGAATCTATATGATCCATCCATTAACCCAAGACTAATCACTTCCCGTTACTTTCATTACAATTTTAATTAGCTGCAAACACCAAGAACAGTTAATAGTAATATTTTGCTTACAAGTATACTTCTAACCATTAAAACACTTCATTCTTTGAATAATAGTGAAGGGGCCTAATAGACGAATCTATATGATCCATTCATTAACCCAAGACTAATCACTTCCCGTTACTTCCATTACAATTTTAATTAGCTGCAAACAGCAAGAACAGTTAATAGTAATATTTTGCTTACAAGTATACTTCTAACCATTAAACACTTCATTCTTTGAATAATAGTGAAGGGGCCTAATACTATAGACGAATCTATATGATCCATCGTGCATTAACCCAAGACTAATCACTTCCCGTTACTTCCGTTACAAATTTAATTAGCTGCAAACACCAAGAACAGTTAATAGTAATATTTTGCTTACAAGTTTACTTCTAACCATTAAAACAGTTCATTCTTTGAATAATAGTGAAGGGGCCCAACAGACGAATCTATATGATCCATCCATTAACCCAAG
This sequence comes from Zoroaster sp. YZ-2022, assembly GCA_029582265.1. Lineage (NCBI taxonomy): Eukaryota > Metazoa > Echinodermata > Asteroidea > Forcipulatida > Zoroasteridae > Zoroaster > Zoroaster sp. YZ-2022. The sequence goes on from CM055819.1 coordinate 20,328,749, forward strand.
ACTAATCACTTCCCGTTACTTTCATTACAATTTTAATTAGCTGCAAACACCAAGAACAGTTAATAGTAATATTTTGCTTACAAGTATACTAACTAACCATTAAAACACTTCATTCTTTGAATAATAGTGAAGGGGCCTAATAGACGAATCTATATGATCCATCCATTAACCCAAGACTAATCACTTCCCGTTACTTCCATTACAATTTTAATTAGCTGCAAACACCAAGAACAGTTAAAAGTAATATTTTGCTTACAAGTATACTAACTAATCATTCATTAAAACACTTCATTCTTTGAATAATAGTGAAGGGGCCTAATAGACGAATCTATATGATCCATTCATTAACCCAAGACTAATCACTTCCCGTTACTTCCATTACAATTTTAATTAGCTGCAAACAGCAAGAACAGTTAATAGTAATATTTTGCTTACAAGTATACTTCTAACCATTAAAACACTTCATTCTTTGAATAATAGTGAAGGGGCCTAATACTATAGACGAATCTATGTGATCCATCCATTAACCCAAGACTAATCACTTCCCGTTACTTTCATTACAATTTTAATTAGCTGCAAACACCAAGAACAGTTAATAGTAATATTTTGCTTACAAGTTTACTTCTAACCATTAAAACAGTTCATTCTTTGAATAATAGTGAAGGGGCCTAATAGACGAATCTATATGATCCATTCATTAACCCAAGACTAATCACTTCCCGTTACTTCCATTACAAATTTAATTAGCTGCAAACACCAAGAACAGTTAATAGTAATATTTTGCTTACAAGTTTACTTCTAACCATTAAAACAGTTCATTCTTTGAATAATAGTGAAGGGGCCCAACAGACGAATCTATGATCCACCCATTAACCCAAGACTAATTACTTCCCGCTAAGAACCTCGTCATGCATGGCAGGAACAAGTCCCTTACGGAAGGCCACATCCAAAAGTTCCTCTGCATCTTTCATATCCGGATACTGGTGAATGGCCCACTTCAGATACACAGCGAACTCGTTCCAATCCACCTGCCCGTCTGCGTCCATGTCGATGGCCTGCAGAGCCTTCTTGGTATCGGTGCACCTGTAGCAGCCGAAGAAAGGCGCCATGAAGCCGTTGTAGAAGGAGTCAAACTCCAGCATGTCATCTTTCTTGTTATCCTCCCTCAGGTCCCAGGTGTTCCACATCTCACGTATCTCGGCTAGGAGATGATTACTGTATTGTTTTTTGATCTCCATGTCGGCGATGGCGTCTCTCATTGCTACGGTCAGGGAGCCCCCTGCACGGTCGAAGAGAACGGCTAGACCAACCATACTCATGTATTCTTCCTTTCTACATAGAAACAAAGTTGTTGAAAGTTAAGGTCTAAATTAGAACCTCAGTGTTAAAAAACTGATATAGGACAATTTAAGAATTTCATAAATTAATGCTAAAATATTTATGTTTTGCAAAAAATGTAAAATTAAAATCCTAATTAAAATCAACTCGCCAAACTCTGTTGGTGGTCAAGGCAAAACAACTATCACTTCACTTGTAAACAGGAGCGTGGGTTTGAGTCCCACCCGAATTGCTTGTGGGTTTTTTCAGACACTCGAAACAATCAGTGATGAGGAACACTGCCGTGTTGAACACTGCAGGTTTGCTTTTGTCTTCCCAAATCGTAAATCTCTTCACGATGTCGACTAACCTCATGCATACAAAATTTTACCATACAAGTCCGTATTTACCACGATGGACACGTTCTTTCACTTTAATCAACTTATTAGAAAAATCCACAGAGAATCGTTTTGCATAACGGTAGGGCCTGAATTAGGCCTATAACGAATTAAAATGAAACTTGTATCTTTGGTGGTTTATACCTGTTATTCCTAAGATCTTCAAGCATCACTTCCTTCATCTTGTGGGCTTGTTGAAGAGTGAATCGATCATCATCTTTCCCAAACAGGTTGACCAACTGGGCACAGATCATCTCATCTGAGGCCAGTGACGAGATTCGCACCGGGGGCTTCTCGTTGAAAAACTCAGCCAAGTCGAATTCACTTCGATTAAGGGTAAAGACGTAATCTAGGGCCCTAGCACCGTAGAAGGGTTGTTTTGGAGGAGGGTCGATCCCGGTGGTGAGTTGGGTGACGTTAATGGCGGCTTTGCGGAGGTACGTGCAGTTAAACTTTTTCAGGACTTTTGTGTTGCCGAGCCGGATAAGATTCATTAGGGTTGCGCAGGATGAGGCGTGGCCCATGAAGGCTCCCTCGATGCACACGCTAGCCCAGATTCCATTGGCACCATTCATAAGCGTCTGTGGGTAATTAAAGAAGACAATAAGTCAATGCCATGAAATTATTGCAAAAACATAGCAAAGAAAATATAATCCAAAACTAATTTCAGAGTCACTAAAACTCCCGGGTAAGAACTAAAAACGGTTCCGCGTGTGTCATACCCACTTTTAGACAGGGTTTGGGTAATGTGTTGTCAAGCAGGTACAACTACAAAACTACCTGCCGTAGGCCGTACCGTAGCGGCTAGCCATATAGGCCTACTTGCAATTTTAGGTCATTTTTTTTATACTTGAATGTCAGGGTGGTAAATTTGAAAGCCTGTTTTCCCGAAATCGGGGTAAGAATTTTCTGATACAGATTCTTTCGAAGCCATCCCATGCAGTTTCAGGGTTCAAAAGAATCTGCCCATCCAAGCTTCTAGGCCAGTTTGACTTCAAAATGGGTCTAGCCCTACCCGATACTTTTCCTAAGATGTTTTTTTTTTTTTTTTTTTTTTTTTTTAATTGCACGAGAGATAGACTTCAGAAGGGCATGGGCACTGGTTTTTATGTTTGTATTTTGTTTTTGCAGCAGGAAAATGTTTTCGTAGTGTAGGCGTTCGATTCAATTGTTCTGCAGGAAGCCTGTACTCCTGTAGGCCTAAGTCTCAAATCCGTCCAGTGAAACAAAACACCAAACGTCAATCACCCCAGCCAAGCTATAACGTTAACTCAAAGTCTGACAATTACCAACCTCCATTACGGAAGCTTCGGAAAATCCATATCTCTCATGGATATGAACCAAAAGATGCCCTTTCCACTCGTTGTCATCCATTACTCTACGGATGAACTTGGTCCAGGCACCGCATTCTTCGGGCTGTGTTTTACCCGTCGGCTCTTCAAACATTATCCCGAGGGGACGAATCATGGCTGGCAGTTTGGCGAGGAAGCCGACGACCTCGAACACTCTCTCGGGAGCTTTCGGCATGATTTCCGACAGGTCTCGGATATTGCAGAAAACCTTCGACTCGGGGTGGAGGTGTTCATGACACCACTTTATTCTCGTCTCCAGAAGACGGCAGAACCCCTTAGTTGGGAAGTTGTCGGGATGGAAGTTGTAGACTCCATCATTAAGATCAATTTCGATGATGGCGTTTTGAATGCCATATTTCTCCAGCTTTTGTAGCCCAATGGGGATAGTTGAGATGTACACATCTGGGATGTCGTTCTTCTTACTGTTACCTGCCTGTATAACAGTGCTACCTGCATGGAAAACAACAGAATGAGACGAATTAACAGTTTGAATATTATTTCGAGGAAACAAAATATGTTCTTTTTTTCTCCTTCATACTATAATGCCTGAATGGATTTCTTTAACATCGAATGTTTAGATGACTGATTTTACCGACATTATGATGAAAATAATTGGATGGCCTAGTCCCGGCCTCCCCAATACAGCACACGCTATTCCAAGTAGAGGTCTCACCTACCTTGTACGGCGATGGAGAGCAGTATGGGTACGAGGTATACAGAAACTGCTCGAAAGCCCTGGGGACGACTCAGCGGTCACGCCCAGTATGGTATTTGCCCAGATGCAAAGTCTTCCCCATGCACAATACACTGCGTGTTCCGATCATGGACGGTGTAATTTTTGTTCAAACCTTATGTATCGTGTTTTAAGACAAGTTTTGTTTTTATTGGACTATTGATAATTTCCTTTTAGAAAGGAAAACAAATACTTTGAACATAAATAATAATCAGAAGCATATAAATTTACTAGTACAAAAGTGCCTTAATGAATCAATAACGGGACCCACCATAAAATGTTAAAACAATGATACTGTAAAAACATATTATACTTCACTTGAATATTTTTTTAAATGTGTGTTATCATTTTGTTATCCTTTTCCCCAAATTAAATAGCAATGTTTCGATGAAAAAGACATTTTTCATAACCATTCATTCACATTTATTTCCATTTCACAAGTCACAGTATACAGATTAATAAATCAGCGTACAATAAGGTGAGAAATGTTGGATAGATATAGCCTACATGAAAAATGGTGGAATGGAGGCGTGTCCCAGTGAGCGGTTGCTTGAGTTGGGGATGCCATACAAGACAAGAAAAGATGGACAAACGGACAGACAAGAAAACAAGAAAACACGAATCACGAATAAACTGCAAAAGTTTACGAGCCTAGGGTACTACACTTAACAAAATAACTAAGATATACACATAAATAGTTTACATAGAACAATTATTTTAGATGTACATCTTAATTTTACATTTAAATATATTAAGTGTAGATGAGTTTCTCGTATCACTGGGAAGCTTGTTCCAGTTGGTTGCACCAGTATATCGAAATGTGTGTTGAAAAATTTATGTCCTGTGTTTTGGAAGATCAATTTTGATTGAAGTTCTGGCGTTGTAGTTATGAATATTGTAATTAAATTTGAAGAGCGCTTGGAAGTGAATGGGTAGGGCCAAGTTGTTTTTTGAAGAATTTGTACATGAAGATGTTCATCTATATATTAAAAGGACAGTATCGTCACGATCCACAGGGCATGGAATCAGAGTGCTAGTTTAACTCAGTGACTGAAAATAATACCACACATAATAAGGTCATATTACCTTTGCTACTGAATAAATGACCCACTAATTTTCAGTCACTGTATTCATCTTAAACTAGGACACAGATTCCATGCCTTGTTGAAAGTCTGCTCTGATCGTGACGATACTGCCAGATCAGAAACCAAAGACTTTTTTTTGGGGGGGGGGGTGATCTTAAATGTCATTTTCAAGGTCGGTAGTCATCTAAGGTCAAATTATGAATGTCTCGTTAAATGGAGACTTCAAGCAAAACTCATATTATGAACTTAAATTTTGGTGTGCGTTTAACATGTTGAACTTAAAGGTGTAATTCAAACGTAATTTGAGTCATAATATAATAAACATTTATATAGCGCCCAATCTATGTTGACATGCGGCGCTTAACAAACAAGCAAAATGTAGGTTCTTCACACATACAATTAAAAATTACCATACTCAAACATGGGACAAATCGTCCCTAATTTGCCATAGTGACCAATCCGACCTTTAAGTCTACTGGTACCAAACAAAAATACTCAAGGCTAGTGGTTCAAAAGTGTGTGTGTGTGTGGGGGGGGGGGGGCAAAATCAGGACCTTTTCTAAAGTGGGGGTAAAGTAAAATAAGACAATGAGATACAGGCCAATTTACATCAACATTTTTAGGTAAAAATATTTCTAGATCAGTTAAAAAATAACGTGTCCCAAAGGCCGGTCTATATAGTTTACGCGAAAGCAAAAGATCAATGGTAAAATAGCGTATTTTAGGCGATATTTTAGGCCCAAAGTCTCCCGTTTCTGGTCTTCGCGCGCGTCGCCTCAGACCCACGCGTTGACATTTTTATTATTTTTATTTATTGATTTTTTTAATATATTTATTTTTTTATTTATTGATTTATTTATGTTGTCCAATTGCAGCCAAAACTGCTGGATCGATTGGAATGCTGAGGCGCTGTTTTAAACGACTTTTCCCCAAAGTGTGTGGGTATGAACGTTTGCCTGATTTGTGCGGCCTGTCGCATATTCTCATGCACATTAATCCCTTCGCTTTCACATTCTCGTGACCTTTACCCTTCTTGCCATGGGGCGAATGAAACATTCCTCGCCTACACATGTAAATGTATCATGTTGTCCTCTCGGCAGACATGGGTTAAAGTGAAGAGAGAGCGTATTGTACTAGTTGCACTAGTCAACATGGTTTGATTTTCCCCTGGGAGTTCACAAAACTCCGTCTGCCAAAATGTACGACTTATTTTATGCCCAATTGTGGAATGATGACACCAGATGGTAATAGTTTGCTGAAGAAATATACATATGGGGGACCTATACCAAAAACGTCTTCATCTTTTAAATAATAGTGAAGGGTTTATTTTGACGAATCTATGATTAACCCATACTGCTTTTTCATTTCAATTTTAATCAGCTGCACCCATTAACCCATTTAGACTATGCCTATTTACTTCCCGTTACTTCCATTACAATGCAAACACCAAGCATACTGAATAGTAATATTTACTTTAAAATCAGGCGCGTAGCCAGCCTTCTTAGTGGGGGGGGGGGGACATTGTTTGTCCCCATTTTAAGGTTCAGTAACACTTGTACTGATTATGACCTTTTGTGACATCATGTGTAGGCCCTACTCTTCAGTTACGCTGCAGGAATTGTAATGAAAATTAGTAACTAAAATACACAATCACATCCCCGCCCACCCAAGATATCAGCCAGTCACTATAGACTAGAGTCAGATATCAGCCAGTCACTATATAGACTAGATGTAAGATATCAGCCAGTCACTATAGACTAGATGTCAGATATCAGCCAGTCACTATAGACTAGAGTCAGATATCAGCCAGTCACTATAGACTAGAGTCAGATATCAGCCAGTCACTATAGACTAGAGTCAGATATCAGCCAGTCACTATAGACTAGATGTCAGATATCAGCCAGTCACTATAGACTAGATGTCAGATATCAGCCAGTCACTATAGACTAGATGTCAGATATCAGCCAGTCACTATAGACTAGATGTCAGATATCAGCCAGTCACTATAGACTAGAGTCAGATATCAGCCAGTCACTATAGTGTCAGATATCAGCCAGTCACTATAGACTAGTGTCAGATATCAGCCAGCACCAAGTGTAGTAGTATCACCCACAGCCAGTAGCGGAACAAGTTACCGCCGGGCCGGGGGGCAGAGCGCACGGTCGGCCCCCCAGGCATCATTCCCTAACCACACGTGATTTCCGAGAGACCCGTCATGATTACACTTCATGTTTTCAGGGAGCTCAAATAAAGAAAGGGCCCGGTTGATTTGTATAAGTTCCAGCTCGGGCCCGGTCCCCCACCCCCACCCCCCTCCACCAGAATGTAAAAAAAAAAAAATAAATATAAAAAAATTCTTTGGGGAGGGGGATCCGAGCCCCCCCCCTCCGGGCCGGGGGACGGCTGCCCCCCAGCCCCCCCTGACGGTCCGCCACTGCCCACAGCAACGACTATGAGCCATCAAGATGTCGGCCCAACGGCCTCCAAGGCTATGGAATATACATACATACATACAATAGTGGAAATGCAACAGTACTATACAATTTTAATGCAAACACCAAGAACACTTATAATAGTAATATTTGCTTACAGATATATTTCTAACTATAAGAACTACTTCATCCGTTACACAACGCATGGTATTTCATACTGGAATAGTCTTAATACGACTTTATAACTTACATTAGATACATTTTCAAGAAAACTAAAAGTACCTTTTAGATTTGTAAATACGACTGTTTTAATTTCATCTTTTAAATGTTTACATGTTATTTCATTTCATATTGGCAAATCGGGTATATCGTCACAATCAGAGCAGGCTTGCGGCTTGACATTAAATCCCTAACTGATATGTTTTAGACGAACTCAGATGAACCCAGATGAACCCAGTGACTGAAAATAATACCCCACGAGCACGCGCTGGCCGAGATAACAGGGCATGCCAGATCCCATTACCTATGGGCGGCCATTGGGGCAAAAAAGACAACTACAAAAATAAAAATATAAAAACAAATATAAAACAAACATTAGCGAATATTTGAGTAAAATAAACCAATTAAAAAAATATAACAATTGCAAACATTATATTAAAGTAATTATACGAGTTGCGCGCCATATACACACGGTGCGGGATGTAAAGAAGAACAGTTAATAGTAATATTTTGCTTACAAAAATACAAGTATACTTCTAACCATTAAAACACTTCATTCTTTGAATAATAGTGAAGGGGCCTAATAGACGAATCTATATGATCCATCCATTAACCCAAGACTAATCACTTCCCGTTACTTCCATTACAATTTTAATTAGCTGCAAACACCAAGAACAGTTAATAGTAATATTTTGCTTACAAGTATACTTCTAACCATTAAAACACTTCATTCTTTGAATAATAGTGAAGGGGCCTAATAGACGAATCTATATGATCCATCCATTAACCCAAGACTAATCACTTCCCGTTACTTCCATTACAATTTTAATTAGCTGCAAACACCAAGAACAGTTAATAGTAATATTTTGCTTACAAGTATACTTCTAACCATTAAAACACTTCATTCTTTGAATAATAGTGAAGGGGCCTAATAGACGAATCTATATGATCCATCCATTAACCCAAGACTAATCACTTCCCGTTACTTCCATTACAATTTTAATTAGCTGCAAACACCAAGAACAGTTAATAGTAATATTTTGCTTACAAGTATACTTCTAACCATTAAAACACTTCATTCTTTGAATAATAGTGAAGGGGCCTAATACTATAGACGAATCTATATGATCCATCCATTAACCCAAGACTAATCACTTCCCGTTACTTCCATTACAATTTTAATTAGCTGCAAACAGCAAGAACAGTTAATAGTAATATTTTGCTTACAAGTATACTTCTAACCATTAAAACACTTCATTCTTTGAATAATAGTGAAGGGGCCTAATAGACGAATCTATATGATCCATCCATTAACCCAAGACTAATCACTTCCCGTTACTTTCATTACAATTTTAATTAGCTGCAAACACCAAGAACAGTTAATAGTAATATTTTGCTTACAAGTTTACTTCTAACCATTAAAACAGTTCATTCTTTGAATAATAGTGAAGGGGCCTAATAGACGAATCTATATGATCCATTCATTAACCCAAGACTAATCACTTCCCGTTACTTCCATTACAAATTTAATTAGCTGCAAACACCAAGAACAGTTAATAGTAATATTTTGCTTACAAGTTTACTTCTAACCATTAAAACAGTTCATTCTTTGAATAATAGTGAAGGGGCCCAACAGACGAATCTATGATCCACCCATTAACCCAAGACTAATTACTTCCCGCTAAGAACCTCGTCATGCATGGCAGGAACAAGTCCCTTACGGAAGGCCACATCCAAAAGTTCCTCTGCATCTTTCATATCCGGATACTGGTGAATGGCCCACTTCAGATACACAGCGAACTCGTTCCAATCCACCTGCCCGTCTGCGTCCATGTCGATGGCCTGCAGAGCCTTCTTGGTATCGGTGCACCTGTAGCAGCCGAAGAAAGGCGCCATGAAGCCGTTGTAGAAGGAGTCAAACTCCAGCATGTCATCTTTCTTGTTATCCTCCCTCAGGTCCCAGGTGTTCCACATCTCACGTATCTCGGCTAGGAGATGATTACTGTGTTGTTTTTTGATCTCCATGTCGGCGATGGCGTCTCTCATTGCTACGGTCAGGGAGCCCCCTGCACGGTCGAAGAGAACGGCTAGACCAACCATACTCATGTATTCTTCCTTTCTACATAGAAACAAAGTTGTTGAAAGTTAAGGTCTAAATTAGAACCTCAGTGTTAAAAAACTGATATAGGACAATTTAAGAATTTCATAAATTAATGCTAAAATATTTATGTTTTGCAAAAAATGTAAAATTAAAATCCTAATTAAAATCAACTCGCCAAACTCTGTTGGTGGTCAAGGCAAAACAACTATCACTTCACTTGTAAACAGGAGCGTGGGTTTGAGTCCCACCCGAATTGCTTGTGGGTTTTTTCAGACACTCGAAACAATCAGTGATGAGGAACACTGCCGTGTTGAACACTGCAGGTTTGCTTTTGTCTTCCCAAATCGTAAATCTCTTCACGATGTCGACTAACCTCATGCATACAAAATTTTACCATACAAGTCCGTATTTACCACGATGGACACGTTCTTTCACTTTAATCAACTTATTAGAAAAATCCACAGAGAATCGTTTTGCATAACGGTAGGGCCTGAATTAGGCCTATAACGAATTAAAATGAAACTTGTATCTTTGGTGGTTTATACCTGTTATTCCTAAGATCTTCAAGCATCACTTCCTTCATCTTGTGGGCTTGTTGAAGAGTGAATCGATCATCATCTTTCCCAAACAGGTTGACCAACTGGGCACAGATCATCTCATTTGAGGCCAGTGACGAGATTCGCACCGGGGGCTTCTCGTTGAAAAACTCAGCCAAGTCGAATTCACTTCGATTAAGGGTAAAGACGTAATCTAGGGCCCTGGCACCGTAGAAGGGTTGTTTTGGAGGAGGGTCGACCCCGGTGGTGAGTTGGGTGACGTTAATGGCGGCTTTGCGGAGGTACGTGCAGTTAAACTTTTTCAGGACTTTTGTGTTGCCGAGCCGGATAAGATTCATTAGGGTTGCGCAGGATGAGGCGTGGCCCATGAAGGCTCCCTCGATGCACACGCTAGCCCAGATTCCATTGGCACCATTCATAAGCGTCTGTGGGTAATTAAAGAAGACAATAAGTCAATGCCATGAAATTATTGCAAAAACATAGCAAAGAAAATATAATCCAAAACTAATTTCAGAGTCACTAAAACTCCCGGGTAAGAACTAAAAACGGTTCCGCGTGTGTCATACCCACTTTTAGACAGGGTTTGGGTAATGTGTTGTCAAGCAGGTAAAACTACAAAACTACCTGCCGTAGGCCGTACCGTAGCGGCTAGCCATATACTTGCAATTTTAGGTCATTTTTTTTACACTTGAATGTCAGGGTGGTAAATTTGAAAGCCTGTTTTCCCGAAATCGGGGTAAGAATTTTCTGATACAGATTCTTTCGAAGCCATCCCATGCAGTTTCAGGGTTCAAAAGAATCTCCCCATCCAAGCTTCTAGGCCAGTTTGACTTCAAAATGGGTCTAGCCCTACCCGATACTTTTCCTAAGATGTTTTTTTTTTCTTTTCTTTTTTAAGTGCACGAGAGATAGACTTCAGAAGGGCATGGGCACTGGTTTTTATGTTTGTATTTTGTTTTTGCAGCAGGAAAATGTTTTCGTAGTGTAGGCGTTCGATTCAATTGTTCTGCAGGAAGCCTGTACTCCTGTAGGCCTAAGTCTCAAATCCGTCCAGTGAAACAAAACACCAAACGTCAATCACCCCAGCCAAGCTATAACGTTAACTCAAAGTCTGACAATTACCAACCTCCATTACGGAAGCTTCGGAAAATCCATATCTCTCATGGATATGAACCAAAAGATGCCCTTCCACTTGTTGTCATCCATTACTCTACGGATGAACTTGGTCCAGGCACCGCATTCTTTCTGGCTGTGTTTTACCCGTCGGCTCTTCAAACATTATCCCGAGGGGACGAATCATGGCTGGCAGTTTGGCGAGGAAGCCGACGACCTCGAACACTCTCTCGGGAGCTGGCATGATTTCCGACAGGTCTCGGATATTGCAGAAAACCTTCGACTCCGGGTGGAGGTGTTCATGACACCACTTTATTCTCGTCTGCAGAAGACGGCAGAACCCCTCAGTTGGGAAGTTGTCGGGATGGAAGTTGTAGACTCCATCATTAAGATCAATTTCGATGATCGCGTTTTGAATGCCATATTTCTCCAGCTTTTGTAGCCCAATGGGGATAGTTGAGATGTACACATCTGGGATGTCGTTCTTCTTACTGTTACCTGCCTGTATAACAGTGCTACCTGCATGGAAAACAACAGAATGAGACGAACAGTTTGAATATTATTTCGAGGAAACAAAATATGTTCTTTTTTTCTCCTTCATACTATAATGCCTGAATGGATTTCTTTAACATCGAATGTTTGGATGACTGATTTTACCGACATTATGATGAAAATAATTGATGGCCTAGTCCCGGCCTCCCCAATACAGCACACGCTATTCCAAGTAGAGGTCTCACCTACGTTGTACGGCGATGGAGAGCAGTATGGGTACGAGGTATACAGAAACTGCTCGAAAGCCCTGGGGACGACTCAGCGGTCCCGCCCAGTATGGTATTTGCCCAGATGCAAAGTCTTCCCCATGCACAATACACTGCGTGTTCCGATCATGGACGGTGTAATTTTTGTTCAAACCTTATGTATCGTGTTTTAAGACAAGTTTTGTTTTTATTGGACTATTGATAATTTCCTTTTAGAAAGGAAAACAAATACTTTGAACATAAATAATAATCAGAAGCATATAAGTTTACTAGTACAAATGTGCCTTAATGAATCAATAACGGGACCCACCATAAAATGTTAAAACAATGTTACTGTAAAAACATACTTCACTTGAATATTTATTTTAAATGTGTGTTATCATTTTGTTATCCTTTTCCCCAAATTAAATAGCAATGTTTCGATGAAAAAGAAATTTTTCATAACCATTCATTCACATTTATTTCCATTTCACATTTCTCAAGTCACAGTATACAGATTAATAAATCAGCGTACAATAAGGTGAGAAATGTTGGATAGATATATAGCCTACATGAAAAATGGTGGAATGGAGGCGTGTCCCAGTGAGCGGTTGCTTGAGTTGGGGATGCCATACAAGACAAGAAAAGATGGACAAACGGACAGACAAGAAAACATATGGATTCCTTTGGGGAACTAAGCCATTGAGCAGGCTTTCATGTGCCATTGAGGAACAGTATCGAAAAACATTGAAAAACGGGTTCTTTTTTGCATCTATCGCCACCACGACATTATTCAACAGAGTATACCTTAGATCTTGCTACATTATGACCCAAACATTGCATTCTTTCACAAAATGAAAAAAAACTTAACCAAAAATTGATTTTCCCTCGTGTAATTTATGTTAAATCTTGCATTTTTAGTTTTATTAAAAAAATTTCCCGTTTCGTGTGTAAAATGCGCGTTTAGCGAAAAACTGGTCCAATAACATTATCATAACATTAAATAGCGCCACCTGGGAGCTTAGATCTATTGAGTCATTTCTCTCTGGCTTGTCAGCTTTCTAACAATATAACATCTGTTTTTATTGGTTGAGGTTTAGGCTCGCGTATGTTCGCTTAAAAAGAATTGTGCATCTGAAATCCAATGAAATTTAGCGTTGCTCATGGCTCGGCGCGTGTGGGGCATTGTTCGAGGTTAAGCACGTACACACACACACACACCCACGTGTGTAAACGCCTGCAATCGGGGACATCCTTTGTCAAATTCCTTTGTCCAAAAAAGCGGGGACATATTGTTCTCCATTGTGATAGCAACTGGGGACTATTGTCAGAGGTCGCTGGTTCGACTACACCCATGGCTTTATCGCCTTTGCAAGTTTTGCATTGGGACTGACTGAAACAACCATCTATCGGGATTACTCGTGTTACCAGCATCTTCATTAAAGTCTACAGAATACTCACATCTTTCCTACTTTGGATAAGACGTTGCTAATAAGACATAATTTCGTTCAGAAATTTTCAGCTGAACCAAGTGGGCATTTCCAATATGGCGTCGTACCATGGAGTCTGGTTGCAGCCTTTTCTACTTGCAACCACAGGTCTGTTTATTTTGCTTTTTCCTTGCATCGAAGCCAGGTCAAGATTTGTTATACCCCCAGTTACTCTTCAGGAATGGCAAGTATATAACAGCGAGCTTCGAGGTATACTAAATCCAATCCACGCTGCTCTTGGGCTTGACATTTTAACTCCTGCTGAGGCAGGCGACAGACTTGGTGAATCCATACGTGATTTTCTCACTGCCAAGCCCGAATTCAACGTTAAGAAATCAAGTGAACAGTTCACCAAACACAGATCTAAACGTCTTGAAAATGCGAAGAAACTGAAGAAATTCTACCGCAAACGCATGAAAGAAAGCAACTCTCCCGAAGATCGACAGAAATTCACCCAGGCTCTACGAACTCACAACCGACTAAAAAAGGATAACGAAAAGCACTGTCGAGATAAAACAGTCAACTATCAAGAAAAGCAATTCAGAGAAAACTTCTGGACATTTGCTAAACACACTTGCAATGGAACACTGGGTAAAAAGCCTATCCTACCAGGCTTTTCAAATGAAATGGCTGATACATTTTATCCTGGTAAATATTCTCAGTCTGAGCACCTGGACCTAACAAAGACATCATGGTTTCCATATGTTAGAACTAGTGAAATTACCTTTAACATGGATCCAATTATTCCTCGGGATGTGAAAAACGTAATCCAAAGGAAAAGTAGTTCATCAGCTCCAGGTCCAGATTTAATAACATACGGGATCCTCAAGAAACTCCCATGTATCCATCATTTCCTGGCAACATTGTATAACAAATTACTGACGTCATCATCTATTCCACCAAAGTCATGGTGTAATTCATCCATAACTCTTATCTACAAAAAGGGCAGTATTGACCAACCAGGAAATTTTCGTATGATTGCTCTCAAGTGTTTTGGGGAAAACGTTCCATCAGATCCTTGCCGCCCGGACAATGGACTTTCTTACAGCGAACAAGTTTGTTGACCCCTCACTCCAGAAAGCTTTCATCCGTGGCATTAATGGCGTTATTGAACACAATCAAGTCCTCAACGAAATAATTTCCCATGCCAAAAGCAACAAAAAGACAGCCCATATAAGCTTCTTTGATTTGGAAGATGCATTTGGGTCGGTTCATCATGAGCTCATCAGTCACTCACTTAACAGATTTCAAATTCCTTCACCTGTAAAGAACTACATAGAGCATCTGTATGCCAACCTCGAAGGTAAAGTCGTTACTGCGGACTGGGAATCAACCAACTTTAAATTTTCCAAAGGAGTGTTCCAGGGAGATCCACTCTCCCCTGTAATTTTCCTCTCAGTCTTCAACCCAATTCTCGAAAAACTGCAACAAAACGAACGTTTTGGCTACTCAATCAATGACTCTAAGTATATAACTACTCCTTTTGCTGATGATTTTAATCTAATTACGACCAACAAAAGAACCCATCAACGTATTTTGAATGAAATATCAGCTTGGACTAACTCAATGAACCTTAGACTTAAACCTATCAAATGCAAATCATTATCCATTGTTAGTGGCAAACCTTTCAATATTGTTTTCAATGTCTCTGATCAACCTATAGCATCTATTGAAAAGAATCGATGATCTGGTGGTAAGAGGAGAATTCAAACTCAATATCTACAAAAAATATCTTCTCCCCTCCAGTAGATTCATCCTGACGATCCATGACATAACAAAGACAAATCTCCGTGCTTCAGATGCAATTGTTCATAAATACTTAAAGAGCTGGATTGGATTAGCCCGTCCTGCCGCCCCAGAAGTATTACACATTCCTCACCTTACTGACATCAAATCCATTGAACAACTTTATCTAGAATCACATGTTTCAGCCCACCTGTCTTTAAGAACAAAGGGCGATCCTAAGGTCAACAATGCACTCGACTCAAGACTTGACAGAGAGTCAGACTGGTTACGGAAATTCTCGGTTACTAAGTTTTCTCAACAAAAGCTTGATTCGATCATTGATAATACTGACCATGTTACTTTTAAAAACAAAAAGTTGCACTCAAAAATCCGTTAAAGACGAAGTGAATGATGTGTGGCTGAACCATCTGAAATCTCTTGTCATTCAAAGGTGATATGGTTCGTATTTCTGAGTTAGAAGGATCAGATCCCTTATGGAAATCTTATATATTTAATCTCCTAAAGGTGTCATGAAATTCATGCTTAATGCTTTCCTGGACACGCTCCCACAAAGGCAAACCTTAGTCGATGGGGCAAGGTTGTTAACACGAAATGCGCTCTGTGCGGTAGGAAAGAAACTTTGCAACATATTTTAAACAATTGTAAATGTATGCTTGACCAAGGTCGTTATACCTGGCGACACAATAATGTACTTCGTCTGCTGTATGATACATTTCGTTCAATAGCTGATCAGACGTGGAAAGTCTATTGTGATCTTCCTGGTGCCCACATGATTGCCGGAACCTCAATACCACCGGATATTCTTGCCACTCAACAGAGACCTGACCTAGTCTTTGTAAATTTAACTATGAAATGTATCATAATAGTTGAACTCACAATTCCATTTGAACAAAATATTACAAAAGCCCACACTCGGAAACAAGAAAAATATTCTAGTCTGGTTTCCGATCTCGAGGATCAAGGTTTCACAACTCACTTGTACTGTATTGAAATAGGCAGTAGGGGCCTTATTACTCAAGATAATCTAAAATATGTTCAATCGCTGTTCCCCCTTTTATCGGCTGGTAAGAAGGCAATGAAAAGAGAGTCAAAACAACTTGCAAAATCTCTAAGCCGTGCTGCAGTTCTGGCCTCATATACTGTTTTTTATTCTAAATATGATGATGATTGGTCTATTGATCAGTGATCTGTTTTTAATCGTGGCAGGTCCACAAAGCCCAATAATTTTTATTAGTTCTTTCCCCTATTTCCTTCTTTTATAGCCTTTTTACCTTTGTTTTTTTCTCTCGTTTTTTAGTGCTTGTCTTTTCTGTTATTGTTTTTGTCAGTCCTGCGGAGTCACGGACGGAGATTTTCTCCAACCCGTTCTCTTGTCTGGATTTTTTATGTCACATTTCAGTGTTTTATATTTTTAAATAATTGTTCAAATCTGAAATGAATAAATAAAATGTCCCCGGTTTGAATGCGCTCACACACGCACGTGTACTGGACTGCACTACGTGCATGCAGCGTGGGTTTCGTCTTGTGAGTGTTAGTGTGATCAACATTGTCGATTCTTCTGTATTTGTTGCCAAATTGTGAGTAGGTTTCATGCATTTAATTTATAGTTTTACGATAAACACATAAACACTCTTCAATAGTGTTAGCAATCAGCTGCATGCCTTCCTGTGAAATACCATAAGTGGACCCTCACAGTGCCGTACAATAGGCCTACCTATTAGCAATAATGGACTGGCCCAACACCCCCAATTAAGTCTACACAGAGCCAGGGAGCTGTTATCTTTTATCTCCAAGGCCATTCGACTGTGCATTGTTGGCCTGTTTGCATGGGGTTCTTTTGACCAGAAAGGATTTGAAAACACGAATCACGAATAAACTGCAAAAGTTTACGAGCCTAGGGTACTACACTTAACAAAATAACTAAGATATACACATAAATAGTTTACATAGAACAATTATTTTAGATGTACATCTTAATTTTACATTTAAATACATTAAGTGTAGATGAGTTTCTCGTATCACTGGGAAGCTTGTTCCAGTTGGTTGCACCAGTATATCGAAATGTGTGTTGAAAAATTTGTGTCCTGTGTTTTAGTTGTTTTTTTAAGAATTTGTACATGAAGATGTTCATGTATATATTAAATGGAGCAGTATTGTCACGATCAACAGGGCATGGAATCGGAGTGCTTGTTTTACATCAACTCAGTGACTGAAAATAATACCACACATAATAAGGTCATAATTACCTTTGCTACTGAATAAATGACCCACTAATTTTCAGTCACTGTATTCATCTTAAACTGGGACACAGATTCTATGCCTTGTTGAAAGTCTGCTCTGATCGTGACGATACTGCCAAATCAGAAACCAAATACTTGGGGGGGGGGGGGTGATCTTAAATGTCATTTTCAAGGTCGGTAGTCATCTAAGGTCAAATTATGAATGTCTCGTTAAAAGGAGACTTCAAGCAAAACTCATATTATACAACTTAAATTTTAGTGTGCGTTTAACATGTTGAACTTAAAGGTATAATTCAAACGTAATTTGAGTCATAATATAATAAACATTTATATAGCGCCCAATCTATGTTGACATGCGGCGCTTAACAAACAAGCAAAATGTAGGTTCTTCATCACACATACAATTAAAAATTACCATACTTAAACATGGGACAAATCGTCCCTAATTTGGGGTGTCGTGGCCGAGCGGTCTAGCTTACCGGATTCAAGTTCTGGTGTTAGCAACATAATGTGGGTTCGAATCACGGCCGTGACACTTGTGTCCTTGAGCAAGACACTTAATCATAATTGCTTCTCTCCACCCAGGGGTTAAATGGGTACCTGTGAAGGCAGAGTTGGTTTGCTCTATATGCGCTAGAAATGGCAGCAATTGAGCTGTATACTCCCCAGGGAGCTGTGATGGTTTCAGGAATGATTTATGAGCCTTATGAGCCTTATGAGCAGGGATAATATATAATGCGCCTTGAGCACCACTTAGTTGGTGGATACGTGCGCTATATAAATCCACACATTATTATTATTATTATTATAGTGACCAATCCGACCTTTTTTCAATTTTAAGTTTTCCCGCCCACATACATGTATTCCTTATAGTTTTGGAGATAGAGCATGCATTCAAATTACGAATGCTTTAACTGGCTATTTTTGTAATTTGGCAAAGTGACCAATACCACATTGGTCACTATGCCAACTTAATTCGGGATTGGTCACTTTGGCAAATTAGGGACGAAATGGGACCCTTAACACAGTCAAAGGGCTAAAATGTAAAACAAATACCAGACACATACAAAAAGGGACCTTGACCATAGTGTATAAATCGTCACCGGTCCCACGAAGTGACACAAAGTGTAAACAAATAAATATTTTGGATTTTATTATTATTTTTGTTTACACATTTTGGCGATATTCATCAGAAGCTACAATGTCACGAAGTTTTGAAGCTGGAAGTGTGCTACTTTCTTGATTTGACGAATTTGGAAACACTAAAGTGAAGATTTGCGTTTACACGAACTGACACTAAGTCAATTCACCGTATACAATACACTGTAAACGCCGCAGCCAACAGAATAAAACGTTTTTACGAAGTGACACAAACCTTAGTGCGACAAAAACAGCGCGTTTTCACGAAGTGACACAAACTTAAATACATAACCGTGTGTCACTTCGTGAAAACGCAAACTATGTTTTTTGTACAGTTTTCGTTTTCACGAACTAACACAAAGCTTTTAGTGTTTTTAGCGGTTAATTGCTTAGTATTTAAAAACGTCAGAGTGTCCAAAACAACGTATTTCCATAATTCGAAAGTTCTATAGAAACCACAAAGTGATAATAATTTAAAAAGAAAGAAACGTGTGTTGATGATGAAACGTGCGTTTCAAAAAGAGACTTGATGTAAATTTTGTCTAGTGTGCAAGTTTGTGTCACTTCGCGAGACCGGTGACGAAATGCACCATACAGATACATACAAGGACAATGGGGACCCTTGCCAAAATACCGGTTTACCCCACCCCTCCACAAGGACGATACGACACTTAACAATGCAATGACTCAAAAACACAAACAAAAACATTAAACATGTATAGAGATCAAGGCCTTCTGTAAAACAACCAGTGGTCCTAGTAGCTGAAAGACAAAGAGAGACCTTTGCAATGTAGTCTGGGGAAACACATTTTATACACACATCAACAAACTGTTCATTCTACAAAAGCCAGCCATCCGTTTAGTTTCTAAAGCTCATTATACTGCTCGCGCGAATCCCCTATTCAAAGAACTCAAACTACTCAACCTTGAAAACATATCATCAGAACATCTTCATGTACAAATTCTTCAAATAACAACTCCCCACTCACCTCCAGTTACAATATTCATAACTACAACACTAGAGCTTCAACTAACATTCATCTCCCAGAACACAGGAATTTTTTTTTTCAACACACACTTCGATACACTGGTGCAACCATTTGGAACAAGCTTCCCAGTGATATTAGAAACTCATGAACGCTTAATTTATTCAAATATAAAATTAAAATGTACCTATAAAATTGTTCTATGTGAACTACTTATGTGTATTATCTTAGTTTGTTAATTGTTATCAATGTATGGTACTGTTGCATTCCCACTATTGTGGGTCAACAAAATAATAGGGCGGACACTAACTTTGTTGTGACAATATCAAATGGGGTTGGTTTATTATCTTCTCTGTATTTAACAACAATAAAAGGCACTAATGACATATAAAAAGAGTGGTAGCGTAGTTCAATAATTAGACTTAATTAATAGTTGTCTTGTACATAATACGAGTTCCGAATGGAGTGTACGAGTACCAACTACAAAGGGATGGGATACAGCCAGTAGGACCATCATTCGTTCATGCGGCAATTGTCACTCGGTATACGGTACGGGCACTGCTACACCGAGAGACGGGCGGCTGGTCAGTCTCGATGACGGGGACCACCAGGGCTTGACTACACGGGGTGTCTGGACGGGGCCAGTGTGTGTATCAGACCGCACTAGCTAGGCATGACAATAAGCATGGAGCTCCATGCAATAAGTAAGCACGGGCTCAGTGACAAACTTTAATGAGCTATATGACATCATCACTCATTTACATATAAGCTAATTACAGCCCGCAGTGGTTTGGGAAGTAATGAATATTCATTTAATGATCACGCAGTGAACCGGTGACCTCCTCGCGTCGATCAGCATGCAGTACCGTGAAGATTGCACGCGGCGCACAACTGTGTCATTAGAATGCAGTCGATCAACTTCGGTGGTCCGTGAATATTACATAGGTACATACAGTAAAATTTTGTAAATTTCATTCAAACTTTGTTTGAATATTCATTAGGGTCGACAGCAACTAACTGTGCAGTTACTTTATGAATGAACTACATGAGTGAACAGCAAATAGACCGCCCACTGGAGGCCACGTAGGGAGCGTCTTACCACCGCGAACACGTGTATTGTTAATGGTCGTGTGTGACGAGGTCAGTGCTGAAGTGCAAAAGTTGTCGTTTTGAATTCGATATGTACAAATTTTCCAAAAGCAGAAATATTGGGTTTCTACAGCAAGTAGACAAACTAAATTTGCATGGGGTACAGTTAATATGTCCAGTACCTGTTTCTTTTTGGAGCATGGGTTTAATAAAATAGAGGGTATATGCATTTGGTCTATATACTTGTCTGTGTGCGTAATGCAGTGCGTATTTCAACGCTGGTGTTTGTATGAGAGATGTCCGTTTACTTATTGTAATGGCGAACCAATGGTCGATCAACGCACTGCACCATTGCTTCAACGAACGAGGCACTGGACTGTAATAGTTAATTGGTATATCGCACTGTCATGGATCGGATCGAGTCGCACAGATATCATTCGGAACCGCACTTCCCCGAGGTCAGGAAATCTCTGGGTTTATATAGAAATCTGGGGCCTAGGAATGAATAAAACATTAGTCTGGTTTAGCGTATTAGCCAATGAGAAGCCTGCCTTCCGCGTCTAATAGTAGAAACGTGTGCAAAATCAGGTTATACAACAGGTCCTTGTTCCATATAAGGAAAGGTATTAGACGAAAGTAAAGTGAGTGACAACTTAGAAGGGTCAGTCACGGTAACTGTTTGGCCTGCTACACACACGAACCGTGTTCGGCGTGTAGGGTGGACTCCGAGGAAAGTAGGACCTGCTCTCCAAGCCACGTGGCGGGAGGGTGTGGCACGCACACAAGGCTCTCGCTGGAGTTGCATTATGCATTGCGTTGGCGCTGGATATGCAAGAGCAAAAGTAGCGGCCTTGAATGTATTGCGTATTCATAGCGGATAATCGAGGGTCCGGGGAAACAAACCCTGGGACTTAGAGCGCTTGAAATTGCATCGTAAGGACAATATTGGAAGTGGAAGAAGTGAAATAGAGGGTGCTAATATTTCAAATCAAAGGGTAAGATTCGTAACAGTACCCTATTATTTTAGGCTCGTAAAATTTGCGGTTTTTCCGTGATAAGTGTTTTGTTGTTTTCTTGTCTGTCCGTTCATCTTGTCTTGTATAGCATCCCCAACACAAGCAACCGCTTACTGGGACATGCCTCCATTCCATTCTTTCTCTTATATGTCCTAATAGGGTTATCTTATAAAATGTGTATTAATACTGTTATCTGTATACTTTGAGACTTGAGAACTGTGAAATGGAAACAAATGTAAATGTACAATGGGGAAAATGACACAAAATTAAAAAGGGAAAATAAAACTCATTTTGCAGAAAGCCTCTCGATTTCTAAAACTGTTAATTGTTTATACTTTACCATCAACCAACTCTGAAAATGCCAACAGATTACTGCGGTCCTTCTCCCTAGCGCACAGTTCCTGGAACGAATACATCATCAACGCGAGGTCATATGGTGAGAAAAAAGGGATCGCCACAATCTTAAAAGTGAAACCACACTTTTGATTTCATCAAATTTTCCACTTTGGTTGTCAATGGTGTGTCCACGGAGCTGTCCGACTGTGCTCTCACGGAGAGAGTTGTCGATGATGACGAGATCCATATCGCGTAGGACATCATACCCCTTCATTTCAGCGGTAACATGTTTCTTGTAGTTGCTAGCAAGCTTGCTGTAATCACCTGCCATTTTAATATTTTGCCCCGTTCGTTGTTTAGGCGTACCAAAAAAAATCACAACTCGATACACGGACGTCTGGGCCTATTCTGTTCTGCCCAACCCGATCCGTCTAGCTTTTTACAAGTTATTCATCAATTGTTGTATTAATACTACAAATGGCAGCATAGCGCATGAGTGACATGACAACACATTGACATTGAACAACTCCATTCGATTACGCCTGGTTGAATTGTCAATAATAATATTATTATTACCACCAATCCAACATAGTCGTAGCCTTTAGTCAAGGCGCACGCAGCAACGCCCGAAGAAAGACCACGCAATTGACGAAGCCATGAGCTCCTAAAACCAGTCTGTTG